>PVLA01000761.1:0-353582 GCA_004027455.1 Hydrochoerus hydrochaeris
GCCCAATTCCCACATGCGGCGTCCTTTTCCTGGAGAAGCGATTGTCACAAGGCATGGATGGACTAGGACGCGGCATGGACAGAAAAGGGCGCCGCAAAGAATCATGGAAAAACATCAGGTTATGAACATCAAGTAAAGAGGTAAATGCACATGGTCTAGTCTTACAATTTGAAATTCATATTTGGAGGTTTTGAGGACAGAAAGGAGATAAAATAAGGAAGGAGCAATGAACATCATCCAAGCTTTGCACACATGTGAGGAAAGACATGTGGTTATGTTAGTTGGGGAGTTGTTTTTATTGCTCTTTCTGAACCCAGAGTCTAGATGAATACGGGCAATCTTCCTTATGATTTTCTTGTTGATTACTATTATTTTTATTGTATTAATTTATTTACTTTTTATGGTATTAGGGTTCAAACCTAGGGTCTTTGCATTGAACTACAGTCCCAGCACTTTTCTGTTTTTTATTTTGAGACAGAGTCTTAATAATTTTCCCAGCCTGGTCTCAAACTCACAATTTTCACTCCTTAGCCTCCCAGACTAATTTTTCCATTAAATACAGCGTTTCAGCTGTGGCTTTGTAGGGAGTGCTCACTTTGCCTTGCTCATTCTCAGGACATTTCTCTTGATACTGTTCAGTGCTCAACACATGCCCTTTGCTCCTGAGTCAGCAGTTGCTGTCACTCCCATTCCCTGGGAATTCATCAGATTGCTGTGTGTTGTCTGGTTCAGTATTATCTCTATTTGGCCTCTGATATGTGCTTTATTTCTTTTATGCCCTTATTCCTCAAATACATATCTTATCATATGCCTCTAACATGTATTTTAGCCTTTTACGTGGCTTTTTCAGCCATTGTGCTGAAGACAAAAATTTTTTTATCCTTCCTGTTTTCCATTAAAAATGTACAAACAGGAAAAATAGACCATCTTCAGCAAAATGAATGGCATTGGAAGACATTACACTAAGTGAAGTAAGCTAGACACAGGAAGATAAATACTGTGCAGGTTTCTGCTTATATGTGGAAGCTAAAAAATTCTGAATATAGAATAGCAATTAGTAGATTGGGAAAGGTCAGGAGGGCATGGACAAAGAGAATTTGGAGGACAGATCTCAAAATGGAGAGAGAAAGAATAACCTCTGTTTGGTAGTACAGAAGGATGACTACAGTTCCTGTATTGGTTACATTTTTTTTATTACTGAGACAAAATACCTGACACCCAAATTGAAGGAAGGAAAGGTTTATTTAGCTCATAATTTTTGGAGGTTTCAGTTCATACTTAGCTGGCCCCAAGGCAGGGTGGCATGGCTGAGGGGCAACCATTCATGGTGGCAGAAGGCAGTAAAAGTAACCAGAGCAAAAAGGGAGGAGAGGCACGACAGAAGGCTCTTTCTGTCCCTTATATTGTATGTAGGATACCCATCCTAGGGTGAGTGTAGCACTCACATCCATAATTCTAGCATTGCACCATGAATCAAACACAAACTCTAGAAGCCTGCCCAGTGACCACATGAGGCTTAGGGGAGACATCTGGATATGAACCATAACAGTTTCTAATACCTTAATTTATATTTTAAAGACTATGAGAGGGGAGATTTGATACTTTAAGCACAAAGAAATTATAGGGAGAGGGAAATGCTAGTGAACCAAATTTGACTAGTGTATGCTATAAAGGTGTAGAACTATCACACTAAACTTCCTTTATATATACAGTTAATACATGACAAGAAAAAAAACAATGTAGACAATCAAAATTTATATGAAGGCTAAAACTTATCATAAAATATTATTAAAAAATTGTGAAACTATAGAAACACATATAATCACCACAGCATTTTTGAATTTCTATACACAAAGGCCATTTTCCTACAACACTTCAACACACCATCAACATATATTATTTGATATTATTCAAACATTTCATTTCCATTTTATGAAATTCTGCAAATAGTCTAATCATATACAGTAATTTGTGCAAATGGTTCTCAAAGAATAGAATAGTACATGCATTTATATCAAAGAATGGGAGATGAATATGTGAACAGCACCTCACATAGTGTATTTAATGAAACAAAAATGATTTCACAACTTTCACTGCATTATGATGCTACTTAAATATCAAACAATTTTTAAAAGTTTTCTTTCAGATATTATACATTTGAATCATGTCTTACTAATAAAACTGCTTCAAATTCTAGCCCATTTGGGCACACCATACTACCTCCCATGTTTTAGAAGTCTTTCCTTGAAATTTTCTATTTCCTTGCCTAGGGTGAGTGTAGCACTCACACCCATAATTCTAGCATTGCACCACGAATCAAACACAAACTCTAGAAGCCTGCCCCCGTGACCACATGAGGATTTGGGGGGACATCCAGAGCATCAGAGTATCCAAGCATCACAGTAATAGTGCTTTTCTTGGAGGATTCGTGAACTCAAATCCTTTCTCTAGTTCTTTGTGGCATTAACCAGATGCCTGGAGAAATCCAGCAACTATGTCATTTACTGCAAAATAGCCTCATTAAAGTTACCCCATTCTCTCTGAGGTTACCTGATTTGTTTGTCTAGAGATACTGTGAGATCAAAAAGGTACCAACACAGTGATTTGGAGTGACTTGAGATGTTTATGTATAAAGACATCCTGCAAGAAACCTTTTTTTCCATGTATCTTACAGGGCAGAAGAATTTGCCCCAAAGATGTGTTATGAAAACATTGTACCTCTTACTACATTTCTATGACCTGTTTGCTTGAGAGCAAATACTAATGGGCAACTTTTCTCTTATCCCTTATATTTCTTCATGAAATTAACTCCAGTAGGATTTCCAATGGATGAACAATCTTAGAAGAGACTCAATAACCTTCTGTGTATCTCTTTTTAGTAGACATTGTTCACTCTTAGGAGGACTCTGCAGATGCAGCCAGCTCCCTGAGCTCACTGGGGTTCAGAGCATTAAGGCAAAATCCAGGGGCCCTGTGTAATTGGGATTCAGCTGCAGCTTGGTGAAAAACAGTGGTAAGAGTTTCATCTAAATCTGTGGCTCAGATGTCAAAATATGATAAAAGAAAAGCCATTTGCACTGATATTTGGCCCATTCAGAAATACAGGAAATCTCAAGAAAAACAGTTCTAGGGAAATTTATAGTTCAGTTTTGCTGATCCAGTAAGTTTAGATGAAAAATTTTAAAATGCTGTTAGTTTATGGGTCTCCTCTTTCTGTCGGGGGACAGTGAGCAGATTGTGGAGGAGGTTCTGGAAACTGGTGAAAGATGTCCAAGGTGGATCAAAGTGAGACAGCCTGGAAATAAAGACATGGGGGAAGAATCTTCTAATTTTCATTTTTTTTTCTTGTTCTGAACTCCTCCTGTCTGAGCCTGAAATGTGAATAGGGAAACAACAATTTAAACATAGCAGCAGGAATAGAAATTGATTCTTAGACAGATTTTTTTTTATTACATGTGAAATCTTTGGAAATAATAATTTTTTGGTCACAACCTCATATTAAGGGAGAATGACGATAAGAAGCAAGCATTTAATTATCTTTATTCTGTGTAGAAAATAGAGAAGTGTCCAGAATGCTCTAGGAAATGACAGGATACAAGTGAACCTGCTGCTAATTTATATAGTAGGAAACAAGAAAAAATCTGAGGGAGAATTCTGGGGATTCAAGTAGCACACCCTCCATACTTCAAAAGACTTAAATAATGAGTTGGAATCAGATGCATATCCTCCTTCTATCCCTCTGCTAACCCATTTCATATTCTATATGCAAAGCTGTGAAAAGAATGGCAGCAAGTCAAGAAACTGACCAGCTGCCTACGAAACACTGGGGCCAATTTCTCCTGAAGCAAGTTGCCAAAATCTTATTGATGCAGAAAGAAATTTGAAGAATAAACTTCAAAAGGGAAAGAGAGTGGGAGAAAGCATAAATGATAAATAGGTTGTGAGTAACCATTTATTCTCTAATTGACAGTTCATTCAAATTCCTTGTTGAAGCCCATAGACACACATCTACTGCCACAAATTAGTAGGCTGAGCCAAAAGCAACGGGACAAGGGTAAAGTGTAGACAACAAAATGAACACTCCATCACTTCAGCTGAAATTCCTTTAAGTGGTGAAATCAGTTTCTCCAGGTTCTGTGATTAATTTTGAGTATTCAAAGCATTGCCATGTTTGAATGAATAGCAAACCAACCAACATGGAAACAATATATAGTTATTGCGTTAGTTTCCTAGGATAGCCATATAAAAGTATCACAAACTGATGGGCTTAAACAGCTGTCACTTATTGTGTCACTATTTGGAGGCTAGAAATCCAAGACCAACGTGTTGGCGAGCTCCTCCTCAATGCTGTGATGGAGAATCTTCTCTTTCTTTCTTTCTTTCTTTCTTTCTTTCTTAATTAGTAGTAATTTATCTTTTTCTTAGATATGCTTTCTTAATGAAAAAAGAATTGGAAATAAAAACTCCCAAATCATAAAACATTAAAGTCATATGTAATTCTAACACCTGGGAATAAATCTCATTAACATGTGGTTACTCTTTGGCATAAGATACAAATTTTCTCAACATCTCATTGTCTTCCTATTCTTTTGATATATATACAAGATGGATCTTTATATATTCAAATATATTTAGGGCTTCTATCTTTGGTCTCATATTTTTAAAAGTTTCCCATTTGCCTAAATTATATTCACTTTGCTTTTTACTCTGGATTTCTTGTTTTCTCATTTATACTTATTTAATCTATTCACATATACTTTGATATTTTTTATTTTAGAGAAGAAAAAAGATAAAAATAACAATGAAACAGAGTTCCAAAACATGCAACACAATTTGTCATAAATAAATCTTGTAACAGCTAAATTTTGGAATCAGTTCAAATGCCCATAAACCAAAGAATGGATAAAACCCCCCTTTTTAAAATATACTTAATGGAATACTACTCAGCCATAAAGAAAGATAAACTGGAGACTTTTATAGGTAAATGAATATAAAATCCATATGTGTAAACATTGCATTGTTTCACTGGTGTGAAAAAGTGAACAAATAAATAAGAACCAAAATGTGCAATAGGTATTATGAACTGGAAAGAAACTGTTCACAAGGAGAGAGACTGTGATGGGGAAAAGGAGAAAGGAAGAAAGGGAAAAGAAAAAATATGTGCACACAAGATAGTTAAGATAGTTATACAGCTACTTTCAGTTCACTGAAAAGAAAATTTGCACAAATATTATTTGGATAAAATATTATGCCTGTATCATACTCTGAATGACTACTACAAAGACAACAACACACAGTGTATTAATTAGTGTAATTGTCCTACTAATCCATTTGGAGAGTCTTTTTAACCTCTCTCCCTCATTTACTCCTAAGTTTGCTGGTCACCTTTGGCTTGATCTTATCACAACTTTTTTGCCTTCATCTTCACATAGATGGTTTCTGTGTTCAAATTTCCTTACTAGGAGGACACAGTATACTGGATTGGTGTCCACTCTGCTGAATTCATCTTAAATATAGGATCTCCAAAGAGCCAATTTCCAAATACAGTCACTTTTACAGATCCCTGGAATCCAGACTTCAATTTAGGAATTTTTGGGGGAAATACAATTCGAATAATAGGCATGAATATATTAATTAAGCTATAGCCTTTATTTTTAAAAAATGAAGTTAAATGAAGTCATAAATCTTGCATTTGAATTCAAGAAATTACATTCTGATGTAGTTCCTGTGACATTATTATGTGTGGCTCTAGTCATATGGGGAGGAGTCACACTGTTTGTGTAGGCAGTATTTGGGACATAATTTAACATGTGAGTACCTCTGAGCGTGAATCCTGCCATGTGTGCCTCAGGTAGATATAGGCTTATAAGATAATGTGGAACCTAAGTTTCTAATAATTTAAATATCTCTTGTACATATAATAGTTGGTATGGCTTTTGTTAAAAATAAATGATGATTTTAGCACTAAATGGTTTGTACTGTAGTTCTACGTTTACAAAACCAAGTTTGTCTTGCCTTTTCCTTGCCACCACTCCCTTCTTGATATTATCTTTAATTGCTTTGCAGGTGAGTTTCTTTCTTTCCTTCCTTCCTTCCTTCCTTCCTTCCTTCCTTCCTTCCTTCCTTCCTTCCTTCCTTCCATCTCTCTTTTTGTTGTCTGAGGCATAAATGGCCACATTCCATATAAAAAGTTTTAGTCAGGAAGAACACAGAATAAACATTTCCCCTGGAGCATAATTTGGTTAGGAAACAGGTGAAGCTACTTTCAGCATGATTCAAAATTACAAACAGTTCTCTGATCTTGAAAAATTATCCCTTGATTTCACCCATATTTATTACACTCTGAATATTTTAGGAAATGAATCACTACCACATGATTAAAGTAATCTCCATCTTTTAATTCCCAGAGTTCCAGTGGGAATGTAAGCAACCTTCTCCATATGTTTAAAGGCATTGCAGAAAAGATTGGCGATGTTGTATAAAGAGTTGATAAAAGTGATTTCAGAAGCCCCCAGCACCATGCCATGCCACACGTCCCACTACCAGGATCCTGAGGTTAGGTTACGCTGCAGTTGGTCAGGAGGGATGAACTGAACCCTGGGACTGGGTTACTTTCTTTGTTGATTTACACGGAGGAGAATTATACTGCTCAGTGGAGCCTTGGCTGGGATTATTTCTTCCTACCCATGTTACCACTTATTTTGGTACCGAGAGAGCTTAGCTTTCTCCCTTTGGAGATGGGAACACAGGTGAAGTGACTTGCCTGCATCCTCCATGGCAAACTTGGGTCTAAAGTTCTGGAAACCCACACTTGGATTCCTTTAACATGCCACATTTGGCTCAGTCAGTTTCAGGTCTGTGCTTAGAAAAATTCCTTCCTTCCATTCCAGATGCTTCAAATTTATATTCAGGGCTAGTCTTACTGTTTGGGGCACGAGAGAATATTATTGATCATCCCTGGATTATTCAACTAATATGCGTTTGGGGGCTGGGAGGTGGAGAGCAAAGGCAGAAAAGGAGGGAGAGAGACGGAGAGATCCATCTCAGCCGTGACGTACATCGCCGGTCATTTAGGCGAGGAAAGGAACGAGAGGATAAGAACCTTCTGAGAGTTTGTCTGTTTATAATACATGCTTATAGGATCTGACAGTCTCACTTTCCAAAATTGAATTAATAAATCATCCACAGTCCTGGCTGGAATAGTTAATACACTTTTTGTGCCCCAGCAGAGAGGAAAATGGCCCTGTTTTCCTTAGCTGTATGACACATTAAGCTTAAATAGAATTAATGATTGAACTTTGGAATCATATTTACTGTGGGGAGCTCTACTTGGCAGTCTGGGTGAACTTCAGAAATACACAAGAGACTTCCTATATGATTGAAAATAACTTGTTATGGCTCCAATAACTTTTCTAGTTGTTGTGGTAGCTTTGTACAACATAACCTGAGTCTGTGCACCGTTATGCGTGTATACATTTGCTAGGTTTTATGTCTATTACAACTATTAGGAAAAGACCACCTGAGTGTTTGTTGCTACTGTTGCATATTATTAAACTATTTAATACCTTGACTCTTCCAAAGCTCTGCTTGCCCTGTATGTGGGGGTGGGTAAAGAAAGAGGGGAAGGAGAAAAAGAAAGAAAAGTAAGAAACTGAAATACAATTTTTGCTGTTGTTAAAGGGGCTATTTAAAAGAAAGAGGATGAAACCTTTGTCTTGAGACTCAGTTCTGAAATAATTCCTGATGTCTTCTAGTCATTGGTACATTTTTAAATAGAAGTATATGTAAGAACACTTCGATATTTTAATGGGTGGAAATAAAAGAGTGAGACTTTCCTATTGCTAAGGCAGTTAATTATTGAAATGTTAAGTGAATTATACCTAATGAACAATTCAATCATAGTTTTAATGAAATATCTGTTAGTGTTTTACAGTTAGTAGCAAATATGTTATTTTGCTGCAGTAATATTGGAACTTGTCTTCCTTCTTTTTGGCAAGTATTCTACTCAAACAAATGCCGTTTCAGTAATCCAGATATATCTTAGAATTGTAAGACAAGAAAGTAGATTACAACATAATTTTCTTTGGTGTCCTGGCTTTTGAATAAACTATATCCAGACTAGATTCTTAAAGGACCCACCTGCATCTACTTGTTTAATGTCTCCTTCCATCATGCATATCATTTGCAAAGATCAATATATACTTTGTTCTTTAAGTTAGAGGGGTTCTTTTGCTGTAAAGGTAAATTAACTTTTTCTCTAAAAGTATGAGTCTCCATGCTGGTACATGCACTACAGAAGTGCAGGTCTACTAAATTGTTAGATTTTTCAGTAGTATTAAAAAATTAATTTTGTTCTTTTTAGAATGTTTATATCATGTAGTTATTTCACAGTGCACAGTTGAAGAAGAGAAGAAGAGAGGAAAATGAAGTGAAATACTGTACCATTTATAAATTCCAAGTAATTTCAGGCCACCAGCTTTTAAAAAGAACATAGAAATAAAGAAGCAGAAAGAAGAGATCGGCTCTGCTGGTCACATTTGTATTTCCCACTCCCTGTAGGTGATGTCACATTATTTACCTTTTAATGTGATGAATGTCTTCTGTTCCCCTTTGAATGTTCACAACCACAGCCCAGAAACTCTGAGGAGCAGGGCATGACTGCTGAGAGGGAGTGACGTTCCTGGAACAATGACCTGAGTTGATAGAAGCCAGGCCAACCCAGAAACACAACATAATTCCCTGTAAACCGGAAGCAAGAAGTTCAAAGTGTGTGTGTGTGTGTGTGTGTGTGTGTTAAAAATTTCAGCAGATGTGACCAGAATCATTGGCTGTTATCTCAAAGCCCCAACCTTAACAGAAATACTCACCTCCTTACAGGGAACTTTCGGTATGTGTTCCGGATGAAACAAAGAAGAGAAGCAGTGACTTTGGTCAGAAGGTAAAGCAACAGCAGTAACACACCCAACACAGTGCTTTTGCCTTCTTTTTGCATCCTCAGGTATTTATTTGATATTCTAGATTAATAGCGTTTTTTAGCCAGTGGCACACAGGGAGTGAACTCTATCTTCAGTACATCATCCAGCCTTTACCCGGTGCTGGAAAGGCCTTTGCTGAGTTAATTAATCCCATAGAGAGTTCACTCCAAATCGGGTTTTTGTCTTCTATTTCTGAGAACTCAAATTGATAGTGACATGCAAAGCCCTTGCAATCCTTAACTTATCACTTGAGAGCAATGATAGATGGTAAATTAATCAATTTGGGACATAATAATCAAGCCGAAGTATGAAAGGGAAAAAAAAAAGACACAGAATTGTGATGGATTAGGTTTTATTTATTTATTTATTTATTTATTTATTTATTTTACCATCTGGATCTCAGGATAGCAAATGAACTTGTTTTCTTATCTCAGGAGCCTAAAATACTTAGACTGCAAATCCTTGTCAACCACTAGGGTAAGTGAAACAACTGGCATTTGCTTGTGGGTTGGAGAGAGGATGGAGAGGGTAGTGTAGAAGGAAACTGGTGGGGAGGGTGAGTAAGTGGGAGAGAGGCGAGTGGAGGTGCTCCTCTCCCTTTTGTAACAATGAGAAACTCACTGCACATAGCACAAATAATAGAAATATAGAAAGAAATATGGTACATTGATAGAGTGCTGGTAATAACTTTCTAATGATAGGAGAAAAACATACAGAGTGTATCTGAGTTGAAATGTGCTTACCCAGAGGCCCAGGAGAGACATGCAGAGAGAGAGATTTGCCTGTTGATTGACTGAAGGATTTGGTCCACATGATAGCCGGAGTTAGTGAAGGCTGAAAACAGCAGGGCAGATCAACAGGCTAGAAATCAAGGGAAGAACTGATTTGCATCTTGAATCTGGAAGCAGTCTGGAGGCAGAATTTCTTTTTTCTTGGTAAATATCAGTCCTTTCTCTAAAGGCTCTCAACTGATTTGGTACAGCCTACTTTGAGGAGAGTAATCTGGCTTATTCAAAGACTTCGATATAAAACTTAATCACATCAAAAAAAAAACCAACAACTTCACAGAAACATCTACATTACTAGTTGAATATAAACTATTCAACATGGCCTAACCAAGTTCACATGTGGTTAACTATCACAGAATGATGAAGTGAAGTTATTCTAACTTGATTAAAGTATGGGCTAAAAACTGCTCAGTACAGTACACTCGGCCAAAGTACTGGATTTGGAGGCGAAAAATTTGGTCATTTGTCCAGGATCTACCTACAGGATGCCTAAGGATACTAAGAATAGATAGGTATAGATGATGTAGATATAGATGTAGATATAGATATAGATACAGATATCTCACCTTGGGAAATAAGGTAGATCTTGGATCTTGGCCACATAGGATGAGGCAGGGAAACAAAGGAACACACAAAGTTTTATTCATATTGACACTGAGGTACCCAGACAACATGGAGGTTAAGAAGTCCTGTGAGCAGTTGAATATAGGTGATGTTACAGAAAAATATGGTAGACATTTAAGTTTTAAAATTTTTATATAAAGGAGACACTTTTACTTCTCTATAAAGCTTACCCCTTGCTTTGAACACGCATCCCATTGGTCTTGCCACTTTCTGAAGCAGTTCTGATTTTTCTCTTTCATGAGTGTCTTTAGTTGTGCTGTGGTGGTTGTCTCAGTGTCCTAAACCCATTCAAAACATTTACCTTAATCATCATTTTGACACTGGTGAATAAGTTGGATGAGGACATATCACAATGTGGTTTTTTTTTTTTTTTTTGAGTCAGGGTCTCATTATGTGTTTCAAGCTGTCCTTGGGCTCACTTTTGTAGCCCAGGCTGGTCTCTAACTTGCAAGGATCCTTCTGCCTCAGCCTCCCAAGTGCTGGGATTACAGGCATGCACCACTATGCCCAGCTTCACCACAATATTTTACAGGCCTTCCTTTCTATGGGGTGGTACATGACCACAGCATTCACTGAATTTTTAATTACACTTTGTGAAGATACTCCTAAAGGAAGAGTTCCAGAACTATTTAAGAAATTGGCAAGAATGGTGGAATAAATGTCTTTTGAGTGAGGGAGTGAAATAGTGGCAATTATTGAGGGAAAATAATGGCAATGTGTCTTTTACTGTAGTATATTTAAACTTTAAACACTTATACTTTGGACATACTGTACATGTGTACATCTCGAGCTCACAGCGAAACTTGCATATGAGAGCTAGGTTTACAAGCTGTTAACACAGAGATGACATCTGAGACCACATGAATGACCAGGGGCGAGATGTAGCAAGGAATTATTCCAAAGGAATAGGAGGGGCAGAGAAGAAGAACCTACAGAGACACCCAGGAGGCCAAGTTACGGGACAGAATGAGAACTAAGAAAAAGCTCTATTTTGAAGTTATTAGGGAATTTAGGTATGAGAGTAATGTCTAATATCAAAAGGGAATTACACTTGCAAAAGTGATATGATAAAGAATATAAAGTATTCTGTTTTGTGGCCTTAAGAAGAGTCTCTAATATATCTGAATGTAAAAATAAGAGTAATTGCCCTACATGGTGTGATATAAACCGCATACATATATTTGCTTGGTCCTCTGATGCATGAGAGAGAAGAAGAGAGAAAAAACAGACAGAAAAGAGGCCTGTATTGTAGGCACGAAGGGCTGCTAAAGAGAGGCAAACACCTTTTGGAGGCACCAAGGAAAAACTGCTGGTTTTATTTGGAACTGACCGGGAGGGAGTTAAAAGGGTGGGTGGAATGACGTATTGACAGTCGATTGGGGGAACGTTAGCGCTCCGTGAAGTGGGAAGTTTAATTTCTGAATTCCTGAGAAGAACGCAGGGAGACGCTGTCTCAAGCCATGTTAACCAGCACATGTGAAAAACCTGTCAGTATTAAATTTTGTCTCTTAAAAATTAAACGGGAACTACAGGAAAACCGGACATGGAAACATCTCATTGGGTTTAGCAATTAGTTGATTACTTAGTAACTTTGTCTAGGCTAGCTTCCATAATCACCGGTCATCACTGGCTGAGGGAGGAAGAAATGTAGATTAGATTTCCGACGGCTGTGGCTAGAGGAGAGATGTCTTTATGAGAGTTGCTTTGAAGTCTGGGAAACTGGTGCATATTGAACACTAAAAGAAAGGAAACAAAAGAAAAGGGGAAGTTGAAAATAGAGACAATAATCAGCCCCTGAAGGAGCAAGGCTCCACGCAGTCTGAGGAAACACACCTCAAAGGGGTTCCTTCGCCTCTTCCCTTGGACTGAAAATGGATCCATAAGGGTAAAAGATGTAGCTGTATTCTACTGTGGGTTGGGAGCAGTGGTGATGGCTAGAGTGCAATGAGAAAAATGAATGCTTAAGCTTGTCCCAGAGAAGAGAAAAGGTTTAATACTGCAGTGCGGTTCCAGGAAGGCAGGCAGGGGCACCCTCTGGCTTCCAGTGCAACATCGGCCCGCCCCACTCACTCTGGGGCTGGCTGGCTGCCCAGAGCAGGACTCCAGGTCTGTGTCGACTTTGTAGGAAACTTTTCCTGACCACCTTCTTTGAAGGAGAAGAAGGACACATCCTCATTCTTAGCTTAACGGCATCCCAATGTGCCCACATTTTTATTTGCGTGATTTCCTTTTCCTCTAGCTGTAACTAAATCTCTCTGAGGGTATCTCTCTACCTTTCTCACTGCTGTATTTCTTACTCAGAACATGGTAACTCCTGAACAAAGGTGTATTAAAGGAAAAAACGGAGTGTCACTCTGTTATTTGGTAGCAAGATAATATAACTTAGTAGGCCTTTGTTTTATGCTATGTATAAAGGAACAACATACCATGCTCTGTCTCAGGATCTTATGAGCATAAAAGAATTATATATGAAAGGTTTAATTTTTCTGTTTCATGTGTTCAATAAATGCACGGTACTATTTCATTGTTTGTGAGGATATTGGGGCTGTGAGGGTGGTTTTTTACAAGTGTAGTTTAGAATTTCAAGAAAGCTCTTCAGAGGGATAACTGAATCCAAACTGAGATCTCATTTTGGATTGGCAGATTGGGGCCTACTTGGGATGCTCTTTGGCAAGGAAGACAAAGGCAAGCCAAATGCAAAATGGAAATAGATTTGCTCAAAAACATAAACGTCTGGTTCCAAGGAAAGAATTAGAAGGGAATTCAGACCAAGTAGATTTCCTTTCAAACTAGTGCTCTCATTTGAACTGGCCTGCTGAGACAGAAGAGTCCTGTCAGTATCTCATCTCATTATATCCTAGCCCAGTGCAGCTGAATACCAAGCAATACGCCCCATTAATCAAATTTAAGACTCTGAGGCTGGAAACTGGGAGCTGTAACCTGAGTCACTTCTCCCCAGGTAAGTAGGAATGTGTTTTTCTATAAATTGCCTTGCAATGCCCTGAGATTTCTTTAATCTAATCATAAGAAATGATGGGCAATATACTATTCTATGGGACCGTGTTGGCACATCTTCTTTTCTCTTCCATTACTTTTTCTCCCAAGATAATAAGGCTCTGCAGGCTCTGGATTAAAAACATGTTATTGCTCTCATAAGGGGGAGGAAGTAAAGTTTGTTACTGTGGGCTTTTCATGCCCCAGAAAGAGCTAGAAGCTTGTTACTGGCTAGATATACCAAGGAAGAAAACAAGAATTCAAAGATAACTCTGAATCCGGCTGATTTGGTCAGACTGGAATTCAAAGATCTTTAATTACACGTGAACACCTACATGTGGCTATCCAGTTATCCATGAAAGGTGCTCAGGGATAGCCTGCAATCCACCTGAGCTGTTTACTAACATTTGGACTGCTACCCATTTAGAGCTAGAAAGAGTGATAATGCTCCACATAATGTGATTTTTGTCACAATTACACACGTTTGTATATGGAGTCTAACTATTCTTCTTCATTCATCCTTGACTAGCACTGAAACATCAAAGCTGTCATTATTCTATTTGTCAAGATTAGTTATATTTTATCTTTCTTTAGTTATTAATAATGCATAAGCAGAGAGGTCTTTGGGCTTCTTTTAGATGGTTTATTTCTTTATTCTTCTTGTTTCCTCAGCATGAAAATTTATCAAAGCTAACTCTCTAATCTATTGTTCTTTTCCTTGAATGCTCTTTGTCAGATGCTTATCTTTGAGGTCTTAAGCCTTTAAAAACATTCTTTTAATCTCTCTGTATCGCTTAGCACTGTATCTGGCTACGAAAGTTCCTAATATCACCCTCTCCTTTTTGTTTGCAGCGAGGACTGAATGTGAAGAGAAAAGGTGGACAGGACACAGTGAATAGTCCCCCAGCAGTCCTGCAAAACCCACTTTGGACAGAGACATGATCCATCAGCTTCTCAAAGACTTTTTTTAGAGGAATGATTTTCTAGTTCTAACCTCAAAGTTGCAAAATTCGATTTTCTGATCCTACTTTTATCCTGTACCTTACGTTTTATTGACAGGAACACCGTTTCTGATTTCCATTAAATTCAACCATTGGCAACTGTATACCTCAGCTGCTGAGTTTCCAAGTGGACAGTGGTGCTTCACTATTGTTCTGTAAGCAGAGGAAGTTTCCTGGTGCTGTGGCATACCACCACATTTCCTCTGCTGCTCTTCTGCCAGGCAGCCAAGATTTAAGAAAAGTTTATACCTGCATTTCTATGTTATTCTTTGCTGCTCCAAATTTCCTTATGCAATGTGTGTGTTTGTACCAAGTCTTAGTCACTGCAATATGATCTGTCCTTTCTATCTTACAGCTATTCACATTTACTTAAATACTCTAAAGTGACTCTCAAGATTAGCTGCCTATTGGAATCAATTGGGGAACTTTAAAAATTTTGCAATGTCTAATTGCCCACCTCAGACCAATTAAATTAGAATTTCATGGAGTGGGCCTCAGACATCAACATTTTCTAAAATCTCCCCAGGTGATTGTAAGATGCAGCTAAGGTTGAAAGCCACTGCTAACCCAGATGTTATAAGATTTCTGCCTAAGTTACTGTAAGGCAATTTAGCTCTCTCTGAAGTTCAGTTTAGAACTCTCAGTTGCTTCCATTAGAGGTGGTCCTGACAATCTGATTATCCAAGTTAATTCACCCTCACATCCAATTCCCTCAGGGATCACACCACACAGTTGCAATCCCTCTAGAATTCTTTTGCAGAACTCAGAAATTGGGCTGAGTAACTCAATGATGTTCCTCTAATTTTATTAAGAAAGGCAAACTATTAGTGAGTAGAGGAAGCAAGAGAACAAGTCTGCATACTCAAAACAAACCAGCATCTTGCTATTTGGCTAATAACAGTGCATGCTGCTCTCCTAGGCAATGTTTGGTTCATCCTCTACCTATTACTAAGTGGAATACACTTAGTTAGAAGTTGTGCTTACCTGCATTTCCTGTCCTGCTGTGGAATTAGGCAGCTTCAGGATGCAAACCTTCCTGTGCAAATGATATTCACCTAGAGGCTTGCTTGGAATATAAATGAAAGCATCACTTCACAATAAACTATATGTGTTTGGTGATCAATACAGAACTCTAATATTCTCAAGTTAATGCCTTTTAATGACAGGTTCCCAATGCTAGCTGTAGACAGTTACATGCAAGATTATAAATTATGGGGATGTCATAGCTGTGAATTATTAATCTTTGCTCCCCCCACATTACATAATTGATAATGGCTATATTGACAGTTCCATGAGGGCTTCTGAGATGGATCTGTTCAGCAGAAGGGAAAGTGTTAGCATCGAGGAGTGCTGAAATGGCATGCTGTGTGTTCTACTGAGAGCATTCTGTAACCTCTACTTGAATCCTTGAGGTTCTCATGTTTTTCTCCTGAAAGATTACTTGTAATCAGGAAGTGACTATAGAAAAGTGTTACCTGCTTGCCGTGGATATTTGTTTCTTGTGAGTCTTCAAGACAGTTTTGATGACTTTTAGAGGAGGAAAAAATACGTTTTGTTTCTCACATGGTCCACAGATCCAATAAAACTACATGAGAGAAAACAGTAGTATATTCTTCCCAGCAGATCAGCGTTCTTTTTTTTTTTTTTTTTAAATTGTTTGCTAGAAATAGATGGCATCAGGAAGGATAAAGACAATTTAGGATAGAGGAGATGACATGAGGTCATCAGATACACTTAACATTAAAAATGTACCTCTCCATGGAATGGAAATTGTATTCATTTACAAGGAAACTTTTCCCCATATGTGCTTGACTAGCTTTGTCTGACAAAGAGGATAAATGCAAATTAGTTTTACAGTTTTATGTAGGACAAAATTCTGATTAAGAAAGCAAAATCAGCTTGTATACACTCTCTGAAGTATATAGATAGAATTTTCTCTGTACAGTTGGACTATCTTCCATGAGGCAAATGGCTTTTCATATTTCATTATAAATATAACCAAGTTGTTAACACTAACATTGACCATTTCAGTTCTCAGCTCTTCTTTCTATTTTATACAGAAGGTTCCTCTATCCACATCATATGCAGGGGGCACATGCCTAGAATCTAATGCGTATTACTTAATGCAGGTTACTTTTTCTAAAGTTAAAAGGAGACACCTTCGCCGTACACTTTGGCCCTCTTCTCTCCTCCAGCCCTATGGGATATCTGACGGACGACTTCTTTAAAATGACTTATGCATTGTCCAGGAAGCCGTCTGACACCAGGGTGCTGTAAAATCATCCTCTCCATTGCCCTCTCCTTTTTCTTTTGCTACACAGGATCTATCACTAGGCCATACATCTTGATGTAACATGGAAGGCCAATGAATAGAATATTGGCCACTCCAGCTTTATATTTGGTTTTGGTGTAATGTTAAGAAAGCAATCTTACATTAAGGAAAGTTTTTCTTGTTTACGACAGTAGTGATAATGATGTGTACTCTGATTTATCAGTCATATGAAAGAATTTTGGAAGATATAAGACATAATACAAGTTAATGATGTCATATATATATTTATATTTACATTTGTTGTTATTATTGTTGGATATTGAAATCAGGCCCTTGCACATACAATAATACTAAGCATGTACTTTGCATCTGAGCTATGTCCATCAGCCTCAATAATTTTGAATTTCACATGGTTCCAGATAAATGTACAACCTCATATTCTTTTGTCTCTCCATCCTCTAATGGATTTTAAATATTTTATTTTTATTTTACATTTAGTAATTTATTGAGTGCTTTTTGGGGGGGGGGTTATTAATATATACCAAAATTGTGTTGGATGTTTCTGTCTTCATACTTTATCTTACTGCTAAATTGCTTCATGAGAGTTCTAATTATTTTCTCAATGGCATTTGTCCAGAGAGTCTATAAAAGTAAAATGTTACTCAGAATGTTCTCCTGAGATGCTGACAAACCTAACAGCCCAGTTATGGATACTGATGGAACTGCTGGATACAGATACTGATACAATGAACCTGTACTCACCTCTCTTTGGGTACCCATAGCACTAAGGTTTATCGTAGACCTTTTCAGTTATGTCTCAAAGAAAGAATACTTGTGCTGATGTAGTGAGAATGTCTCATATCTCAGATGAAAATGGTTTGCATAATCTTTGTTGCTGCAATTCGCATTTGCTAAAGATTGCACATCCTGTAATTTCTGATAAAGAAAGTAAGTTATGTTTTAGTCTGAATCCTACAGTGAGAATTTCTGTTTCACTTTTTGGACATAATTTCCTTTTTCAACTAATCTACATTTGTGCTACTGTTTTTTAAATTTAAAATATTAAGGAATTAATGTTCTCATTTTATGAGGATAGTCCTCATCCACCTCCCACCGCTCATGCATACCATATATTGGAATAGGTTTAAGCTATGGTAAATTCACCCCTAAATTATTTCCAGTTATATAATTGACTTATGGAAAGAAGATTGACTTGAGGTTACTGGCTGAATAATATCCTTCATTTCCTAGATGAGTAGAAACACTTAAGCTAATAGCATAATGGCAAAAACTAATTTGACACCAACTATTAAAGAATGACTTTGGTTCCAAGTTTTTCATTGCCTCTATTTTATATATACTGAATAATTGACTTGTCTTTATTAGCCTGTTTTATTTTCTAAATATATTTTGATTAATAATACATGTTCTCTAATTCAATGGGTATTATGGTTTTTCTGCCTTTCATACATTTCTCCAGAAAAGGAGATTTTTAGAAATTTAGATTTCTTCAGAATAAAATTAAATGTAGATATCTGTTTCTGAAAACACTTTGGCACAGTCTGCCTGTTCTCTGGCTTCTGCCTCTTGTCCTGGTTCCATGGCTGTCACTTCCTGTTCCTGGTCTTTGGGAGCAACGCTCTGTACTCAGAACTGGACCATTTCCATGTTGCAGTTTAGCCAGACACATAACTGCGGTAAAATTATTAGATATCTGCTGTATGGCCAAGATTTGTTCCCTTCCTTCCCTCCCCTTCCTTCCTTCCTTCCTTCCTTCCTTCCTTCCTTCCTTCCTTCCTTCCTTCCTCCTTTCCTTCTTTCTATTGGCATTGACAGTCTACATTTAGCCATGTTACTATTGGTCACTGCTTATATTTACAAACACAGTGTAATTATTTTCTCAAGTTCATCTCTACCTCCACTGTCCTCTTCATGATAAGCAGCTTGCTTACTAAAGCTTTTTAATTCACCCAGAGACTAATCTGACTGGCACTAGCTATTCCAAATTGACATGAGTAGATTATTTTATTTTTAGATTTTCTTTCTGATAGACTATGGTTAGGAGACATAGATTTATTTTATATACAGTAGAAAATTGATTTATACCACTCTAAATGCCATATGAGAAATAGTAGCCAAGGGAGTTCTGATTTTCTAGAACAATGAAAAAGAATATCAAAATGGCAATTGATTTGGTCAGGTAATGTTTGAGTTATCAGATTTTTTAGTATAAATGTTTCACTGATTTAACTATTTCTTTTCTTTCTTCTCTTTCAGTTTCTGTCTATCTCATACATGCATATGATGTGCATATTTACACACATATGCATTTATTCATTAGGTGTTTTCTTTGTGAGATTGCTTATAGTTGTATAAATTCTTTCTATATTGATACTCAGTGCCTTTCAAAAGGCTCCTTTTGAATTTATATTCATTACTTTTTGAAAATCTATTTTTAATTGGGTATAACTTTAAGTATTGCAAGAAATAATTATGTGCATTATTTCAGAAACTTTTCTCAAATGATGATTCCTATTATGTCATATTTGTGAAGAACACAAGAGCAATTTTTATGTATAAAACGTGGAGCCTGCAGTCAAGACCCTGTTGACATAATTGAAAAGACACGACATTTATACAGATAATCATCCACCTTTCTTTTATGGGACACAAATGAGTCTGCTTCAACAATATTGTAAAACTGCTGCTAATAAATTATATGAACAGAACTTAATAAACGAATAGCACTATGAGCCTCATTACAAACATCGTCATTCCTCTGATCCACTCCTTTTAGTTGTAATATTTTTCTACAAGCTTATTCTTCCCACTGTGGCTATGTGACAATGTTGGTTCAATTAATACCGAGGTTTTATCTTTTTGTAATTAACTGATGAGTTATACCCTGGTAACCTTTTTTTCCCCCCATATTCCCCAACGGAAACACACTTTCTCCTTACACATTAAAACACGTCAGTTACTGCAGTAGTTCTGTGACTTTTCTAGAAAGCTTTCTAAGATCTTTCTGGCTCCTTGCTCCCTCCTGGACCCCTGCTCATGCCTGATGGATGAGCACACCTTCACGCTGGGACCTTCCTCTGCTCTCTGCTCTTCTGGATTTTGTGTACTAATCCCACTGTGTTTCTCTGCCTTTCTTTACTCTTTTCTTGTGGTGGCACACACCAAGCAATAGCTTCTTGGACAAAAGATAAAGTGAGACATTTTTAAAACCTTGCATGAATAAAAACGTATTATTTTGCTCTCCTGTTTATTTGGCATTTGGAAGCATTTAGAATTAAACTTTAATAGCCATCCACACTCAGAATTTCAAAAAATTGCCTCATCATCTCTGAGATGTGAGGGATGTGACTGAGAAGTTCATGGTCATTTGGCTTCTTAATGCTTTTTATGTTGTCTGATTTCTTTTTTGGAACTTTTTGAAATCACATTTTGATGTGAAATGGGTTGTTTATCATTCATTATGCTTGGAAGTTAGCAAACTCTCTGGATCTCTAAAAAAGATTACCTTACCAATTTTCTTTGGATCATTGTGACAACACTTTGCATTGCTGGAAAGTTCACTGTGAGATGGAGATGACCCTATATCTGAGGGAGGCGTGAACATTGGGTTTCTACACATGTGGGAGGGTCTTACAGACTGGAGGGGCTCTCTGCAGAAGTGGAGAGAGAGTACTGGGCTCTGTCACTGAGGGGTTATGAAGGATCAGCCTGCTTGTCATTGTGGCTGCTGAGCTTCCCCAGGAAGATTACTTCAAACTCTTGCTTAGCAATATTGGCCCAGAGGTTACTTAGAAGTTTGATGCTGTTCACTGGAACATGACTTTCCAGAATGGCTTCCCTTCTCCACAAGCCCAGAGTGTTCAAATCCAGACACTTTGGGATTCAATTTTTTCATGGAGCAATGCACAGATTTCTTGGAAGGAGCAAAGCATGGAAGCACACAAAGGCTTTCAGCCTCCTTTTGTCTCACACTGTGCTATTTTCTCCAGGCTCCTGCTGCATGATCCTGTTCGCTTCTCACTGGCATGGGTCACCTTTTAACAATTTATTGTCATTTTTGTATCCTCACACACCTGATTGTCTTTTTCTTTAGTGTCGTGGGTTTGTCTCCCTTTTCTCTGACTTGAGGTTTTCTGAGAAAAGCATGGAAAACAATTCTCATGTATTTAGAACTCCATAGTTCTCCAAAAGTTCTTATTTTCTAAATGAAATGTAAAATCCTAAGGGTATGATAGGAAGAAGAGATTATTTTGGGGTTAGGAATGTGAATATGTCAAGGGTAAAATATGTAAATAATAATATGTTCCTTCAAAGTATATAAAAGACTGGGCATATACCACCTTTAAAATTCTCAATACAGATTGTCTAGTCTGTAATAGCACTGCAGTGTTGAATATCTTCTGGCAAGACTGATTACACATTTCTTTTGGTATTTTCTGCAATAGGTTGCTTTTTGCTGTGGCTTTATTCTCATTGAATTAAAAAATGGAAAAGAAAAAGAAAATATATAGTGACCAGGATTAGATTAGCTTTTCTTTTCATCCCCATTTCTCTGTCCCACACAGAATTAAAGCACTGAGGAGAAAAGGTGCTTAACAAATAGTACTTGTTCTTGCCATTGACACCATCATTAATCTAACAGGGCTGCCCAAAGTCCTGTGGCCGTTCCACTTAGTGATGTCAGAATAACCTTGTTAAGGAAAAAGGCTGAACTTGACCTTCAAAACCTGTGCCCCGCTTTTTTCTTATTTATTATTAAATTTGCCTCTTAAGATCAAGTAAATGAAAGTTATCCTTAAAAAATCCTTAACCGTGTTTATTCACTCATTCAGATTTTGGAGAAACTCTTCAGGTATCAGCTTCACTTACATGAGATGTCAAAACATGTGATTATCTTATCTATAATTACACATTAAGTACATCTAAATGGCTGTGTGTGTGTGTGTGTGTGTGTGTTGGTATAGCAGTTACACTTTGTGGTCTTCTAAATGCTTTTGGTTGTCTTATTAAAAGCAAAAGTGTAATCTGGCAATTGAATGATTTTGAATGTGACCTGATAATTTATTCTTGGCATTTATATACAGTATCAGCACTGAAGCCTGCCTATGACTGGACATGTCTTTATAAACCAAAAAGAATACTGGGTATGGCAAGACAAAAGATGCAATGTGGCTTCCTACTTCTCCATGTCAGGGGAACGATCCCTTCAAATATCAACAGTGATCTAAAGGCAGCTTCTTAGCTTTCAGTCTCTGTGACTCTATGTCAGTAAGTTATGCAGAGAGTTCTTAGGACTTCCTGTTCTCAGTTCCTCAGTTGAAGCTCTTCCCCTTCGCTAGACCACTTGCCTGTCTGGGTGGGCATGTGTGTTCTGCTGCGCCACTGCAGCTTCCTTGATGGATGTGCATCTAAAGGTGTCCCCTCGTTCTCTGCTCCTTCACCTAATGCTGCCATCCTTGTTTTCCTGTTATTCTAATGAACGTGTCACTTAGACTTGACACGTCATTCATCTCTGGTTGTCTCTCTGAAATTCCTTCTACATTAACACTTCACTGTTGGTTTCCCCAACATATTTTTCTTACCACTGTTATTATCACTATCATTATGCATCATCCCTTCTTTTTTGGCATCCCTAAACATTATTCAGCATCTATTTTTCTGTGCCTCAAATAATTAAAAAAATTTACTCAACTAACTAACTAACTAACTAACTAACTAACTAGTCAATCACTCAGCCAATGTATTTTTAACAAATGTTGCTGTGAGAAACCATCACTGAGCAGGAGAAATAATCAAATAATTGATCTATCTCATAAACCACCAATAACTCCAATTTCATTCAGAGAAATGCATGCATCATCTTAAGATCCTGAGGTTGGATGCTTTTAATAATTTGGTTTCAATTCACCATCTTTCCTTACTTCCTACTTTTCCATATAAACATCCTCCATAGAAAGATAGCAGATTGCATCAGAATTCACTTAGCACATATTATACCTTGGGTTCCTCACTTGTGAGTCATATTGGGTTGTTTGCCTGAGAGGACCATTCTTCTTCCAGCTAATCTAAATATTGCCCTGCATATGATATAGTTTACTTTACAAAGAGATCGCTCAGTTGGCTGCTGTAACTCAGGTTTCAGTCTGAATACTTCTTTTCTTTGGTGGGGAGACACCAGCTCAGACTGACCAAAGACAAGTGCTCTCTTAACCTATTTGCTTTCACACAGTCCTGCTTTTATCACAGTACCCACTAACACTCTAATGGTTTCTTGCTAATATACATTTCTCCAGTCTTTCTCCTTAGAAAGAACGTAAATTCCATGAATGAAGGGAGACTTCATTACTCCCATTTGACTATCTTCTAGAAATTGGTACTCAGCACCTATTTCCAGAGTAAATAAATGAATAATATGACTGAATGAGTGTATCTCTAACCATTTTTATCTTTATGCATGATTAATAATTTAATATTTACAAACTCTTATTATTTATATTATTCTATTAACACCATTTATAGCTGTAATAATTAAGTCAGAAGACCATAATCATCCTAAATAGCAGAGGGGGGAATCTGACCCCAGGACACATAAGCTGCATTTATCTTTTATCCAAAAACCCCAAATAAATGATAAAATAGTTAAAATTTCCCCAAAGTGTTAAAAACACATAGTCCTTCAAATTTAGAGTAAGTTGACAGAAGATAGGAAACTGAGTTTATTCTTTTTTACTTTTTTGGAGGGCGTCTCCTATAGCATTTCGAACTGTCTGGACACCGTTCATCAATGTGTGATGTCACAAATTACAAGGAGAACAACATGCAGTGCATTAATTATTGTAACTTTCCTGTTTTGAAACTATTTTAGTGTTAATTTTTTCTCTTTAAAGTTAAAAAAACAAAACCCAGTAATAGCCTTTGGAGCTGCTGAAATGGAGGATAACTTGATAAGAAAGAGAAAAAAAAAATCAAGTCACAGAAGGGTGACCAAGGAGAGAGGTGAAACCAGGCGTTGCAGTTTTCCTAACAAGTCTCTTGCCCTCTGTCCAACACACATGTGTCCCCAGGAATGACAGCCAAGAAACCTGAATGTTTTACATCTTTTCTTGAAGCTGGAATCTATTTATGTACTACTAACCTCGCAGTGCTTAGGTTCTGGGAAGTGGGAAATAAACAATGGTTTATGCTGCTGCTATATCCTTTCCAGGGGTATCATAAGATCAGTTTTCTTAAGCTATTTAGATGTTTCCGTTTATATCCCCGACCAGGAAAAACTGTAACTCTGACGAACGATTTTGTTTACCGCACCAGACACCTCATTTCCTGCCTTGAAAAATTTGGATTAGCATCAAAACTGTCCCTGGAGGCAAAGAAGAAGAAGAAGAAGAAGAAGAAGAAGAAGAAGAAGAAGAAGAAGAAGAAGAAGAAGAAGAAGAAGAAGAAAAAAATATATATATAGCAACACACTAAATGAAAGCTATTTTGAACTGTGATTGTAACATGTTAGAAAATATCCTGTATTGATTTTATGCAGTTTGACCTGATACTGCTATATGGTTTCCTTATCTTAAAACAATCTAGTCAATATTTCAAGTTCTAAGGATCTAAAGTTTAAAGCAATTCAAGGGAAAGTGGTCTGTGTATTCAAAAATAACAAATCAATGAATTTAGACAGGGACTTTGGAATGGGTTTTTGTTAAAATTATTACAAGCTTATACGCAATGCAGAGCCAAGGACAGCATTGGTTTGTGTGAAATTCAGTTGTGCCATCGGGTAGATTTCCTCTCACTGTCACCTGTCAGTGTAGCATCTCTGCGGAGTCACCCTAGCACTGAGCATCCACTGATGTCTCAAATGAGAAGAGACCCAAAACTGTGATGAGTGTGAGACAGAGTGGGTTAAAAGTGGAGCCAAAGCCCAGTGCCACACTGATCCCCAGAACCCGCGTGCTGCCTGCCTTTTCTTGCCTAAAGAAGTGTCTCCATTTTCACTCGACCACTACTTTATTGGTAGGTCAGTTTGTTCCATCAAATCCTCTAAGTTATGCTGCAAACCCTTTCAGCTAGAGTGTGGCTTCTTCTTTCCCCTATCTGTGCTCAGGAAGCCCATATCAATAAGATGTCGTTATAGAGCTGTCATTTCTGTCCCGCAACAAATCTCAGTGCCGCAAAGTGTCCTGTGGTTGCAGATGCTATTCATGTTTTCCCATTCTGTCAACTGACTTCGAGGCTGCCTCCCCGTCAAGCCGAGTGCTCCTTCAGAAGGCACACAAGCCAGACTGAAGGAGAGGATCATAAAAGTGTCTGGCAAACTCACATCCTCTTCACACAACCTGTCATTGCTGTACAAATTCTTCTCATGTGGATCTTTTTGTAAAAGTTTTCCCAGCTCTCCAGTTAACTCCCTTCTCTTCCCATTATAGGAAGGTTTGAGCTGACCTGAGGAAGCTGTCTGGTTATCTTGTAGCCCCTAGGAATATCACACTTCTTATTTAAATTTATATTCATGTAGTGATTTACTGATACATAAATACTGTGGCTTTTTATGGAGCATCACATGATGTTTTGATGCATCTCACCAAACATTTATCATTCCTTTATGGTGAAGACATGTTTTGAAAGTCGTGTCTTCTAGGCTGTTGAAATACAAAGTACTTTGTCATTATCTACAGTCACCTTACTGTGCCACAGCGCACCAGGACATTTTTTGCTTCTGTGTAACTATAATTTAGTCGCCAGTGACTAATCATTCCCCACCCTTCCTCCTCCCTACCACGCCCAGCCTGTGGCGATCATCATTCCGCTCTCAGCTTCTAGAGATCAATATGTTTATTCCATGTATGAGTGAGATCACGTGGTACTGATACTTAACTTCTGTACCTGATTTTCTTTCATTTAATGCAATGACCTCCAGCTCATTCAACTTGTCATAGGTAACAGGGTTTTATCCCTTTGTATGACTGAATAGAATTCCATCATGTATGTGTCCAGGTTTTCTTTATTCATTAGCTGATGGAAAGAAAGCAAATGTTTTCTGTCTTTTGATTCTTAAAATATACCATCTTTGAAATAACAATAGATTTCCTTAAAACTCTGAAATCTTAACTTAAGGAAAGCTGCCTGTGAACTTCCGTCACTGGTGACAGTTTTCTTGTCTCTTATCTATCATCCCAGTACCTCTTCTTTTTCCACCCTGTGCATAACATACCACTGTTCCAGCTCACAAAGAAAAGTGACTATGTAATAGTGATTACAGACCAGTCAATGAGGGATGGCATTTCTCAAAGGAAGTGAGCTGAGTGAAAAGAAAGTCAGGCTAATATCAACAGATCTAGGTCAACCAAAGATACCTTGCTCCTCTTTGAGGTCATTTAGATTTGGCAGCATGGGATTATTTGTTCTTTTGATAGCTGCTCATCTTCTGTGGCATTTTCTTCCCCAACCTTCTAGACAGTTTTTTGATACTGAACCTTGAGCTAATCTTGTGATATTCAAGGACATGTCTATATTCTTCCAACAGGAATGCAAATGTTTTCATTAAGGTTCAGACAAACCATGCTTATGACTTGGTACTCTGAGGATATTCATGGCCTCTCACCTCCAACTGTGTTCCTGTTTCTTTTAGGATATTGTATAGGCTATGCAACCTGGGCTATGAAGGTCATTGAGCCCTTACCCCTTCGTACTGTGATGAATCTACTTGCTGTCCACTCAGTCCCACCCTTCTCCTGCACAGGTCTTTGGG
Source organism: Hydrochoerus hydrochaeris (assembly GCA_004027455.1). Classification (NCBI taxonomy): domain Eukaryota; kingdom Metazoa; phylum Chordata; class Mammalia; order Rodentia; family Hydrochaeridae; genus Hydrochoerus; species Hydrochoerus hydrochaeris. The sequence continues at coordinate 26,418 of PVLA01000761.1, forward strand.
CTTCTTTTCTTAGAAATACCCTTTTATACCTCTCTAAGTCTGAACTCATGTGATTCTCTGCCTTGAGTACTCATTATGATCCATATAAGCCTAATGCTTGTACATTGCCCTGAATTCAGCCTGTTTCTTCCTTACTCACCTAGAGGAAACTCTAAGTCAAGGACAAACTTTGTATTCACAAGACAAGTGTCATTTAAAAAGTCTAAGTGAGACCAAAATTTGAGAGGAAGAAAGTACTTCTATTTGAAGTGTTCTGTAGTTTGTGTTCACCTGTCGCTCTGCCTCTACACACATCATCCCCTTACATGCTGACAAAAAACATTTTGGGCCCCCCTTTTAAGATGGAAATAGCTGTCCTTAAATGGGAAACAAATAGTCAGACTAAGAAGGTAATTGGCAGTGAAGACCACGATCTACGCATAGGACTGATATTTGGAAATCAGAAAGGAACCAAAGCAGAACTTTTTATGAAGCATTGGATGTAGTGTATCTAGCACATGGCTAATGTTCTTTTCTCCAAAGAGCCAAATGCACCACATTTCTTGTTCCAATAAACATTTCTGCTTTTACCTTGAACTTTTCATAAGAACAAAGAAAGTATCACTCTTTGGGAAGCACTGATAGCAAAGTGTTTTGGAGGAAAATAATATTTTGCAACTGATACTGCTGGCTCGAGATGTCACTGATTAAGCCTGTCCTTGCCATCTGCTGTCTGCTTTATTCTTACAGACCTAATCTGATCATTCCCCTGTTGTCTCCCAGCACTGCTGTGCAGAGTGTGAATGCTGGAAGAAGGGGCAAACAGGAAGGAGGATGAGCATGTGGGGGAAGTCGACATGGGGGATTTTTCCTGCAAGTCTGAAGAATGGGGTAACATGCGTGGAGTGGCAGTGACTAGAGGAAGCCCCTACATCTCGCTGGCCTCTTTTGATGACCCTGCTCTCCCCCAGCAACTCTACAGCAGGGATGGATGGAACTATCAGGTGAGTGAGGCAACCCAGGCCAGGAGGGAAAACGGTTTGCCACCTGTCCATTAAGGGCTAAAATGGGCAGCTATGCAGATTTGGGGTTGGAGTTGTTATGGACCTCAAAACAAGGAGTTTACAGCCTCATTAGCAGTCATCTAAAATATCCAAGTTGAGTGGGCCCACTGGAGCTGAGGGAAAAAGCCCTCGTGAAGGGCATGGAGAGATATGAGGCTTAGAATAACACCACGGATGGCCAACAGGTGGGAAACACAGCGCTCTTATCTCTCTCTTCCCTCTTCCATGTGCCTGTAAGATAATAGCACGTGCACTCATTCAGACTGGACTACTGACTCGAACTTAGTGCAGCCAATCTGCCTCTTTTAACTAATTCTAGTAGAATTCCTAATGTTATCTTTTTGCTGTTCAACCCTTCTGAACCTGTCAAATAAGTTCTGTCACAATGCATATTAATCTGCGACATGCAGTTGAAAGAAAAGTCTGATAAGTCCATCTCTGAGCTGTGATAAGTGTAAAGCATTTCTAATGAACAGGTTTTGTGTTAAACAACTGCAGTATCACTAGGATCCAGGGATATTTAATTAAAAGATGCACATGCAAAAGATAATGAAGAGAGACGAGAGTTTCCGCTTGCATGTGTGTTTCTAGCTTTTGAAAGTGAGCTGTCTTTGGCTGTATTGCTGTTAATTAAATATTATACCAAAAGTTGTGCACTGATCTTGAATGGAAAAGTACATTATTTAATTTATATTTTATTTCTCTGTTTCTCTCTGTTTCTGTCTGTCTGTCTCTCTTTCTGTGTAATAACTTTAAATACTTTAGGTGTCAATGCAGTCATAAATACAACATTGGAGCTAGTTCATTTCCTGGGAAAGTGTTGCACTATTAGGGAGAAAAAAATTGTCATAGGATAAAAGAAGATGAAAAATTAAAAGCTTTCTAAAAGCTGTTGTTATGAAGCTAAACTGAGAAAGTTAAATAATCATTCCTGAACGAAGGGGTTTGAATCACAAGAAACCTGCCAGAAGTTGAGTACTCAATTAAAGGGAATTCTTAAAGGCTATTTCTGCCAGGGAAAGTTAGGTTGAAGGATGACAAGTTTTCTTTTCCTCTTTATAGGCTATAATTTACATGCTGAGGGCTCTTTCCCTTGCTGACTTCTGCTGCAAATCTACCAGCTCTAGTTGTTAGAGAAGCACAGTGATTTGGTAAACAGAGAGAAGAGATGAACCTTGAGAAATTTCAGTATCCTTGGGTTCCACAGAGACTGTCAAGCCTTTCAACTCCTCCCTGTTAGCACTAGCTAAAAACTCCTTTTGCTCTTTTCAAAGGTCAGGGCCAGTAGATATCTTTGCAAGGGGCACATTTGAACTAAAGATACGAGCAAGTGCACTGACAGCAGGAAGCTCCTGAACGAAAGTTGATGAGAAGAAAAGGCAAGGTCATTGTCCTTAATCCTTCCTCAGAGCACAGGTTCAGGGAAAAGGGACAGAGACCAGATCAAAGAAGGGACCAGGAACAGGTGACTGGCTTTGGGACTTTCATTTGTTTGAGCACCAAAAAGGAGAATATTGCCATGGGAGAGGTGATAAAATGAAAAGAAATGTACCTAATTTTTTCTTTTCCCTTCTTCATAGTTATTTTTCTAGTTCTTAGTGGCTCTGAATCCTCTATTCAAGGTTGATGTGAAATATCTGCATTGCAAAAAAAATGCGATGGCACCCAAGTTCCTTCAAGAAACATGAACACACTGAAACAGCATAGAAAAACTCCGGGCGCAGTGAGAACAGCAACCTCTACAAAGAGGCCCGTTCACTCTCAAGCCCGTTCACTCTCAGTCACAGGAGTTTAACCTTAATTTTTCTCTTGGTCACTGTATTTGAAACTAAGGTACAAAGTTACCAGGTTAACAGTGTGTTAGTTTTATTTGCTAGAAGTCATACTTTTTCTATGCAGTAATAACTAAATAAAAAGATAATGCATTTCTTTCTTTCTTTCTTTCTTTCTTTCTTTCTTTCTTTCTTTCTTTCTTTCTTCCTTTCTTTCTTCTTTCTCTTTCCTTTCTTTTTGTGAAGTACGGTCTCATTACCTAGTGCAAGCGGCCTTGAAATCATGGCGACCCTCCCTCTTCAGCCTCCTGCACACTGGGATTATAGGCATGTGCCACCATGCCAAGCTTCTTTTGCTTTTAAATTAAAAGAAAATATCATCTCACCTTAAGAAGCTATAGAGATGGCAATTAAGCATGTGAAAGATGCTACCCGTTCTGTGTCCTCAATGGAATGAGAATTGAAACAGTGATGAAACGCTGCCACGCACTTACTAGAGCAACCAATGTTCAGAACAGTGACAACACTAAGTCTCACTCACTGTTGGACAGAATGTAGAGGCACCACTGCTTTGGAAACTAGTTAGGGGTTTCTCATAACACTTTACTTACCCCCGCTCTCTGGTCCAGCAATCATGTTCCTTGTTAACTACACAAACATGTTGATAGCAGCTTTGTTTATAATTGCCCAAATTTCAAAGTAATCAAGATATCCTAAAGTAGGTAAATACATAAACTCTGCTACATTTAGATAGTAGAACATTTTTTAAAATAAATGCAAATGATTCTTTTTATTGAAAGTAATGTGCACCACCGACCTGGCTTGGCATCAAAAGCCCCCGTCAAGATACAGTCGAATAATTATGGCTGCAGTTTCTTCTGCGCTTTCCACGATTCAGACGCAGACACAGAGCTGCAGGAGAGGCAGGGAGGCAGCACTGGCCCCTTCCGTGTGGGGTTGGCCAAGGCAAACCCCCCAGGGAATGATGAGAAAGTGGTGGCATGACCCCACCCCACACCAAGCCTAAGAAACTGTGCCCAGATCATCCTATAGTCCCTTATCTCTTCTTATGGATTAGTTAATAAAAAACAATAAATTAAAATTAAGCAACAGCTTTGTCCTGAGGATGCTGAGCCAGTATGTCTATTATTTTTGGTACATAAATCAACACCATTTTTGTTCCTGGGGGGATGCAGGATTTGTTGGGTTGTTTGGAAAGTTCACTTTTAAAACATTCCTTGTGGGATAGAATAATCTTAGCTTCGCAGCAGCAGCATGCTCTTCCCTCTTGGAGGATTGGGTGTGGGCTGGAGGAGACACGGGGGACAGGGAGTGGGCCAGGGAGGGGTACAGAGCCAGGATGGGGTGGTAGAGAGGCTGAGCTGCTGCGATGGGCAAGGGCCCAAGTGGCAGCAGGAGAACATGTCACTGGCCTCAGACAGCGGTTGGCCGTGGAAGGCAATTTGACAGCAGCAGAAAAGGATGGCATAAAGGGGCCCAGATCCAGTCACGGTGTAGTACATGTTTCTGCAAATCCCACTGCTTCCATTTTCTCTTGTCTCCCTTGAGGCATCCATCACCTGTAACAGCCTATAACTGATATATATAAAACCCATCAAATACGATCTGAGATAAAAATTAGCAAGTATAAGGCCTCCCAGTGCACAGTGTGAAGAGGTTAAAACAGCGATAGAAAATACATTCATGGCAATGCATCGTCCACACACAGCAAAGGCTTTGGCTTGTTCTGTGCCCTTGGGGAAGTGGGGCATGACTGGCACTGAGTTGCCTGGCACTAATCCGCAGCTCCCTAGAGATGCCATTTCCTGGGCACTGGCTTTTCCCCTTTAATGACAGTTCCCAAGGAAATTGGACATTGGGAGGGACTAGCTCTCACAATAGGCACATTTTAGATGGGAGAGATCTGAAGAAAGGACCAGCGTCCAAGTTGAGGAAAATACAGCTAAGTCTAAGCTGCTTGGAGACACTGGTTCTTCCCACTGCTGCTACCATTCCTCCCACAAAGGAGGAACAAGAAGGGAAGGAGGTTGAGACCTCACTGGGAAGTGTGAAGTGGGCTAAAGAAGAGAGCTGGTGGTTATGGTCACAGATGGACCTGCTGGTTAAGGACACAGTTGGACCCGGTGGTTATGAACACAGTTGGTGACAGTATGTGAGCTTTTTCTTGTGCCAGATGGAGTGGGCTCTGACTTGGCAGGGCCATGACTCACATAGCCTGAGACAACTATTGGGACCCTCCTGAATGGCCAGGTCAGACTCAGACCACCCAGGTAGCCAGATACCTTCTTGGAGCTGTCTACCTTCTCTGCTCCAACAGAGGAATGAATGACTGTTTGTTCAGGAGCATGGAGGCTGCCCCAGTAGCTCTTTCCAGTGAGACACAAGGCTCAAACCACACAAGGGTACTCAGAACCTATGGGCCCACAAGGTCCTGCTTAGAAATGAGGGAGGATTGCAAACTTGAGCATAGCCTTCGACACTTAATAAAACATTATTTAACACTAAAATATGAGATGAGAAGCCATGAAAAGGCATGGAGGAAATTCACATGCATGCTACTAAGTCAAAGAGATGAATGAGGAAAAATTACACGCTATATGATTCCAACTACCGTGTATGACATTTTGGGAAACGCAGAACCATAGGTACAGTAAACAGATGTGTGATTGCCAAGGGTTGGATGCTCAGGATGAATATGAATAATGGGAGCACTGATTGTTTATAGGGTTGTAAAACTCCTTTAAATGAGACTATAAAAATTGTGTGTAGACACATGTCATATGTTTGTCCAAAGCCATACAACTCCAGGAGGGATTCCTAATATAAACTCTGCACTCTGGGTGATTCTGATATACTGGTATAGGTTTACCAGTTACCCTCTGCTGCAGGATACTGATAATTGGGGAGCCAGAGCATTTGTGGAGTAGGAGTAAATGGGGAAATCTGTATCTTCCTCTAAATTCTGTGATGAACCTAAAACCTAAAGCTAAATCCGCTCTTACTAAAACATCTCAAGTGAACATGTTAAAGAAAATCACATAGCTATATCAAACCCTGGAAGGCGACCTAAAACTTAGTGAGATTTTTAAAAAGAAAATATATAAAAATGTCATAAAAGTATATTGAAAATATCTACAACACTTTCATTATATAAAACTGAAAACAAACTTTAAATAAATCTGTGTACCTCAGAATATAGGAGATATCTCAATGTGTAAGTGTGTGAATCTTTATTTCATCTTAAAAGGCCACTTCCTTGATATAAGATGCCTATAATTTTTAAATTTGCTCTGAGCCTTTGTTCATGTATTTCAAGATTCTTCACTTCTTTTTGCTCCTGCCCCAAATATATTGTTTTCCTTCTGTGATAGGCTTCTGTTCTATCTTAATCTTAACCCTAGTGAAACAGGCTTGGCATATTGTAGAAGGGAACCTCCTGGCTTCACATTCTTCTTCTTTACCATCTGCTAGGGCTTGTATGTGAATGTTCCTGTAAAGCTTTATGAGGTCATAGAGTCACAGGAGGGGCTTTTCCGAGTTGGCTGGATCAAGGATGTGTGATGCTGGGAACAGTGATGTGAAGCTGGGATCCACCCACAGTGCAGTGTCATGGTTAAGGGGGCGTGAGTCTTATCCACCCTAAGGGTAAGTAATTTGGATAAAATGTAAGAGAGAAAAAAGGGCTGTTGTTGTTTTTGCTTGCCAGCTGCTGCCTTCTGCCTTCTGCTTGCCATGAGCTGTTGACCTTCTGCCGTACCACCTTTCCTTGGGGCCAGTCAACTAGGAACCGGAACTCCTACAAACTGTGAGCCTAATAAACCTTTTCTTGTGTAACTTTGGGTGCTGGGTATTTTATCTCAGCAACAAGAAAAGTACCTAGGACAGTATATTTTAGCCTCTCTTGAAATAGGGGGGGAAAGCAATGTAACTATTGAGGAAATTGTGATGAGAGGAGAGAAATGAGATTTTGATTTACGATTTACTCTTCTTTTTTCTTTTTTTTTTTTTCCAAAGAATGTTTAAACTGTTCTGTTTCCACTGAAGATGTTTATCCTACATTTATGTCTAATTCATCTTAGGCTGAAAGTTTCATGTATTGCCAATATTTAGAGCCTGGAATCAACTTTTTAATCTACAATAGAATTTCTTGGTTTTAAAATTATAATAGTTCTATATTCCTTGAAAATAAATTTTCTATGCTCTGTTTGCCTATTCCAGTTTATCAGAAGAGAAACATGGGGTAGTTTCCTCCAAGAGTCCAACAGTAAGTCCTCGAGTATGATAAGTAGGAAACAATGAAATTAAAAGGGTAAATAAGAAATTGGGATATCTTAACAATCGGTGAATTTAAGAGAATTTGGATGAGGAGCAGATATTGACTGAGGATAATTTAATGCAGAGGTCATGTGTTGCATCTCCGGCACACACACACACACACACACACACACACACACACACACACAAATTTGATGGAGATTTATATGGAGTTTTAAATTTAAGAATTAATTTCCACTTGTAGGAACACTGAGAAAAAAGTAGTTAGATTTCATATGTTGTCACTGTGTTTTTTTCCACTAATGTTTTTCTTACACATAGAAGAGATTATATTTAGTTGTTGCTGATTCTCTGTTTCATGGCTATAGTGATTTCATTTTTCTGTCTAGTAATTAAATACCTCACAACACATTTTTCTCTATTAATTCTTCTTCCTTTTACTGATGTTTCACTGGATAGGACTTTGTATAATTACCTTCTCTTCCTCAGTAAACAACAGCAAAACCCAAAAACTATAACAAAATAACCATACACACACACACACACACACACACAAATCTCAGAAAACACCAAACAGCACAATAAATATTTTCTGCTTTCCTAACATCTGGAACATTAGTACTCGAATGTGTAAGGGAGCATTAACCCTTTGGAAGAATGTTTATTTTTGAAGTACTCTTAATCTAATTACAAGGTACATTTTCTTAAACCTACTCCATCACAGGAAATTAATTAATCAGATATTTATCCCCTGATGAATGCTGGTGAGCATCTGGTTGGCATGGGCAAAGTCTATAGCTGGAATGTGAAATGTAGTGGTTTGCATTTAAAGTGGTTCCCATGAACATCTACTTATGTCTGCAATAAATCCTTCCTTTTAACTACGTGACATTAACTATAGAAGGGCAATCAATTTTAATCATTCTAATCCCTGAATCCAGACCCCTGAATTACCATTTCACTCCTTCAATGTTGGTGAAGTCCACTTGTTTCCACATCATTTAAGCAACAAGATGATAACATCTATCTATAAGTAATGAATCCAGGAATGAATATTATGAAAATGCAGAGAATCATTATCTTATCTTCAACTAAAGAGCATCCCAAAGAAATGCTGTGATATATTGTTGAATTTATTGTTCTAGTGCTAATGGCACACACATTATGTTGTCAATTTCAAGTTACTGGGCAACTTGTTCCAAAATGCTTTCATTCATCATATTGATGGTGATGTTAATCAAATTGACTATCCCTAACAAAAATCCCTGCTTCGTTTGAATTATATTGCTTTTCTGCCTATGGGGACCATTTACACAATTAACAAAAGCAGATTGAAGGCTAATAAAGAAAACAAATGAAGATTTATTCAATAATCCTCAAAAGAATTGTAATAATTTAATTAAAGTATATTGTACTTTTAAAAGAAAGTGAGAAGATAAAAAAAATCTTTTGTGAAACAGTAAAAGAAGGGAGCAGAGTGATTGTTAGAGAATTCTTTAGCTTTTGTAATCTTCATTGATTGAATCTCAAAGAATAAGAGACATGAGCCCACTGAAGGTACAAGAAGTAAAGGGGGATCAATCAAAATCAGAAACTTGCCAACTTTGAAAACTATGAAGACACCCGGGAGGGAGAACAATAGTATGGTGTGGTCTGCTGGAATAAAAAAGATGCTTAATGAAATGAAACGAAGGAGCAAAGAGAAATTCTAACTTATAATCGAGTAATGTTTTGTGGCAGCCACAGATTAGTCATTCCTAAGGAATGGTGGACACCCCCTGGAGATTCTTTACCGTTTTATTCTCAGTCATTAAGAGAGAAACAAAGCCTCCTAAGCTATAATGTGAATGAAGCATGGATGTCTGTGAAGATTATTGGCTCGGCTAAATATAGTAAAGTCTGTTGGGAGCCAAGATTCTAAGGAAGTAATAGCATTCAAACCTAGACTAGACTTTGAGGTTCATCACCTAATTAATAGATTTGGTGCTGGAAAATTTCAGAGTAATTTGAGAAGTCATAGCCACTCTTTAAGATCATCAAAGTATCAACTCCATCTTCAGATTCATACATAATTGAGAAAGCTATGCCTAGTAACACACACACAGACACAGATTCAGACACACAAACACACACACAAAAAACTACATGTCCTTGGTTCTTTCTCTTTCCAGGTGAACGTTGAATATGAACACTTTGGGAGTCATAAGGTTGATATGTGAAAAATAAATGTGTCATCAAAGGCTGAAGCTCTTAGTACTGACTAAGGGGAAGTCAGTAAATGGATTCTTTAGAGCAGCTGTAATGGAGTTCAGCTTAGAAAAGGGGACAAGTTAACATGTGTGAAAGAAACAGGAAAATGCATATAAGGATACCTATGAGTAGTCATGAGGGCAAAAATGACTCCTCTGTGATTTCACATTATTGTGGAATTTATCTACAATGTATATTTGGCTTCCTAAAACATAGAATGCCTTTAGGAAGAGATTCTTACTCAAAAAGAACCTAAAACACTTTTTCCTTACAAATAAAAAGTTAAAATTATGGCATATGTATGGAGATTAATCTATCTAAAGATGCAATAGAGTAAGTGCTGACCTGAAGACGTGGATTCCACAGCCAGCTTCACTGTGGTTTAGTGTTACATTTTTATCTGGCTGGACCTCCTTTTAGCTATCTAAAATGAACAAATGAATCAAACAAGTAATAAATAACATTTTCCAATTGCTTCTATGTTCATGTTCTACATTTCTAAAATTCTCTTTGACATGAATTTAAAAAACATAGAATTATACATGGACTAATAACTTTGAATATGACAAAGCTCATTGGAAGCTGAGGTTGACTTGGGATCCCATGAAAGACACCAAGTTCAAGTGAATGGAGAAAGAAAGTCCAGCTAAAAACTGCTACTCCTCTTTTGTTGCCTTGATTGTCTCCAGTCAGTATTCCCTCCAGTGATATGGTTGATGTCGTCCCAACTTCCAGCCCTAGCCGGAGAAAATCAAGAATATTAGCTTCTTCTTACATGCTGAAGAGTTTGGGTGTCACGTTTGCAAAGACAAAGTCTAATACATTTGATTACTGAGCTAAGAAGCTTCTCCTCCTGCTTTCTGGTTGTTATAGGGGAGAATAGCATCCGAGGGTCACAGCCAGCCACTGTGTTCCTTATTGCCTAGAACCAGGGGGACACCATCTCACAAGGACTCCTTGCGTTTGGGAACCCTACTTTAAAAAATCTTACCGAGTAGAATGAGGGAATAGAATGAGCCAAACACTGAACTCTTTTTCATTTAACTTTCTATGGGGTTTGCTGTTGCAAATCTGCTGTACTAGGATGTAAAGAAAGAAAATACATGTACTTATGCCATTTTGCTACCTTTTCATTGGAAGAGATTGGAAGAGAGGTATCACATTGCTTTTGCCTATGGTTTTGAGGATTAAGTAGGGGCCTCTCCAAACAGGTTGTAGGAGGTCATTTAGTTTTTTTTGTACTGGGAATTGAACTCTAGGACCTTGGATTTGCCATGCAGACACTGTGCTACTGAGCTATATTTCTAACAGTGCTTTGTTTTTGTTTTCTTACTACTGGGAATTGAACTCCAGGACCTTGTGCTTGCCAGGCAGGAACTTGTGGTGCTGAGCTATATCCCCAGCACTGGTTTTGAAGATTAAGAAGCTAGGTGGGATTAAAGATGGCATGAAATGCAATCAATTACATTTGAAATAATTTATTAGTTTACTTGGAAAATATAAATTAAGCATAAGTTATTAGAAAGGACAAAACTTAACACAAATCCATGTCCAAGAAGGTTTAAAATACAAAGCCCTATGTATTATCATGTTTGCCTTGCTGTACATAATGCTTCTAAATGACAAGATTCATTGCTATAGACTGTGGCATTGATTAGTGATTACACAGATGGATATATCTGGTAAAATTTATTTAAAAACTGATGTGAAATTGGAACAGATTTCATGTCAAAACTTGGAACTTGACTAGAAACTATAATTGACTACTGGGAGGAAAGCCCATCATACTGAATGAATACCTTAAACCCACCAAGATGACAAGTTCAGTCTCGAAGTGATACTTTTAACATTTCATGAGTTTTTCTTGAGAAAAATATTAATAACAAGTAGTGAAAAGGCAAGAGAGTAGGTATAAGGGGTACTAAGCCTTCAGAGCTTTGTTCTTCCACTTAGAAGTCTTGGGAACGTTTTCTTGACACATCATAGGTAAATAACTCCCCATTAAGAAAAAAGATGAGAAGTGGGGCATGGTGTCTCACACCTGGAACTCTGGCCCTCTGGAAGGCTAGTGTAGGAAGATCACAAGACTGAGGCCACCTGAGTGACCTATAGACAGCCCTGCTTAAAAAAACACTGGGAGTGTAGCTCAATGTAATGCCCCAGGTTCAGTACAGGTAAAAATAAGAAGGAGAAGTGGGAGGAGGAAGAAGAGGTGGAGAAGGAGGAGAAAAATGAAAAAAAAAAAAAAGAAACCTGAGGTGGAGAAGGAGAGGGAGAAGATAAAAGAAGATGGGGAGGAGGAGGAGGAGGAAGAGGAGCAGGAGAAGAAAAAGGAGGATGAGGAGCAAAAGATCTTTCCTCTTTAAGTAGAGTTGACAAAGAAGAAAAAAGTGATATTCATAAAATGAAAATGTTTGGCCTCTTTGTCAAAAATAAGGCTACAGAGTATGTTCGGAGTTGTGTCTGCATCTTCTAATCTGTTTCACTCATCCTCAGGTCTGTTTGTTTGCCAGTACTATGCTGATTTTATCACAGTAGCTTTGTAGTGTAATCTCAAGTCAGCTGTTGTGATCTCCCTATTTACCATGCTTGTCCAGAATTGCTTTTGTTATTCCAGGTCTCTTCTTTTTCCAAATAAATTTAAGAATGTTTTCTCTAGTTCCATGAAGCATAAGGATAGTGTTTTGATTTTTGACGGGGCTGAAAATGTTTTTTCACTGGAAGAAAGGTAGTCTTTCTAACTAAATGGTACTGGAAAAACTGGCTTTCTATACACTAAAATTGGACTCAAGTATATCACCATGCACTAAACTAAATTCCAAATGGGTCAAGGCTCTAAATACCAAAACAGAAACACTAATTCTACTGGAAGAGAAAATAGGTAGAAATCTTGAAGACATATTTGTAGGTAGAGACTTCATGAACAAAATCCAGATGGCACAGGATGCAATGAAAGGATCGACAGCTGGAATATCACCTTATTAAAAAGATTTGCAAAGCAAAAGAAGTCACTGACAGAATAAAAAGACAACCCACAGAGTGGGAAAAAATTTAACCAGTTGTCCCTCGGAAAAAGACTTATATCTAGGATAGATAAAAAATAGAAAAAATAAGACCCACCCCCCAATTTAAAGATCTAAACATGGGCAGCTGAAATGAATATGTACTTTTCAAATGAAAAAATACAGATGACAAATAAATATATGAAACAAATATTCCATAACATTGGTCATTCAAGAGATGCGAATTAAAACAACACAGAAATTCTATTTCCCTACTGAAAGAATAGTTGTCATCAAGAAATCAACAAATAATAAATGATAGAGGAATTGTAGTAGAAAGAGAACCCTTCTCCACTGTTTGTGGGAGTGTAAACTTGTACAGTGTGTAGAGCCCTCAAAAACTAGGATTAAAGGTTCCATTCAGCCTAGTTATTTCCCTTCTAGGTTCTTCTCAGGAGAATTAAAAACATCACACCTCAGCAATATAAGTGTACCTATGTTTGTAGCAACACAATTTATAATAGCCAATCTTGGAAATAACCCAAATGGTCATCAACTGAGGAATAGGTAAAAAAAGGTCTTTTATATAATGGAGTAACTGCTCAGTAATAAAGATTAACTTGAGACTTTTATAAGAAATGGATGCAATTTGAAACCATACTCATAAGTGATGTAAATCAGACTCACATGTGCTAGCATTGTATTGTCTTCCCGGTGGAAGAAACTGAAAGAGTAAATAAGGTAAGGTGTACAATAGATATTGTGAAATGGGAAGAAACTTTTATAAAAAGAAAAAGAAACTAGTCTGGGAGAAAAGGGAAAAGAAAGAAGAGAAGAGGGAAAAATTCAAGATAATTATAATATATAATATGTTTCTCTTAGTTCATTGAAAAGAATGGTTAGTGCTAATATCACTTGGAAAATTTTTATGCCCTTATCATGTACTCTGAATAAGTACTTTGAAGATAACAATATGCAATGTATTAACTCTTGTCATTCTCCTATTATTTTATTTTATTTTTTTCCATTAAAAATAAATAAAATGACATTGATTAAACAGTAACTCAATTGCTGAATCTCACATTTTTAGCATTATTATAATTTGTATAGTTGAATCATTTTAATTTTTACAAAGTATTTAACAGCTCAGTATCACTTCTAATACTTTATTTTTTTCTTAGTCCATGTTTGCAGTACCTAATGCTTACATTCCTCACGGGGAATTGGCACGTGCACAAAACTTATTTGATTCTCTTCTCATTTCCCTCCCCCTCTATCCATCTCTTGGTCTCCTTTACTATTACAAAAGTTCTATCTCCCCCTCTCCTTATTTCCTATTATGTGCATTTTATTTTGTGCATCATAAAGGTGAGAAAACTGCTGTTAAGAATGGAAAAAACAAAACAAAACAAAAAACCTTATCCAATCTACATGAGAAGTAAAATGGAAAACAAAGCTTTAACTCAGCTCATTGTAGTTCTGAACTTGTATCTACTCTGTTGCATCCTCGTATTCTTAGAAAATAATGGAGTGTCAAAAAGTGGCTCTAAGTATAAAATACCTTTCATTTATGAACTGTTGCTGCTGTAAGAAATATATTGTAATGTTGATTATTTCTAATTTGACTCTGTTTCCAAGGTTAAAAGAAAGCTTAGCAAATGCTCCTTACTTTTCAAGATGGATTTCAAGTGCTACTTCTTTCTTACAACCATCACTTAAACTCCTAGTCAGTACTACTTGCTTCCTTGTGTCAATATGATTCTGGCAGTTTAATATAGTCTTTGTATTTTCCTAAGCCTATATTGTCCCTATTTTCCTGTAACCCAGAGCTATTCAATGTATTAGTCACTAGTGTCATGTGGCAATTTAAATTAAGATTAATTAAAACAAAATAAGATTAAAAATGTGGAGTCCTGATAGTCACATGTTAAGGGTCAGCAGTTACACGTTTGTTTTGTCCACTGTATTTGCAGCACTGACATAGGGAGGTTCCTACTGTCTCAGAAATGGACAATTGGACCAAGCTCCTCTAGACAGGGTTGAAAACTGCGGTCTGTGGGTACACTAAAACTTGTTTGTGATTGTGTATATTAAATTTTATTGGAAGAGACAATCACATATACTTATTTCATGTTGTTTTTTGGTTGCTTTTGTACCATAATCAAGAATTGAACTGTTTCAACATTGACCAAATGGGCCACTAAGTCTAGAAGATTTATTACCTGGCAATCTGCAAGAGTACCTCCAGTCTTCCAACACAGACTACCAGTTATTTTTGGCTTAAAGCTCCATGCATATTTCTTTTATTTTGGGTCTTATCACATTAGGTCATCTAGTAAGAGCCAATGCTCTTATTGCAAGATAGTAAATATACTAGTTTTCTCAGTTATAGTAACCGTTTTCCTGTGTTGGACTCTTTCAATACATACAGTCAAAAAACTAACCCACCCACCCCTCCACCAGGAATATCAGGAAAGCCTGCTGCATGCCTGCGCTGCCTGGGACTGCTGCTGCTGGGCCTGCCCCTTGGGAACCCACCCGCCTCCTGGACAGAGCACTGCAGTTGATCTTTGGATACAACCCCTTCTCCCAAAACCTTGGAGTACAGTGGATTACCATGCTGGCTGCACGAGAGACGCAGGAACCATTTAACCGAACAGAAGACCTCAGCAGGCTCCAGTCAGTGTGGTGAGTTTGCCCCTAAAATAGAGGTCTGCAGTAGGTAAATAGGAGCAGAAGTAAAACTCCTTCCAACTGCAAGACCTTGGCAAACCTGGTAAGAGAGTGGGTAATCCCCTCCTCCACACAGAGAATGTCAGACAGGCTGGGGAGTGTGCCAAATAATGTCCCCCCACCAACTTAGAGAAAATTAAAAGAGCTTATGAGACCCCAGTGACACAGTAGGGTCTCAGCTAACACAAACACTATAGCCAGGGAGATCTGATGACCAGCAACAACCTGAAGATATAGCAACAACAGGAACTAAAAATTGACCTACCTCAATACTTCTAGGCTAGTTAGTCCAGATAGAATATAGGATTCACCCAACAGGCATTGTAGGAGGAATTCAGGAGACTGGATCTCCTCTTCATTGTGGTAGCCAGCAATTTGACAAACATCAACCATACAGTAGGACCCTAAAATTCACACTACACACAGTTGTGACTGTTGGGATAGAAATGACAAATATATACCCAAAAGGTAAAAATGACTAAACAAAAAGGCAAAATGCAATCTAATATATCTAGTCCATCAGGAGCAAGTACAGGTGACAATGAAATAGAGGACTTTAAAAGTCACACAACAGAAATCTCTGAAAAGATAGCAAATGAAGTAAAGAAACAAATCCATGAGGCTATAGAGGAACTCAAATTAGAAATAATGTCTTATGGAAAGACAGAAATAATAGCCTTAGTAAATGAGTTGCTCAACATAGCTAGAGAAGAAATAGATAAAAAAAATACAGGAGCATGGGAAATTGATTGAGACTTTGAATGAACAATGCAGAAAACAAGCAGAATCCATGAAACAAATTCAAAGAAATATCCAAGAAACGAAAAATTTTACTTAAATCTGGAAAAACCATTTAAATGAAGCTGAAGATAGAATTTTGGACCTTGAGGATAGGATTACAGACAGTGACCATGAAAGAGTAGAACTTATAAAAACAACAAAGCAGCATGTAATGACAATCCAGCAGCTTCACGATGATGCCAGGAGAAACAATATATGATTAATGGGTATCAGTGAGGAGGCAGGAGACAACACAAAGGACATATCTAAGCTCTTCACCAAAGTTATGGCAGAGAATTTCCCAAACGGGGGGGAAAATTCTGATATACAAATAAGTGAGGTGTATAGAATGACAAACAGTCATAACCAACATAAATCTACACCCAGACATATAATAGCTAAGATCTCCGACATACAGCATAAAAGCAGAATACTAAAGGCTATCAGAAAAGACACAACTCACCTATCAAGGAAAGTCTATTAGAATCATGGCAGACTTCTCAGCACAAACCTTCAGGTTAAGACAAGTTTGGAGTAAAATATTTCAAGCCCTAAAAGAATTGATGTACCCAGCAAAACTGTCTTTCAAATTTAATGGAGAAACAAGATACTTCCATGACAAAGAACAACTGAAGAAATTCAAGTCCACTAAACCAACCCTAGAAAGAGTACTGAAAGACATACTAGACAGAGATAAAAATGACCACAATCCTCAGAACAACAACAGAAAGAAACTACCAGGTAGGACAAGCAATTAAACAAGGAGAAAAACAGAAAGCAAACAACTGGAACATAACATGGCAAAGTTGAGCCAGTACATATCAGTGATATCCATAAATGTAAATGGCCTCAATTCACCTATCAAAAGAAATAGGCTGACAGAATGGATCAATAAACAAGATCCCACAATATGCTGTATATAATAAACACATCTGACCCAAAAGGAAACTCATAGATTAAAAGTCAAAAGATGGAATACAGTATTCCATGCAATAGGAACCCAGAAAAAAGCAGAGGTAGCTATTCTATTTTCAGACAAAGTGAACTTCAAGTCTAAAAGAATTAAAAGAGATAAAGAAGGCCACTTGTAAACTACAGGATGAATAATTAACAATTATAGATATATATGCACCAAACACAGGAGCACCCAACTATATAAGCAAATACTAATGGACATGAAAAACCAAATAAGCAAGAAGACAATTGTAATATGAGACCTTAACACTCCACTGTCACAAAGAGGTAGGTCAACTAGACAAAAAGTCAGCAAAGAAGTAATAGAATTGAAATATACCTGTGAGTGAGTGGACTTAGTGGATGCTTACAGAGTGTTCCACCCAATCACATGAGAAAATATGTTCTTCTCAGCTGCACATGGTACAATCTCCAAAATAGACCATATATTAACCCATAAATCATTCTTAATGCAAAGGGAGTGAAATTATCCCATGCATAATATCTGATCATAGAGCACTAAAATTGGAAATCAATGGCAAAAACCCCTGAAAAACCTGCATAAATACATGGAAATTAAATAACAACCTTCTGAATAACTAGTGGGTAACTGATGAAATTAAAAGAGGAAATAAAACAATACCTACAATACAATGAAAATTCAGATAAAACATACCATAACCTATGGGATGCAATGAAAGCAGTTCTAAGAGCAAAATATATAGCAATAAATAGTAATAAATAACCTAATGCTACATCTCAAACTTTTAGAAAAGGAAGGAACCTAATGCTACATCTCAAACTTCTAGAAAAGGAAGCGCAAGTTAAATCCAAAGCTCATACAAGATAGGAAATGGTAAAGATTAGAGCAGAAATCAATGCAATTGAAACTAAAAAAAAAAAATACAAAGAATTAATGAATCAAAGAGCTGTTTTTTTGAGAGAATAAACAAAACTGATAAACCCCTAGCCAACCTTATCAAGAAAAAGAAAGAAAAAACAAATCCATGCAGTAAGGACTGAAAAGAAGGAAATTACTACAGATCCCATGGAAATTCAAAAGATCATGAATACCTACTTTGAAAATCTCTACTCACATAGGGTGGAAAACACAGAGGAAATGGACAGTTTTCTAGAAACATGAACTACCAAAGCTCAACCAAGAAGATATAGCAATTTTGAATAACCCAATATCAGCTACTGAAATAAAAAATGTAATTTAACAACAAAGAAAAACCCAGGTCCTGATGGATTCACAGCTGAATTCTATACAAAATTTAGAGAAGATTTAATGCCAATACTCTTTAAAGAGAAGCAGTCCCCCCATTACTCATTCTTGGAGGCAAGTATCACTCTGATACCAAAACCAGAGAAAGACCCAACCAAAAAGGAGGACTATAGACCAATCTCACTAATGAACATTGATGCAAAGATTCTCAATAAAATATTGGCAAATAGAATGCAGCAAATCATTAAGAAGATTATACACCACAATCAAGTGGGATTTATTCCAGGAATGCAGGGACGGTTCAACATATGCAAATCAATAAATGCAATACATCACATCAACAGAGCCAAAAATAAAAATTACATGACCATCTCAATTGATGCACAAAAAGCTTTCAATAAAGTCCAACACCTTTTCATGATAAAAACCCTTCAGAAACTTGGAATAGACGGTATATACATCAATCTCATAAAGGCCAACTATGACAAACCTACAGCCAACATTATACTAAATGGACAAAAACTGAAGCCTTCACTCTAAAATCAGGAAGAAGACAAGGATGTCCACTATCAGCACTCCTATTCAATATAGTTCTGGAAATATTAGCCAGAGCAATCAGACAAGGGGGAAAAATAAGAGGTATAAAAATAGGGAAAGAAGAAGTTAAATTATCATTATTTGCAGATGACATGATACTCTATGTAGAAGACCCCAAAAACTCCATTAAAAAACTACTACAGGTAATAAATAAATTCAGCAGTATAGCTGGATACAAAATCAACACTGAAAATCAATAGCAAATCCTATACACAAACAAAAAACTCACCAAGAGAGAAATTATGGAAATATCGCCTTTCACAATAGCATCTAAAAAATGAAATACCTAGGAATCAACCTAACCAAGAATGTAAAAGACCTATATGCTGAAAATTATACTACTCTAAAAAAGAAGATTGAAGAGGACATTAGAAAATGGAAGGATATTCCCTGCCCTTGGTTAGGAAGAACGAACATTGTGAAATGACCATACTCCCAAAACTGTTATACAGATTTAATGCAATCCCAATCAAAATACTATTAACATATATCACAGATCTAGAGAAAACATTCTTAAAATTCATTTGGAAATAGAAGAAACCTAGAATAGCAAAGGCGATCCTGGGCAACAAAGGCAAGGCAAAAGGCATCTCAATTCCTGACTTGAAACTATACTACAAAGCCACAGTAATAAAATCAGCATGGTACTGGTTCCACTGTTGGTGGGAGTGCAGACTGGTGCAGCCACTGTGGAGGTCAGTATGGAGATTCCTCAAAAAACTAGGATTGAAAGTTCCATTCAATCCCGCTATCCCCCTCCTGGGTATTTTCTCAGACAAAGGACTTATATCCAGAACATATAAAGAACTAAAAAACATCAAGCCCCCCAAATTCAAAGACCCTCTCCAAAAATGGGCACCTGAGATGAACATACAGTTCTCAGATGAAGATATACAAATGGCAATAAATACATGAAGAAATGTTCACCATCATAGTCATTTGAGAAATGCAAATTAAAACAGCATTGAGATTTCATCTCACCCCTGAAAGAATGGCTGCCATCAAGAAAACAACTGATAACAAATGTTGGTGAGGCTGCAGGGAAAAAGGAACAGTGCTCCACTGTTGGTGGGAGTGCAGACTGGTGCAGCCACTGTGGAGTTCAGTATGGAGATTCCTCAAAAAACTAGGATTGGAAGTTCCATTCAATCCAGCTATCCCCCTCCTGGGTATTTTCCCAGAAAAATTGAAAAGGTCATGTTGCATTGATATATGTGCAGCCATGTTCATAGCAGCACAATTTGTGATAGTTAATCTTGTAAACAACCAAAGTGCCCATCTACTGCAAAGTGGATGAAAAAAAAATATGGTGTCTTCATACAATGGAATATTACTTAGCTGTAAAAAAGGATGATCCTGAGGCCTTTATTGATAAATGGAGGCAACTTGAGAATATCCTCATTAGTGAAATAAACAAGACTCACATTAGTAAATATCACATTGTCTCTCTAGTATAAAAATAATACGAATGGACAGAATAATAATATCCAAAAAGTATAATAGATATAAATGTATAATAGATATAATAGATATTATAAAATGAAAGGGAAGGAAATTGCTCTAACAGATATAACGGTATGTATAGTGTGTAAAATAGATGACCATATTACTGAACTTTTGTTAGATCACTGAACAGAAGAGTTTGTACTGTCAATGTTTGAGTGTCTAACCACATTTTATGCTTAGATTTTGCAACTCTAACAACTATTGTTAAGTTGACAAGATGTAATGTATCAACTAGCGATTTTATAATGTTAATTTTTTTTGAACTCTGCATTCTAGTTTTCTTCTTGTTCTTTCTATTTTGTCTTTTTAAAATTTTCTTTTCTTTCTTTCTTAAAATAAAAAAAATTTTTAAAAACAGGAAAAGAAAATGCTCTAAAGGATATAACTGCATACATATTTAAGTGCGTAGGATTGATAACCATATTACTAAGTTTTTGTTGGATCGTTGAACAGAACTATTTGCAGTCTCACTGTTTGAATGTACACTTTTTATGCTTTAATTTTGTAACTTGAACAACTATTTCTAAGAGGACAATATATAATTTATCTAATAGTGATTCCTTATTGTTTATTTTTTTTAATTCTGTATTATTTCTACCCTTTTTCCTGTTTTGCTTTTTTTCTCTGTAAATAAAATTAAAAAAAAAAAAACTAACCCAGAGTTCCATTTCCTATAAGTGACAGAAGCAGGACTCACAGAGCTTCCACCTGATCCAAAATGATATATTTGGATCCTGCCTTGGTGCTGCCTCCTGACCTTCCGGGGTCATTAGTGCAGCAGTCAAAAGTCAAGAGTGGCCATGAACCAGTCAGAAGCCCACTAATGAGGCTCTAGTTTCCACAGGACTTCTCCCTCGGCAGGCCTCACATAAAAGCAATCACAATGAGTAATAGAAGGGAAACATGGACAGTGCATGCAGCCATTCCTTCTCTCACCTGCTTCTCCATGCTCTCTGTTTTGCTGTTTGTGCTCCAGATCCTATGATCCCCTTTCTCACAAACCTGCTGGGGTTTTATGAACCAAGAAGTCTGCAACTGCTGCTCTTTGCCCCTGGGAGGAGTGTTGGGAGGGGTTGTCTAGGTTGTGTATCACTTGCATGATGGCAAAGGTTTCCTGCTGCATACAGTCCCTTTACACTCAGTGGATTAACCTTCAGCTTTCTTTCTTTTTTTAATTTTAGAGAAGAAGAAAACAATAACGACAATAGTACAAAATTTCAAAATAAAGTTGACAGAGAATAACAATAGTTAGTACATTGTGCAAAGTTATCTTCAAAGTAGTTGCTCACATTGCAAGATATGGGCATGAAACCTGATCAAACAATATAGGGACAAATCTTTCTTTTCAATGAACTAATAGCAGTTAGTAGAGTTATCTTCACTATTTTTTTTTTTTTTGTACTGGGGATAAAACTCATGACCTTGCATTTGCCAGGCAGATGCTTATGCCGCTGAGTGAAATCCCCAGCCCTATCTTAATTTTCTCTATCTGTCTATCTATGTTTTATTTCTTTCCCCTTTTTTCTCCTTTGCCTCATCCTTGTTTCTCTTTCCTTTTGAACAGTGTCTTCCCATTTCACAATTTCTATTGTATATTTTGGATCTTATTTTTCAGCTTCTTACACTAGGGAGGCAATGCAATGTTTACATATGTGAGTCTAGTTTATTTTACTTATGAGTATGGTCTCAAATTACATCCATTTCTCTATAAATGTCTCAAGTTTATCCTTCTTTATAGGTGATGAGTTCTCCATTGTATAAAAAGACCATATCTTTTATATCCATTCTGAAGTTGTTGGGCATTTGGGTTGTCTCCAAGATTTAGCTATTACAGATTGTGCTACTATAAACATGGGTGCACATATATCACTGTGGTATGATGTTTTTAAATGTTTCTGCAAAAATACTCATGAGGGGAATAACTGGGTCAAATGAGACCTCCAATCCTAGTTTTCTGAGTAATCTCCACACTGATTTCCCCAGTGATTGTACCAGTCTACACATCCACCAACAATGGAGAAGATACCTTTTCCCCCACACCCTGCTAGCATTTGTTATTGGCTGATTTCTTGATGATAGCCATTCTTTCTATGTGAGTTGGAATCTTAGTGTTATTTTAATTTGCATCTCTCAGATGACCAGTGATATTGAACATTTCGTCATATATTTGTTTTCCATTTGTATGACTTCATCTGAGAAATGTGCATTCATCTCAGCTGCCCATTTTTGGATTGGATCTTTGAATTTTATCCTCAGCTTTAAGGATGTGTTTGCTGTCCTTTCATCTTTCAATCTCTGTTATTCAGTTGTGTTTACTTGAACAACATTTGCATTCTAACAGAATAATATTTAACTTATTTATTTTACTTATTATTTACTCTCTATCTTCCACCATGGGAAAATAAGCTCCCTGGATTCAGGGTGTTGTTTTTTTTTTGCTTGTATTTACAAATATTCGCCAGGTATTTGGAATGAATTCCACTAATAATTCCTTGGCTGTCTGCAGTGGCCATATTTTGAAGGGTAAGGAGCATAGTAATAATTGGCAGCAATAATGATAGGAACTTTGCTCATGAGTTCTGGAGTTTTCCCTTTTCTACTTCAACCATAAAGAATGTCAAACTATCAGCACTTTGTTACTTTGAAATCTGGACATGTGCAAGCACACACACATGGAATATACATAAATAAGCTCAAATATGCAGGAGATTTGAGTAGTTCATGAAACTACACATGTGGCTACACTGTGGCTGCCTGTGTAGAATAGCAATTTGGTCTGTGGGTGTGAGAGTGTATGTGAATGCTTGTAAGAGAGAGGAAAGGAGGGAAATTGAAAATGGTTCTAGTTATTGGAAAGGATATGATAATGTTGGGTTTGACAAAATGCCAGTAAAATCTATATTTACTGGGCATAACTAAAAATGCAGTGGGAGACATGTTTAGAGCAAATAAATTATCTAATGCGGTTACTAAGCAGCAGTCTCACTGCCTCTGTGTGCTTTTGGAGAGTCTTGTGGAATCTGAAAGAAATCCTGCTTGTGCCTTCCTTTAAGACTTCTTTTTCTTTTTACCAGAAAAAGCATAGAGATCATCCATAAATCAAATAGAAAGGCAACAAGAAGGAGAAAGAGGGATTATATAATCCCTCTGGATTCTCCTTACGTTTTCACCCTCTAAATATATTGAAAGATCAGTTCAGTTCCTTTGAATCATTTTTCTTAACTGAAGGGAACAATATCTCAGTGCTATTTCAAAGAATTGATTAATTTTACATAATCTGGACAGATAAGAAAATCAGGTTCGGTGCTGAGGCGCATTAACAAGATTTCAGTTCAAAGTGTCCTTGCTGTACAGTTTTGGGCTGATGACAATCATTTAACTGCCTTTGAAGTGGGGCCAAAGAGCCTTATGGTACAGATAGTAAAGCTATGAAATACAGATTCTGCTCTGGCCAAAACTGAGCAATTAGTTTTGCAATTTTTTAAAGTTGTATATAGAACAGAGATAAATAAATATGAAGAAGAAGGGCCTGATTCTGAGAAACACAAGCTCCTAATTTAATCCACAGAAAATAATGAGTTTTTCCTGGGCCCTGAATACACATGGGTTGAATCCTAGCACACAAGGAAGCCTTTGAACATCATTCCCAGGTGGTATGATTGTGCCCCGTGTCTGAAATCACAGGAGGACACACGGGAGGTCCCCGCAGGCCTAACTGGGCCAACAATGCCCAGCAAACTCCAAGCAGCCAGCAGGGGCCTGAATTCTATCCCTGGCCCTGAGTGTGCACAGGTTGAAACCCAGCACATAGGGAAGCCTCAGAATGTGGCTTCTAGGTGGTAAGATCATGCCCCATATCTCAAATCACAGGAGGGCACAAAGGAGTCCCTGTGGCATGCCCAGCAAACTTCAAGTGGCTAGCAGTTGCCTGCAGTCTGCCCCAGGAGCCAAAAGTGGGCCAGGTGATTCCCGGCACATGGAGGAATCTTAGAAACATTGCTAGAAACCTAGAAATATAGGAAAATGACAAAATCAAAGAGCAAATTGCAATCTCAAACTTCTAGCCCAACCCAAGCAAACCTAGGAGACAGGGACACAGAAGAAAATAAAAGCCATACTCCTGAAATTTCTGAAATGATAACACCTGAAGTAAATAAACAACTCCAAGAAGCTATAAAAGAACTCTAATCAGGAATAGTGTCCAGGTAAAAGAAATGATAAACTTAATGAAAGAAACGCTGAACACATCTAAAGAAGACATAGTTAAAAAATTAGAGTAACTATGCAAAAAGATGGAAACTCTGAACAATGTAAGAAACAAACAATGCATGAAGCAGATTCAAAGAGATATACAGGAAATAAAAAATTCCATCGAAAGTTGGCAAAACTGCCTCAACAAAAGTGAAGATAGAATTTCAGACCTCGAAGACAAGATTGCAGCTAGTGAAGAGGAAAGGAAAGATCTTCTAAAAATAACAAGGAACCAGGAAATAACAATCAAACCACTGCAAGATGATGCAAAGAAAAACAACATAAGATTGATAAGTATAAACGAAAAGGAGGGTGACAACACAAACAATATCGAGGCTATTTACAGAAGTGATAGCTGAAAATTTCCCAAACATAAGAATGTAAACTGACATACAGATGAGAGAAGCACATAGAACTCCAAATAACCATAACCAAAATAAAACTACACCCAGATATATAATAATAAACATTCCAGAAATCCAACATAAGAACAGAATATTAAAGGCTGCTAGAGAAAAGAGACAAATCACCTATAAATGAGAGCCTATCCGAATCACAGCAGACTTCCCAGCACAAACAATGAAGTCAAGAAGAGCATGAAGTTTTTCAGATCCTAAAGGAAAATGACTTCCAACTCAGACTGATGTACCCTACAAAACTCTCCTTTAAAATTGATGGAGAAATAACATACTTCCATGACAAAGAATAGCTGAAGAATTTCATGACCAACAAAGCAACCCTGAAAAGAATACTTAAAGACATTCTAGACAGGCATAAGAAAAAACCACTAGGCAAGGCAAACAATTAAACAGAGTGGAAAGGTAAAGAATCAATAGCAGAAAGATAGCATGTCAAAAGTAAACCAATATATATCAGTTATAACCATTAATATAAATGGCCTCAATTCACCAATTAAAAGAAACAGACTGGCACAATGCATCAAGAAACAACATCCAACCATATGCTGTAAACAGGAAACACATCTAAACCAAAAAGAAACTCATAGACTGAAAGTCAAAGGATGGAAAACAATACTCCATGCAACAGGATTCCCCCCAAAAAGCAGGGGTAACTATTCTATTTACAGACAATGTGAACTTCAAACCAAGAGTGATCCAAAGAGATAAAGAAGGCCACTACATACTAGTTAGGGGAAAATTTCAAGAGGAAGAGATAACAATCTTAAATATCTATGCACCAAATTTGGGAGCACACAGCTATACAAAACAAATATTAACAGAAATGAAAAATCAAATAAGCAATAACACAATTACAACAGGAGACCTTAACACACCATTGACACAAAGAGATAGATCAAGTAGACAGAAAAATCAGCAAAGAAATAACAAAACTGAATCACACAAATGGACTTAGAAGACGTACACAGAGTGTTCCACCCAACAACATCAGAATGTACATTCTTCTTACCAGCACATAGATTATTCTCTAAAATAGGCAGTATACTAGCCCAAAGAACATGCTTAAGTAAATGCAAAAGAATTGAAATTATCCCATGCATGTTATTGGATCATAGCACAATGAAACTAGAAATTAATGACAAAAGAAACTGCAAAAACCCTACAAACACATGGAAATTAAATGACACACTCCTGGGCAATCAGTGGGTCACAGAGGAAGTTGAAGAAATGATACAATATTTATAGGCAAACAAAATACAAATACAACTCACTGGAACCTGTGGGATGCAACGAAAGCAGTCCTCAGAGGAAAATTTATTGTAGTGAATTCCTACATCAGGAAAGCTGAACAAACACAAATAAATAACCTGATGTTACACTTCAAACATCTAGAAAAAGAAGAGCAAATCAAGCCCAAAACCAAAAGAAGGGAGGAAATTATAAAGGTCAGAGCAGAAATCAATGCAATAGAGATTAAGAAAACAATACAAAGAATCAATGGATCAAATAGTTTGTTCTTTAACAGAATAAATAAAATTGACAGTTCTCTAGCCAACCATATTTAAAAAAGTAAAGAAAAAACTCAAATTCATGCAATAAGGAATGAAAAGGGTGAAATCACTACAGACCCTGTGGAAATACAGAAGTTCATCACCACCTATTTTGAAAACCTCTACTCTCATTGGCTTGGTAACTTAGAAGAAATGGACAAATTCCTAGAAATATATGAGTTACCAAAGCTGGATCAAGAAGATATAAAACTGTTGAATAACCCAATTTTGATTAATGAAATTGAAAATGTAATTAAATCCTTACCAACAACAACAACAACAACAAAAGCCCAGGTCCAGATGGATTTACTGCAGAATTCTACAAAAAAATTCAAAGAAGATTTAATGCCAACACTCCTCAAACTCTTCAATGAAATTGAAAGGGAAATAATTCTCCCTCATTCCTGGATGCAAACATTACTCTCAGATGAAGAAATACAAATGGCAAATAAATACATGAAAAAATGTTCAGCATCATTGGTCATTAGAAAAATGCAGATTAAAAAAATCTTTGTGGTTCCATCTCACTCCAGAATGGCCAGGATAAAGAAAACTACCCACAACAAATGCAGGAGAGGCTGTGAGGGAGAAGGAACTCTTCTGCACTGTTGGTGGGAGTGTAGACTGGTGCAATCACTGTGGAGGTCAGTCTGGAGATTCCTCAAAAAGCTGGGCTTGGAAGTCCTATTTGACCCAGATATTCCACTCCTAGGTATATTCCCAGGAGAACTGAAAACATCAACCACAGTGACATATATGCACCCATGTTTATAGCAGCACAATTCGTAATAGCCAGATCTTGGAAACAACTTAAATGCCCATCAACTGAGGAATGGATAAAAAAGATGTGGTATTTTTATACAATGGAGTACTCCTCAGCTGTAAAGAATGATCACATTATGATATTTATAAGTAAATGGATGCAACTCGAGACCATACTCATAAGTGAAATAAATCAAATTCACATGTGTAAATACTATATAGTCTCCCTAGTGTAAGAAATGGTAAGAGCACATAAGATACAAAAAACTCAATAAATACAGTGAAAGGACATGAATCTGCTTAAAGGGGAAAAATAATATGTCAGGGAAAATGAGAAAAAATAAAAAGGAAGGGGAAAGAAAAATGTCTGAAATTATATAAACACACTTAGGGTAGCTAAGATGATTGTGCTACAAATTCTATAAGGTCTTGGAACAAAACAGTTAACATTCATAGGATTGGAACAATTGTGCATATTGTTGTATGATGATCTGAAGAACTTTTGAAGATCATTATATAAAATAATGACCCTAGTTATGCTCCTACCACCTTTTTTTGAAGGCCTATACTGTCAGTGTTTTGGCTCTTTGCTATTGTTGTTTATATGTCTTTTTTGTTTCATGTTTTTCTAGAAATTTGCTTTGTTTTGTTTTGTTTTTCCTTCTAATACAGAAATGATAGGTATACATGTAGAGACTCATGCATGTGTAGAACTTCTAAACAGTTTATGAGAATTGATGATACAATACATGATGAAATGAACAGCTTCTTTGAAGAAAAAGAGACTCTCAGGTACCACTGGGTACCTTAGTGAGGCTGATTCTGTAGCTCATGATGTGAAATCGAGCAATACTATTATGCTTTGTTCAGGGGGATTTTAGACTGTTTTTTGTTTTGTTTAATTTCAACATATATGAAGGTATGGACAGCTATTTTGAAGATAATGAGAGACATTATGGCAGGCATTGTTGACTTCCCTATTGTCTGGTCTTGAAGACCTAAAATGCCTTCATCATCCTGTTCTGATCTGTTTTATACTATTTTGTTTTGGGTAAATTCATTGTATGTGAAGATATGGACAACTATTTGGAAGAAAACGAGACAATATGATAGACAGTGAAGCCCTCCGGTTGTCTTGCTTTGAAATCTGTGTCTCTTATATTTTCTTCTTATGATTTGTTTTGTTCTGTTTAATTTTACTCTCTTTAAAATAAAATTTAAAAAATAATGAATTTCCACTGAATGTTCAGGAAATAGAATTGCTATGCTGATGCTACAGGATCTGGGTTAGCAAGAAAGAGGTTACACCAGCTATTCTAGAAGGCTGTGTCAGAAAAAGTGCAATTTCCAGCCCTGCCTAGGAAACTCAGATATTTAGTGAGATTCTGTCTGTAAAAATCCTAAGAGTTGGAATGTATCTCAGTGGGAAAGCTGTAGGTTTAATCCCCTGTTCAAAAAAAAAAAAAAGCCAAAAATTTGTGTCTAATACGAAAAAAGAAACTACTTATGAAAGATAACTATTAAAATGTCAGAAAAGAACTCATTTAATGTTGCTAACCTTTTTAATGTGCTCATTCCTTGTTCCCTTTTGTCTATTTAATAATCTTGTTTATGTATAAAAGTTTTTGTGGATAAAAATAAAAACAACACCTAAAGCAAGTGACCAGTTTTGTTCCTCCATTTCTTTGCTCTTTGAGGTCCTGTATAATTTTTTTTAATAACTTTCCATGGCATTTCTAATTTAAACTTCATATTATTAATGAAAAAATATAGGAAAATCTTTATTTGATCCTTGGGCATTCAGACCTCTGCATTCTCCCCATGACATTTAACTATTTAAAGCTGAAACTGATTCACATTAGCTTCTTTTTTTATTTAATTATTTTAAAGTTAGATTTTAACTAACACAAAACAATTACACATATTTATGGGGCAGAGTTCAAAAATACATGAGATATATAAAGAACAGATATTACTTTAAGTATTTATATTTCTTTGTATTGGATCACCAAATTCCCCTTAATTGGCTCTTTTGAAATAGACAATCAAAAGCATGTGTTTCTACTGTATTAACAAATATTCCTCCTGTCTAACTACAATCTGTACCTGTTAACCATCTTTTCTCCATCCTCTCACCCTGCATTCATGAAAACTCCGAGGAACTATTTTACTCTACACTTCTATATGGTGAACTCATTTATTTTCCATATACAAGTAAAAACATGTGTATTTGTCTTTCTGTATCTGACTCCACTTAACATGACAGTCTTTCATCCCTTTTTACAGTTGAAAAATATTCCATCGTGTATAATCATCACATTTCACTTAGCTGTTCCTGTGTCAGTGGTGAGCTACTTTGATTCTATAACTTATGTATTGTGAATAACGCTGCAATGAGCAAGGGTGCACGGGTGCAGGCGTCTCTTCACTATCTTGAGTTCTTCTCCTTTGAATTTATACTCAGTAGTGCGATTGTTCAGTGACATAGTAGTTCTCTTTCTATTTTTCCTGTGGACTTTTTATATTTTTCTATAATTGCTTTGCCAATTTGCACTCTTTCCAACAGTGTATGAGAGCTCTCCTTTCTATTTAATCTTGCCAGCATTTATTTTTTGTTCTTTTGATGACAGCCAATTCAACTGGAATGAAATGATATCTCATTATAATTTTTAGTTACATTTCCCTAATGATTATTAATGTCACTAATTATAAAATACGCTTTTCAGTCATTTGCATGTCTTTTTTGGTGCATGTATATTCAGGTTATTTGCCCAGTTTTATATTGGGAGATTTTGTGCCTTTAAATTGCACATCATATATGTTCTGAGTATCAATGCTTTGTATTATGAATGGTTTGCTTTCTGTATATTGCATTCTGTTGATTGCTTCCTTTGCTTTGCAAATGCTTTTGTCTGGTTTTTTGGTTTGTTTGTTTCTTGAGCTGTTGTGATCATATAGAAAAAAAGTTTTTTGGACCAATGTCCTGAAGCACTGTCTCTGTATTTTCTACTTGTTGCTTCATCAATTCCATCTTATATCTGAGTCTTTCATGTATTTCAAGTTGATATTTGTATGTGGTGATTTTTGTATATTGTGATAGGAGTTCAGACTATCCAGTGTTCCCTATTTATTAAGACCATTCTTTCTTTAATGTATGTCCTCATTGAAAATCAAGTGACTATAAATACGTGAATTTATTTTTTTTCTTCTGCTCCATTGGTCTGTGTTTCTATTTGCATTGGCAGTACAATGCTGTTTTGGTTACTATAGCTTTGTAGTATGTTTTGAAGTCAGTATGATGGTGTTCTCAGTTTTGATCTTTTTGTACACAATTGTTTAGTCTATTAAGGATCTTTTGTGATTCCATATGAATTTTTCAATTTTCTTTTCTAGTTCTGTAAAAAATGTCGTTGAGAATTTGGTAAGATTGCATTGAATTTATAGATTGTTTTGCATACTATGGATGTTTTAGTAATGTTTCTTCTAGTCAATAAATATGGGTTATCATTCTATTTTTTGTGTGGATCTTCTTCTTTGATCACTGCTTCATAGTTGTCATTTTGAAGGTAAGTATAATACTTCACTGATTCAATTTGTTTCTAGATTATTTTTTGTAGCTATTGTAATGGAATTGCTTTCTTGGTTTCTTTTTTATATATTTCATTACTGATGTATGGAAAAGCTTCTGATCATCATATGTTCATTTTGTATCCTGAACATTTATTGAATTTGTTTTCCTTCTAACAGTTTTCATGGAGTTTTAAGTTTTCCATTACATGATACTATGCCACATGGAATCAGAAACAATTTCACACACTCCTTTATTGCATGGATGCTCTCTCTTTTCTTACATAATTGCTCCATTTGGGAGTTCTTGTGCTGAATAAAAGTGCTAAAAGGTCATCTTTGCTGCAGATGTTTGCAGAAAGACAACTAACCCTGATTCAGTCTGATGGTAGCTGTAGATTTGTCATATATGGCCTTTTCTATCTTGAGGTTAATTCTTTCTATATGTAATTTATTGAGAATTTTGAATCCTGAAGAAGCAGTGAATTTGTTGAATGCTTTTTCTGCATCAGATGAGATTATTTTTGTAGTCAGAGTTTAAAAGGGAAACAATTTTATACAAGATACATAATTTATAAGATTATTTTATAATAGTCACCCAAAGAGTAAAATGCAAAAGAGTGTGGGAGATCTGTCCCCACACTAGAGATCCAAAAAATGCAGCTAAAGGCCTGCATCCAATGGCAATGTTCTTCATGAGTCCATCTGAAGATCTAGAACCCATGGCAATGCCCTCCAAAGGTCCAGCTGGAGGCCTAGAGCCCACAACAATGACTCATGCAAGTCTGTGTCAAGGATCTGCACTGCGAAAGCCCAAACACCAGTGGTGGAAGCTAGAGAGTCTGTGTCAATGGGATAAAGGATCTGTGCCAGCTGAGGGATCTGCACTGGATCTAGGAAGCAGTGCTCAAAATAATGATAAGAGCTCCCCTAAAAAGAACCACAGCTGTCCTCAGAGACAGTGGGGACCCAGGCCCCTCAGATGATAAGAATATCTAAGTCGATATCAGAAGAGCCAGAGGGACAAGTTTCCCAAGGAGAATCAACAGTTCCCCTCCAGTTCTCTTTTTATGCTGTTGGCAACAAACCTCAGGTGGGCCTTAAACACCCAGAATCACGCTGATTCAGTTTAGCTGGGTGTTACAAGTTGATCATTGGATGTTAACTCACCACAATGGTCATACGACTTTCATCCTTTATTATACTGTCAATATGCACCACACTTACCTGTTGTTCATACTGAAGCATTTTTGTGTACCTGGGCAAATCTCACTTAGTCATGGTGCATAATATTTTTTAAGTATTTTTTTATTTATTTAAAGAGAAAAAAAACATGTAAAGGGTAGAGCTAATACAGAATTTTAAAAAAAGATAAACAGTAAGAAATCACTGGTTGATAAATTACATACTGTCTTAGAAATAGTTGTTCAAGTTACAAAATTAAAGCATACAAAGTAGATATTTGGTCTGCTAATATTTTGTTGAGAATTTTCCATTTGTATTCATCAGGGATATTGGCCTTTAATCATGTGTGTGTGTGTGTGTGTGTGTGTGCTCACATGTGCACATGAGTGTGTATGTATCTTGATTTTGTCTCATGAGATGAATTTGGAAGTATTCCTAGCCTTTAATTTTTTGGAATAATTTGGAAAGAATAAAAGTTAGTACCACTTTAAAACTTTAATAGAATTCAGCAATTAAGCCTAAAAGCTTTACTTTGTTGGGAGACTGTTTCATTACTGGTTGTAATTCCACTGCTTGTTATTGATCTGTTCAGGTGTTCGATTTCTTCATGGTTTGGTTTTGGTAGTTTATATGTGCTTTGGAATCTATCCATTTCCTTTAGGTTTTCTAATTTGTTAGTGTACCCTTGCTTGTGACAGTCCTTACTCCTTTATCTCTGTATGATCAGTTATAATGTCTGTTTTTCCTTAAATTTTTATTTCATTTACTTAGGCCATTTCTCCTTTTATGTTGGGCTAGTCTAATTGATGGTTTGTCAATTTTATCTTTTCAAAACATCAAGTGATGATTCAACATAAGTAAATCAACAAATATAATATACCGTATGAACAGAGCCAAGGATGAAACAGTATGATCATCTCAATAGATCCAGAAAAACCTTTTGACAAAATCCAAAACCTATTCATGATAAAAAAAACTACAGAAAGTTTTAATAGATGGCCTTTATCTCAATCTGATAAAAGCCATGTTTGACAAACCAACAGCCAATATTAAATGGACAAAAACTGAAAGCTTTCACTCTAAATTCAGGAAAACGTCAAGAATGTCCACTATCACCACTATTATTCAATATAGTTCTGGAAACATTAGCCAGAGCAATTAGAGAAGAGATAGAAATAAAAGGGACAGAGATAGGAAAGGAAGAAATTAAATTATCATTATTTGTAGATGACATGATACTCTACATAGATGATCTTAAAAAATTCACTAAAAGTCTTTCAGAGTTAATAACAAAGTTTATTCAGTTAGCTGGATACAAAATCAGTACTCAAAGATCAGAAACAATCTTGTGCACAAATGACAAACTTATTGAGCGAGAAATCAGGGAAACAGCATGTGTCAAGTAGCATCCAAAAAATGAAATACCTAGAAGTCAATCTAAAGAAGGAGGTGAAACACTGAAAATGGCAGTGCTCTGAAAAAGGAGATTGAAGATGTCAGAAAATGGAGAGATATCCCTTGTTCCTGGATAGGAAGAACCAGTATAAGGAAAATAGCCATGCTCCCAAAATTGCTGTATAGATTTAATACAATCCTGGTCAAAATTCCAACAGCATATCTCACAGAATTAGTGAAAACAATTCTAAAATTCACTGGAACCAAGAGAGGCCTAGAATAGAAAAGGCAATTCTGGGCAACAAAGGCCAGACAGGGGCAACACAATCCCAGATTTGAAATTATAATACAGAACTACTGTGACAAAATCAGCATGGAACTGGGAAGAAAAAAACAAAACAAAACAAAAAAAACAGACCCAAGGATCAAGGGAAGAGATTAGAAGATGCAGAAACAACTCCAGATATACTTAGCCAGTTTATCTTTGATTTTTAGATATGTTTCTATTTTCAGTTTTTATTTTTGCCTCTATTTTATTTTTTCTCTTTTATTAATTTTGGGTATTTTTTTCTTGCTTTCTTACTTCTATGAGTTGTATCATGAAGTTGTTTAACATAATTCTCCTTCTTATCCTTTTCCTTTCCTTCTTTCCTTCCTTCAACACATACAAAGTGTGGCCAAAATATAGGTGTTATGTTTGAAACACAAAACCTTATTAGAGTAAAAGACACATTTCCATTATTCCCGCTCACTTTGACTGCATTAAATGCGTTATTCTTCCCCCTTCTTGAAGCAGTTCTCTAAGTGCCATTTGTGAACACCTAATGGATGACACTGGGCAGGGGCATCTACCGTACTTGTGTTCAAACTTCAAAAGATGCGCCTAAAGGAGCCTTTGAGAACCTCATCACAACATGGTAATAATAATGTCATAAGTGTGTCTGAAGTGACGTGGAGAATTCTTCAAGGCAGATTAATGGCAATGTGGGTTTTACTGTAATGACTTTTTACATCAAATATTCACCTTAATTTTGGATCGCCCCTTGTAGTTCAAAATTTTGAAGTTACCTTTGTAGGAAGTATATAATAGAAATTCAATATTAAGTATTCAATCATGTTTTTGCTTAAAATTTATAGTATCTGTTGTGATTGTTTATTCCATTATCGACCTGTGATGAAATGAGTTTCAGCTATTTCTAAAAATCTCCATGACTCAAAAAGGGAGATAAGGTAAAATCAACATGAAATAATTAAGAAAAATGTGTTCATGGCTATGAGAACAATTCTAAAAGGGAGATTCTAAAGAAAGAATTCTTAACTTAGATGTTTATTTTTATAATTTTTATTTAAAAATAATCTAACCTATTTTGGGAAGTCACATATAGTCAACTTTTATATAGCTTTGCTCTTCAGTTAGTAATTGAAAATCTTTTCCATGAAATACAATTACCTTCTTCATTTCAAAGACATCAAGATTTTTTACCACAACTGGTTCTATACACTCTGCTATAGGCCAAGTAGAGGACCACTTACCTGAAATTTCATCACAATGATGAGAACAGGAATGACCTTGCCCCTCATTTTAAGCTTTAATAACAAAACTGGTTTATGAAGTTTATTATGTGACTTTTGTGCACAATCCAGTATTTAAAAATAGCTCTTGAATGGTATGGTTTGGTCCTCTGTTGTTTTCTGAAACTTTAAAATTAATGAAAGCAACTGTTTCCTCTCTACACCTACAACATACTTTAAGAGAAACTGTAAAGATGAGATAATATGAGAAAGCTTTATCACCAGTGAGGCCAACATAGACGACAGTGAACGGATAGGAAAAGATTTTGCAAAAAATGGTAAACACTCATATTAGGTTAAAAAAATACTTTAAGTAAAAAACAGACAAAATATTATAAAATTGCTAAATGGTTAATCTAACTTGAGGGTGTAACAAAGGTAAACATATATTCACCCAATGTCACAATGCCCAAATATGTAAAGCAAATATTTTAGAACAGTGAGAGAAATAGATGCACAGAGGATAGAAATTTCAATATTCCACTTTCATCAGAACAAAATGAGAGAAGGGGAAACTGCAGAGTTAAATTATATCATAAAACAAGTGGACAGGATAAATATTTACAGAATATTTCATTCAGCAGTTACAGAACACATGCAGTGCTTTACAGAAAAAGCTTTACAGTACTCTAAGGGGAGATTCTAAAATGAAAGGAGAAGGTGATGCTCCTGGGCTTTCTTTAAACTCCTCCTTGGGCCACTGTGGGGCTCTTGCATGACACTAGACCAGTCCAATGACACAACAGTTAAAGAATGGCTCTGGAAATTCATCTGTCATTTTTTATCTGAGCTTTACAAAATTTAAATTGAAATTCTTCCCATTAATAAAGATTATTTCATTGTAAATATTTAAGGCAGGTAGGAATAAAAACAATGAAATAAAACTGAAATTTCAGTTTTTGTAAATGAGGTGGCAGATAAATTCGTTCTTGCTGCAAGTTAAATTTTTTCCCTGTGGATTAGAAAAGGAGATATTATTTTCATAGGAATAACCACTGGCTTTAATATTGATTTATGGTAGTAATTCTAGTTTTCCTCTTTAAAATGATGTCTTTCTGTGTGTGTTTGGTTGGATGTTAATGCAATCAAATGCTATATTTTCAAAATAAAATCACCCATGATAAATTTGATTCTAGGCATAGTCCCTAAGTGGAAAGGAGAATTTTTATTTAATAGAGTGAGGCAATTATATGTATGAAAAGTAATAGAAAGGTAGATAGGGATGGAAGGAGAGAGAAAGAAAGAGAGAAAAAACTTAACCTCTCATTTTGGAGGTTACAAAAAATCCAATTGACCTTTTAAAAAAACATCTAATTGTCATGCACTCAGGTACTTTCCGGACTCAAACTGGCAGTCAAATATCACAAGAAAGGTTAATCTTGTTATTTCAAACCCTACATGAACCAAGAAGTATTGCATGTCCTTAGAGAGATTCCAATTAAGCTCATCTTGGTTTTCTGTTTAATTAATTAATTAATTAATTACTTAATGTTTGTCAAGTGTTTTGAAGATGCTAAATGGAATGTATTGCTAATTAGTATTATTTATGACAAGCAGATAAGATATTAATGCTCTCCGTGTTCATAGCAGGTATGTCACTTCAGCAGGCTAATTATATGAACCCAAGGAATAGTCACTGTTTATAGTTGTGGACAAGGCACAATACAAAGAAAATATTGTATAAACTCAGAGACATACATGGTATATACTTATTTTTCTCTATCTTTTATCTAGACTATATTTTCTAATTTTATTAGTAATAAGATTCCTCTGTAGAATAAAATAGAACTGGTGTGTGAATGTCTAGGACTGTTTCACAGTGGTTCACTGCATTATTTAAGTAAACTTTAGAATTGTATGAGAACCTTGAAATTCTGCATTGATTTGAAAGGAGGATTTAAGTCAGGTAGGAATAGAGGGTTGTTTTCCCTTGATATTTTTATTGAAAATTCTTAATAGAATAGATGTTGCACCATCGCTTCCATTTTCACATTACTAAAGATAAAAGAAAGCTTACTGTATTTGAGGTCAATTAGATTCTGGATCTCACCAAGCTGTACAGTGCTCATGAATATAGAATCAAAGGAAAAGACTGATGGTTACTTGCAAAACATGCACACATTTATAGCATAGAAAATACAGGACGACTATGGCAGTTAACAAATTTTGAGTGCTCCTAAAACATATCTCTTATTCATCAACAGATGTTTTGGCCCCAAGAGACACCAGGATATGCCAGCAGAACAGCTCACAGCGACTTTTAAGATGCCAAAACATGTAATCTCTGTTATCAAACCTAGTATAGCTGCAAATCATGTTTTAAATACAAAATTGCAGAAGGTTTTGCAATCTTTAAATCTTTTCTTGTCATTTTATGTTTCTGGTGTTAAATTTTGCTGTATTAATGTCATCTTCACTTGGCAATATTTACAGCATCTAAATCAATGTTGAGGACACACAGAATATTGAAGGATCAACTCTACTTATTCCACACACACTTTAATATTTTGATGGCCAGACCAGAGTTCGAGAAATAGCCGGAGTAGAATGATAACGAGAAGTTTAGCAGTTTTATGACGGTTGAAACTGACTTTATGAAAGTTGATAAATTTCATCTTGTAGGTTTCAATTTCTCATTCCCTACTGGGAGATGGGAGAATACATTGACACTGCATTTCAAATTGGCTAGATCAGAAGGAACAGCAGCTAAAATCCATTACGACCCAATTACATCCATCAGCTGAAGCTGTGTGCGTTCACTCGTGAACATCAGCATTTAATCCATAAAGAGGAACTAATGAGAAATTTGAAAATGGAATACACGCATCAGTAAGTTTGGAGAGATTTTTCTGGGATTAATTATCTGCCACAGAATCTTCAACATGCTGGAAAGCTATTCTCTCCGGGTTTGTTTACTGACCAAGGGAGAAAACGGAGGTTTCCTTCTGTCTACTCATCAAATATCTGAAAGACTTTACTCATTTTGGACACTGAAAACGGGATTCCGTGTGCTTTGGAAGTGAGTTATGTGTTAGTGGTCACAGTTGTCACTGAACAGGGAAAATTAAATTAAACAGGGATTTCCCACCTAAAGATTAGTAGTGAGTTCCCTAAACAAATTCTTTCACTTCTGTTGATACTCAGGAAGCCGTATTCTTTGTATTTGAGATCAGGAAACATGTTTACAGTTGCGCATAGTGGCAACAATTTGGTGCTGTAGAAATTTAGAAAACTGAAATTGTGTCAGTGATTGAATAAATAGAAATAAATGGGAACTTGTTGGATATTAATGACTTACAGAGGAACAAAGCATGTTGTAGATAGTGCATCACAAACTTGCTCACAATTATATAACTTGGTATGTACAATTTCTGACTTTAAAAATATAGTTTGTGAAAACACTAGATAATACTTGAGAATGGTTTGGAATCTCTTTCCATCTTGTACAAATGGTTTCTGTTAGCATACAGTTTGGGAATGTTACTATGTCTGATATGTGCCAGGCAGGATCATCAGATGAAATAAAATGTATTTGTGGAATGTGTAGGATCCGACTCCCTGTGATAGAAGGTTTGGCTTGATTTCACTTACTCTGGGTATAGAGTAGATATGCTGATTTCTTCTGCAGACCACATGAGATGGTATAATTTTTTTCCTCTGTTTTCTGATATTACTGGAGTTACTCATTCATGCACTGAGTGTATAGTACCTGATGTTATCCATGGATTTAATGGAGGCTAAAATAGTATGAATTAGAGTTCTTATAACTTAGACTTTCTCAAAATTTCGGAAGTTTAGCTTTTTTCTGTCTATAGGAAAGTCAATACTGAAGAACATGCAAAATAATTTGGACTTCGTACTTTTATCAAAGGGAAGCCATGGGAGGCTTCTCAGTGGAGGGATAGCATGCACATTCTGGCTTCAGTGAAGATGGGATTGTGATGAGGTAGTCACAGAGTGGGCAGAGACAGCAAGCTTTTACTGTATGCTCAGTCAGAGGGAATCGGCAGTAGCAGCAGTTTTGGAAGAAGAAATGTTGAAGGTTATACAGAACTGGCACTGATGAAACCTGACAGGAATGCCAGGATTTTGTCAGGGGGAAAAGGTTGGTGGTGACTGCACCAGGGTAGAAGAGATTAGTGGCTCTTGCTGCCACTTTTACTCACCTTTTAAAAAAGTCTTTGCAGAATACAGTCCATTGTAGAGAGGGGTTTGGGGAGAGAGAGCAGTCATGTAGTCACATACCCAAGGCCTGACTAAAGCTGGGGACCAGCCGACCTGACCTCACACCCTGGTCTTTCTTGTGATTGAAGAAAGAAATCAAATAAAAGACTTTTGATGAGTAGTGAGTTTCTCTGTGAATATTAAAACATGCCTTGAGGCAATTTGATGAAAATTTACATTTTTCCTAAAACTGTTACCATTTATGTGTGTCCAGGGATCCAACCCTGCCTAAGAAAGGGGTCAGAAAATTCAGACCACTATGAAGTAGAGTAGGTCACAGTGACATTAGCAGAAATCTCTCAGTATCAATTTCCTCTCCTCAAGATTACTGCGGTTTCACAAATCATGTGTAGAGATACTTGATATTGTAGAGCATGTCAAAACCAGAAGTGTCTGTGTATGCTTTTGTATCACTACAGTCAGGGCTGGAACTTCAAAGATTTTAATTATTGTATGTTTCAATTCTAAAATTTTCATGCCCTTTTTTATACTTTTACTTTTTGCTGAGCTTTTAAATTTTTGTTTCAGGCATATTTGTAATTAATTTAAAATTGAAGTGCATAAATAGCTCCTTTAAAACTCTTACCAGATAATTATAACTTCTGTTTTGTCTTGGTATTGCTATTTGTTGATTGCTTTTGCTTATGTATGGTGAGAGGACCCTGATTCTTGGAGAAATATATGATTTTCTATTATATCCTTGAAATATTCTATCTTGCAAGAACCAGAATACTGTTTAAACCTTTTGATCTGGCAGGCCTGCTCAGTACCTTGCTGGTGGAGCACGGGAAGGTGTCACTATATTAGTACCACATGGTGGAGAAAGTCCAGATATCCTACTTTACCTGCTGGATACACTGGGGTCAGGAGAGCACCTTACTCCTGCTGGGCAGAGGTGGGAGGCCAGGCTTCCCGCTTGCCCTATACTTCCTTGGGTGGGAAAAGGAAGGATGTCATTAAGCTCCACCTTCTAAAGGTTCCACTACTTCCTTATTGTACCACTTTGATAACCGAGCTTGCCACACATAAGATCCGAGGTCTAGCACTTGTGCAGAGGAAGTCCATGATTCCTATGGGATTGCATTTGTCCTAAGTGGTATGAGTGTCCTCAATCTTCTCTGTCTCCACCCAGTGTAGGAGCTGCACCCTGTGGAAGGCAAAAGTCTCAGCCTCTCACTTGGCCTTCGCAGATGTTGTTTATTCCTCCAGTGTTTGTCTAAAGCAGGTGGGTACTGAATCATAGTTTTCTGTCTTCCTGTGTTCCCTTCCCTTCCCTTCTTTCCTTTTCTATTCTTTTCTTTTCTATTTTTTGTAACTTAGCTTAAGAGATCTGGCTTTTTATGTGGCTTTTATTGGTAACTGTTGGTGTTTCTAGGTTGCTGGCTTCTCCAGCACAGAATCTAGAAAAACTAAAA
This sequence comes from Hydrochoerus hydrochaeris, assembly GCA_004027455.1. NCBI lineage: Eukaryota > Metazoa > Chordata > Mammalia > Rodentia > Hydrochaeridae > Hydrochoerus > Hydrochoerus hydrochaeris. The sequence continues at coordinate 66,919 of PVLA01000761.1, forward strand.
GAAAAAGAAATAGCAAGAAACTCAACCATGTAAATCCTTGCAACTTAGGACCCTGGATGCTGCACTTCTTTTCTCCACATTTCAGAGAAACTTAATGATGGTTTTAGATACACTGGTCACTTTTGTTATTGTTGTTGCTGTACTTGGAAGAAGAAACATATCTACTTCATCTTGGCCAGGAAATGCAAGTAGCTTTTGGTTTCTGAAGCCAGAAATAACTGTGATAGAAAAGAACAAAGGGGGAAAAGATAAATATAAAAGTAATGTTCCATAACTCATAGAAATATTGGTCCTTAAAATAACACTTTGACCTAAAATGATTACATCTTCAAAACCAGTTTTCAAGATTTCTGGAAAATTTATGAGAAATATTGATTCATAAGTTCTGTTTCAAAAATAATGGGAAGTAAAGCTAACACCTGTAGGAGAATTCTCTTTTTTGTAAGATTAGGAATCATTTTCTTTAAGTTTAGAAAAAAAGATGTTTGATAGATAGTATCTAAGTAAGACTAATGTTTTACTGGAAATTGAAGCAAATTACAGGAAATTTAATATGAATTCAGTGTAAAATAGAAATATTAAGCAAGTATGGAAAGTAATGGATTGATTTGGAAGAAGTATAAATCAGAGCATAAATCTATTAGTAAAAATTATTTATTACATATACTCTTTTCTAGTTAAAGAGACCTATACCTATCTATTTGTATGTGAAATTTTATTATTAAAAATACTTAAATATCTACCTTAAGTGATATAATTTGCTGTAATACACACATGTACATATATGTGTGTCTATCTAGTCTTATTAAGATATTAGTCATATAAGTAATAGAGAGGAGAGAGAGAGAGTAGTAGATTAAACAAAAGAAAGAGAAGAAGAAAAAGCTTTCTTTTTTAACTTCAGAGGAAGGTGGCTGGTAGAGCTCCATAAAGTGTTGGGACAATTTTTTGTTTTATTATTATGTCAGCAGTTTGGAAGGGCTTATTATTTTCAAGTTCAAGCCTGGTTAATTGGTGCCATTGTCAGACGTTAAAGGGAAAACTAGAAAACAGGTGACCATCCTATAATTTCAGGGGTGTCCTAGGGAATTGCAAAAATCATTTCCACAAATGTTTCCTTGGTGACAACCTCTTTCCCTCATAGGCTTTCTTCAGGGACCACTTCAGCAGGGATTCTGCCCCAGTTCAGCTCAGCTCTGGTACGTGACTGCCGCCCAGATCTCCAGGCAATGTACGGTCCCTTTTGCGAGGTCCAGTGTTGTTTCCGACTCCCTATCTGCACTCATTGTGCAACAAGAGAGTTGCAGTAAAATCTTCCAAATGGACAAAAGGAAGAATCAAAGGAACAAAAAAGGGTACAGTTTCATGATGAATAAGAGACTCTGTTGCTAAGTAATGAGGGACCATCCTGTGCTTGGTGGCCATCTTCTGTCTTTGGTCGATGCTGGTTCTGCTTTTGGGGAGGAATTTTTTTGTCCAGTATCCCTTGTTGCTCCTCACTTTGCCTTGTGGGAGATTCTTACTCATACATTATTATCCATGTTAAACAAACAGTAGGAATTAGAAAAAAGAAGACAAACACTTTTCTTAGGGAATGGGCAGTGTCCACAGCCTCTTATTGCTGGTACCATTTTAATTTGTGGGTGCAACAGCCACAGACTTTTGTAGGGTAGTCTTGTGGTTTTATGGATGTTGCAATTTCCTTAAAACTTACAAGGATTCTGGTCTGTTTACCTTTAGCCACTTTTATGTGTACATTAAAACAGCAGTTAACTGAATGATCGTGATTCTTAGCACATTTACTAACTGTTCTCAATGCTTAACTCCTATCTCTCTTCCTCGTTTTAATGGTGATAGCATGAAGCAGTCTAAAATAATAGGCTTAGGCATGGAGGTTCCTGGAACTTTGGCCACTCACAAAATCTCTGCAGAACATGACACTAAATCTTCATTCAACTCACATGTCTGTGGCTGAGCTTTGCTTAATCCAGGCTGTGTTCAGTGATGACGGCAGAGTAAGCACTAGGTTGAGTCCATGCATTGCTCATTCTCTTTGATGAATTTGGTAGCTGGTGTCTCCTTGTGGCAACTGCAGAGACAAAACGCATGCAACAGGACAAACTTGCTCTGTTTCTCAAGGTCCATGCTTAGAACTGGCTGCTCTCACTTTTAACAATATTCTTTTGGGGTAAGGCACATATGCAGTTAAGCTTGAAGCCAAGAGTAGAAGAATGAAACCACCTTTAGCAAAGAGGGACCCCAAGCCACATGACCAAGGATGTGGGTACAGAGAGAATAAAATATTAGGGCTCATGGATCAGTCTATCCTAGGAAACACTGCCAGTTACTTGGACTTTGTCTCTGTCAAAGAACACTCAATGGGAGAGTGTCTCATCTCTTAATGTTAGCTTTTTCCAAACTTCGAAGCCTTGAGATCTCAAGACTTTCAGACAGTTTAGCTTTGTGAGGAAAAAATGTCTATTTCAAATGATCTGTATTTATTCCGTTACTGTTTGAAATGCTTTATTGTTCTAACTTTCTCTCTTTCATATATATACTTCAAAGTAGCAAACAGAAGGTAACACATACCAATATTCCAATCACTTATTCAGTGTCACATATTTTATGTATTATTTTGACCCCAGAAATACACGCTGCAACTTCTGATACCACTTACTATAGTTACTACTGGTTAGTAAAGGAAATATAAATTGTAACAGGAATTTTGAGAAGAAAATGATTTGATGCAGGGAAGCTAATGTTTATCAAAAAACCTAGCAGAATAAGAGACAGAGATTTCTGTCAACTCTGAGAGTTCAAGGACAACTTTCTTTTTTTTATTTTAAAGAGAATAAAACAAAAGAGGACAGATCTAAGCAGATCAGAAAAGAACAATGTAAGCAACACAGCACTTCACAAGACAATTGGATATTAACAGTAGCTACCATAATGTCTCTTTCTTTGAAATAGTTGAGCTTAGCTTTACACACAATAATGTCAAACATAACAAAATAGAACAAAACCACTCAAGAGAATGAAAGTATTACAAGGCATTCTGAACCAAATAACTGAAGATGAACAATGGCTACTATATTATCTCATTTTCCATAAAAAATTTGTTTATACTATCATACATATTAAAATCCAGTAAGATACAACATGATAGAACCAATGGTAATAGAAAAACAAAAGCATGGTAGGACTTCAGAGCAAGATGATATCAAATCTACAATGGCTGCCATATTGTCTTTTCTTCAAAGTAACTATTGATACCATCACATATATTAAGATCAACCAAACAGAATAAAATCATTCCAATCAATGAATGAAAACATAAGACTTCAGAGCAATATAATGGTGAACCATGATTACCATAAAATCTTATGTACTTTTACCATTTCTTGCCATATTTATACCATATAGTCTCCCTAGAGCTTGATTTATTTCACTTATGAGTATGGATTCAAGTTTCACCCATTTACTTATAAATGTCTCAATGTGATCATTCTTTATAGCTGAGTAGCACTCCATTCTTTCATAGCTACAACCCAGAAGTCAGGAGGGTGCCACTGCTGCCACCACTGCTATCTAGATGACACGGTCTCCACACAGGCAGAGGTGGTGAGCCGCAAATGTTAAGCTCGCCTCAAGTAAAAACGAGCATCACCCTGACCTTGCTGGCTGGAAGTAAACACTGCAGGAAATTTGCCTTGAATTTTTAGCCCATACACATTTAGCCCACTGTCTAAAACCAATGAACATCTGAAATCCTCTCTAAAGATGAATCTTAGAAATACACTTTTCTCTGTATTTCAAGAAGTAGAGACCCTTGGAATGTCAATATTTGGGACAAGTAACAAAGGAAGACACTTTTCCCCTCAAATTTCAAAATGATTATCATTGAAAAAGAAGCTATAAAAAAGACCAATTTTATGCATAAAGATTTAGTGATTAAAATGATATCAATATGGTTCTATAAAATAGTTCTACATTATGTCAGAAACTTTAAAAATGCAAATGTCAGAACTTAAATATGTACAACTATGGAAAAATATTTAGGAGTACAGAGAATTATTTTCATGAGTATGTCTCTAAAGAAAATACGAAAATTGTTAACTTCAAATGCAATTAGAAATTCAACGAATCTGCATGAAGTGAAAATGTTGTGAACTCAGAGTTGTCATCTCTTTTAAAATGTAGCTCAATTAGATTAAATAATTTTAAATAAACTGTTGAGCCATCATTATATTAAAGAGTGTGGTAAGTGCTAGAAGGTGTGCTATTTGCCTTTACAGATGGGAGATGCATTTGGCTTTACAGGAGCAAACACCAAATCAGAATTCTGACCTGTTTAGTTTCATATATTTTTCAGAATAAAAGTGAAAAATGATAAAAAGGGCTCATCAGTATTGCCACTCATGAAAGCATTGCTTTACCCATAAACATTATGCTTCTATTCATTTTCTAAACATATTTTGGCATTAATGTTGTTATATACTACTATTTTTTTGGACCATGTTTTACTTTAACTTACCACTTTAATCTTTTAAAAAAATTTCTTTTATTTTAAAAACAAAACCAAAGAAATGATACAGAATTTCAAAACATAGGAAATTAATGTTAGTTAATATAATGGATATTGCTATCTTAGTAGTAGTTTTCAGGTTACAAGATTTAGGCATGAAAAATGAACAAACAATCAAACAAAGATAGCACAAACTGTTCTTTTTTGATGAACTTACAGAGATTAGCAGTATGGTTATCTATCTTGTGTATACATGCACACAGGCATATGCATGTATACTCACATATCTATGTACACCTATATACATGTAATCTCTTCCCTTCTTTCTTTTCTCCTTTTCCCTATCCCATCGTTCTTTCCTTTTGAGCACTTTCTTTCCCTTTCATTTTCACTTGTATCTATTTTACATTTTGGATCTTCTTACTCTTTCAGTTTTTTTTATGCTAGGGAGAAAGTACAATATTTACACATATGAGTCTAATTGTTTCACTTATTAGCATGACCTCAAGTTGCATCTGTTTACCCATAAAAGCCTCAAGTTTATTCTTCTATAATGCTCCATTACAAAGTACCACATCTTTTTTTATCCATTTTGCTGTTGATGAGTGTTTGGTTGTTTCCAAGATTTAGATATTACAAACTGTGTTGCTATAAACATGGGTGCATATATATTGCTGTGGTATGATATCTTCTGGGAAAATATCCAGGAAGGCAGTAGATTTTTGAGGAATTTCCACACTGATTTTCACAGTGGTTGCAGCAGTCTACACTTCCACCAAGAGTGGAGAAGTGTTCCTTCTTCCCCACAGAAATAAATATTTATTATTGATTGATTTCTTGATGGCAGCCATTCTTTCTGGAGTGAGATGGAATCTCAGTGTTGTTTTAATTTTCATTTCTCGAATGACCAGTGATGTTGAACATTTCTTCATGTATTTATTTGCCAGTTGTATTTGTTTTTTTTTTCTTTTCTTTTTCCTTTCTTTTTTTTTTGTCTTTTTTTGAGTCTTCCTGTGCATTGCAGGTTGGCCTTGAGCTCATTTTGTAGATCCAATTAGTCTCAAATGCATAATGATCCTCCTTCCTCATCCTCCCGAATGCTGGGATTACAGGCATGTGCCTCCATGTCTGGCTTCTGCCATTTGTATTTCTTGATCTAAAAAGTGTGTGTTCATCTCAGCTGCCCATTTGTGGATTGGTTCTTTGAATCTGGGGGTCTTGATGTTTTTCAGTTCATAATATGTTCTATGTATAATATTTTTGTCTGAGGGACATCTGGCTAAAATTCATTTCTATTCAGTGGGTTTTCTTTTTACTCTGCTACCACTTTAATGTTGATTAATAGTGACTTTTTACCCTTGTATTAGCAATCCTAACACACACAAACACTCACATACCTATACATACATATTTTCTTAAACTGCATGGCTAGAAATGAAATACTGATAAAATGGTACATACAATTTAAATTTTCACCCTACCAAATATAAATTTATTAAGTTCCTAAAGAAAATTATCAATTATATTTGAAATAAGTGAAAAATAAATTTTATTTTTTAAAAATAGATCTAAATTTAATCTTATATCACCAAATTTTCCAAAGAAAAAGTCCAGGGGCTGTCCCCAGTAATGTAGTGTTCTGATTATTTTAAACATAGAAATCAGTGGATACTTGATAAAGATTACTCTGGTATCTCTTTGTCTGTTTAAAATCCAAACCCATCAAGAAAGAAAATGATTACTTTTTTTTTCCCTTCCCTGAGATGTCAAAAACTAAATTCATTTTGTAGGAAGAGAAACTGAAGCCTTCCATGTATCACACACCACCATTTCCTCAATTCTATTCAAGATTCCAAGGAGAATCATTTATAATCTAGCATCTGTTTTGTGGGCTCAAGGGACTTTGTCCCCTGCCACTGTATGTTTCTCTAAGCCCAGTAAATTTCCTTAAAATTATTTTCTTTTCTTCTAAAAATTTTCTACTTTATCCACTCTTCTCTCCCTTCTGGAGTGAAAGAGCTCTGTAACTTCCTGGGCTGCAGGGTAATTATACTCTGTGATGGCCTCCAATCAGGTAATAAGTGTTTATATCTTTTCTCCCATTTAATCGATTGAAAGTCATTTCAGCAAACCTTCACAGTCTGAAGGGGAAGCCATTTGTTTTGCCCCTATACCAAGCTTTGTCAGTCTCATTAAAAATATTCTGTTTTCAGGTTTTAATTTGCATTATTCTTCTTACCAGAGATGCTCAGTATCTTTTCATATTTTTATTTATGTTTTTATCTCTTGTTCTGGAAATTGCCTGTGCATTACAATTTACCATTTGGATTTTGGGATAGTAATGTCTTGTCAATTTCTTCGGACTGTTATATACTTTCTGTGCACATACACAAATGCTTGTATATTCTATATACATTTTCCTTAAAAATTGCACCATGCTTAAAATCACTGTTCTGCTTTACCAATAGATAGAACTCTTCCTTGTTTAGTTGAAGTACTATGAGTAAAAAATTTTTAACCAAATCTTCAGATAAAATCACTTGCAACAAAACCCATATTGGCAATGTACAGTTCAATGGGTATTGATACACCATACCTATTCATAGATTTCTTTATCATGGTAGAGACTGTTTGTGTACTACAGATGCCCTTGATATTAGATGGCAAGTCACCTCCCTGAACTTGTTCCAGGCAACCGGTGAGCAAATTTCAATAAGGACAGATTAGTATTAAATATTCTGGAATGTTACATAATCAGATCATGCAGTGTAAACTATATCACATATACTTTGTATCTGTGCTATTGTATTCTTTTGTGTTTAATTTTTTTTTGTTTTTTAGTATGGTTCTATTGCAAAAATACAGCAGCTTGAATATCTACCCAACTGTCAAGAAACACAAGTCACTTTCAAATTCTAAAGGTTATAAGAAAAGTAGGTATGAACATTTATCTACAAATGTTTCTGTAGACATGTTTTTGTTTCTTTTGGGTAAATATGTTATTGTTCTGTTGCTGAGATTCATAGTACATAGCTGTTTAATTTTAAGGAAAATTAACAAACTTTTTCAAAATAGTTGTAATATTGTACATTTCATTAGAAATAAATGGATTATAGTTGCTTTAAATTTGTTATAATTTGGTATTGTTCTAATATTTATCATTATAGTAGTTGTGAAATTGTTTTAATTTGCAATGTCTTGCATGTTTAATAGAATTGGACAGCTTTTCCTGTGCTACTTGGGAATTCATGTATGTTCTCTAGTAAAGTATGTATCTAGCACATTATTCTTCATATTATTAAGTTATGAGAATATATTACATGTTCTCAGTGTTAGTCCTTTTTTGGTATCACAAATATTTTTCCTATATGGCTTATCCTTATATTTTCTTATCAACGTCTTTTTATGTTTCTTTTTTTATTACGGTAAGCATTAAGCAGTAACTCTATGCTCTCTTTTCAGTCAGCCCCCGGGAGCCTCTGAGTTACTCTCTACCTCTTCAGAGTTTGTCTGTGCCGGATATTTCATATAAATGGAACCATGGTAAATTCTTCTTTTAGTGTCTGGCTTCTTTCACTTTGTGTTTTCCAAGTTCATTCACATTGTAGCAACATATCAGAGCATCATTTATTTTTGTGGCTGAAGAATATCTCATGGTGTGCATGGAGCAAAGGTAATTTATTCATTCATCCATTGATAGACACTGACATTGTTTCCAGACTTTGTCTAGTGTGACTAATACTGCCATGAACACTGACATTCAGAAATCTTTTGGAGCCCATGTTTTTGGTTCTTTGGGGTATACAGCTAGGAGTGGAGTTGTTGGGTCACATTGTAAGCCTGGTGGCTTTCAAAGAAGCCACCAGAGTACTTTCCACGGTGGCTGTATGTGGTCACAGTCCCAAGCTCCGAGGGTGATAATTTGAATTTCTTCACATCCTCAGTGACACTTTTTATTTTATTCTTTTCTTTCCTTTTCTTTCTTACTTATATTTATTTTAACAATAGGTATTCTGGTGAATGTGAAGTGGTATTTCCCTGTGCTTTTAGCTTAGATTTCCTTAACTATTGTACTTGTGATAGTGAATATCATTCCTTAGGCTTATTAGCCATTTGTATCTCTTCATTGGAGAATTACCTGTTCAAATCCTCTGCCTATTTAAAAGTTGAATTCTCTTCATATTGATCTGTTATAGCAGTTCTTGATAAATTTTGATGTTAAACCACTTTCAGATTTATAATTGTCAAATATTGTCTTCCACTTGATAATTTTTGCTTTCTTGATGATCTTCCTTGATGCACAAAAGATTTATTTTTTGTGCAAGTTTAAATTATCTCTTTTTTGTTGTTGTTGCCTGTGCCTTTGGTATGAGCTAAAAATGTGATTGCCAAGCCCAATGGTATATACGCTTTTATTTATTTATTTAGTTCCAGGAGTTTTATGGTTTTACGTCTCATAATTAAATCATTGATCCATTTTGAGTTTTTTTTTTCTTTTTCTTTTTCTGTTTTACACGGGGTCTTGCCATGTAGTTGAGGCTGGCCTTGAATTTAGGGTGCTCCTCCCGTGCTAGGCCCCCGAGTGCTGGGGTTACAGGTGTGTACCACCATGCCTTGCCTGCTTTTGCTTCTTGAGACAAGGTTTTACTATGTTGCACAGTCTGGCCTCCAACTCACAGTCCTGTCTCAGCCTCTCAAGAATTTGGGGTTACAGGTGTGCATTGCTGTGTATGTGGAATGGAAGTTCTACTTCTTCTGCTTGGGGAAATTAAGCCATCCCTATCTGTTGAAGACACTACTTTTTTCCCTATTGAAGAAGTTTGGTACTTGTGTTAAAAATTTTGGAGATATATTCCATGATACTTTTAGAAGGCCAAGATATTTTAATATTATTAAATTTCTGATTTCTTTCTTTTCAGTTATTATTTGTTTTTTTAAAGTCTTGTCCAAGAAATTTTGCTCTATGCAACAGTTACAGATTTTTCTATTTTGTTTTGTTTTCATTGTTTGTCAGTATTCAAACCTTGCACCTCAGACATGCGAGGCCAGCTCTCTACCACTAAACTACACCACTGAACCATTCTAATTATCCTTTGTTTTTGATGTGAGGCAGGGTTAAGGTTGACTTCCTCCGATATGGATGTCTGTTTTCTCATTTTGTTATTCATTATGGTGATGCTATTGTTGAACTCAATTGTGTATGTGCAAGTACATTGTAGACTCTGTCTTTACACCAATTTAGATGTCTGTTTTTATATCAATACTATATTACTTACAAGAGTTTTACTCAATTCACATCTTAAAATAAAATGTTTTTTAAAAACTTTCTAAGTTTTTCTTTCCATTCAAATTACTTTGGCTAGTCTATAGTTTTCCTGGATTGTCCACATTAAATAAACATTTAGTGAGACTTGGATAGTTACTTGGAAAGAATGAACATCTTGACAATATCTTACGATTCATGAAAGTTACATTTTCCTTCATTTATTAACATTATTTAATTTTTCATGATGATATATTGTAGTGTTCATTGTAGAAATGGAGAATTTCATTAAATTTATTTCCTTTTGAATGATCTTATTTATGCAATTTAAAAATTCCATATCCAGTTGTTTGCTGCTAATATGATAATACATTGCTTTTTTGTATTGCTCCTGTGGTGTTGCTACATTCATTTATATTTCTTAATAGAGTAGTCTTGGGAACCCTTAGTTTTCCTATAAAATATACAGGTGAAACATTTTCTTTTATTCTCTCTTCATTCCTTTCTGAAATTTTATGATTTTATAAGTTCTGATTATTTTATTGCCCTGAATAGGGCCTTTAATATAATACTGAATAAAATAGTGAGAGTGAATATCCGTATCTAGTTACCAATCTTAGGATTTATTTCTATTCAACAGCTGTAGATATTTTGTACATGCTATTTATCACGTTGTGGAAATTTACTTCTCTCCCTAATGGGTGTTCTTTGCTTGTTTGGAAGAAATGTTCATTTTTCAAATAAATCTTTGATAGTTTAGAAACCCTCTTAGTGCACAAATATTTCTAAAATTTATACTTCTATTTAGGGATATTTTCTCTTTCAAAAATATTTTCAATCCATTGTTTTTAAAACTTAATTCTAATATGCATGATAATGACATGTATTATGTATCTAGTCTTTCTTTAACATATCTTCCTAATTTTTTTTTCAGTTCAGCATTTCTTATAGACAGAATGTCTTTTTATTGAACCTAAGACTTTTTTCTTTTAAAACATGCTTTAGGTCTAACATTAGAATCTATGCATACTATTTTATGCATGATGTAATAAACATGATAAAAGGAAGACAGAAATTTGACACCAAAGATAGAGAAGACACAGTCTTCTGAAAAGCAAATGAGACATATAGACCAAAAATTATGTCTTAAAAAATTCTGACTTCCTAAAACAAAACTAATGTGGGCTCTATTCTCTGATTATAATACAATAAAATTAGAAATTTAAAATATTTATGTAGGTAAAACTTCAAAAATGTTTTCTCTGAATAAATTGTCAAATAAAGTGAAATTAACTACTATTTGATGATATATCACATGAAGAGAGCATATTTCTATGGTTGTAATATAATTCTGATAACAAACTTGAATAAAAGCACATAAAAGAATTCATAAACGAATATGAAAATTGCAACTGATCTATTTGTGAATTAATTTCAGAAATGTGTTAACAAAGTCATATATTATGCCTAAAAGGTGTATACTGGGAATGAAAACACATTTCAGATTATGAAACATGTGCATTAATTTAATTAGTACATTAACAAATTAAAGGAGAAAAGTGAGCAAACATTTGCTATGGGTGAATAAATCATTTGGACCATTATAATATTTGTTACTGATTCAAAAAAAGAAACTGTTAGTAAGCCAAACACTAAAATAAAAATTTAAAACATGGCTTAAAACCTACCAGAAACTTTAAGGAAGCTTTATAAATACAGGCAAAAAAATCTTAAATGTGGGTAGGTTGACTAATATTCTCGTTCACAGGTGTCCTGATTCCTGGACATTGTGAATGTTTCCTTACATGGTAAGAAGTACTCTGAAGATGTGATTAGGTGGAAGATCTTGAGAGGGGAGGTTTTTCTGAGTTATGTAGGTGGCAGGAGTTTGGACTGTGGCAAAAGCAATCTGGTGATGGAAGGGAGAGAGGCTGGAGTGTCAGAAAGTAATTTAGAGACAAAGAGAGCAGGTCATCCTATAGAACTTGGTAGACAGGAAACAGATTGTCCCTCGAAACTTCCAAAAAAGAATGTTACAATGGTCAGAAGTAAGAATCCACAATAAATCAGAAAAGAACAGGATCTCAGCTTTTGAGTTAATATTGATATTTTAGGGGGATTATCATATTGTGTAAAAAAGTGAAAGTAAAATATTTGCACAGACATACATATGACAAAAACTGACTGTCCACCAAGAAAATCAACAAAGATCAATGAAAACACTATCAGAGATAGTAAGAGTCCAGGAAAGAGGCCAGATTTTAAAAATCAATATTGAAAAATCAATAGCTTTCTTATACATAAGCAATGACCAGCTTAGAATGTGACAGAAAAATGGGGCACATTTAGAATAGATACAAAAGCTCACCATGTGCTCTGGCAGAATCCTAGCACATGGAAAGGGACTTTGAACCTGCTGCCAGGTAGTAGTATCACCCGCTGCATCCCAGACCACCCCAGACCAAAAACAGGGATAGGGGTGCCTAACCAGGTCATGCCCAGTGACAACCACCAAGCAGCCAGTGGGACTCAGATTCCAGCTTTGGGCCCTCACCAGGTGCTCTGGCAGAATCCCCATGCACAAAAGGGACTTTGAGCCTGCTCCCAAGCAGTAAGACCACACACTGCATCCCAGACCACCCAGGGCCACACATAGGGACAGGGGCCCAACTGGGCTACATCCAGCAACTGCCAAGCAGCCGGTGGGACCCAGATTCCAGCCTCAGGCTCTGATCTCACACTCTGGCAGAATCCCAGCACATGGAAAAAACTTGGAATTTAGCTCCCAGGTGGTGAACCTTGGACTACAGCAGATTAACTGTGCCAGTGTGGTGAGTATGCCCCTAAAATAGAGATGTAGAGTGGGCAAAAAGGGACAGTAGTTAAGCCTTCTCCAACTAACTGTAAGACCTTGGTGAGTCTGAAAAGAGTGTGGGTGACCACCTCCTACTCACAGAAAACATCAGGCAGAATGAAAATGACAAAACGAAAAAGCAAAATGCACTCTAGTGCACCAGAAGCAAGTGTGGGAGATACTGAAATAGAGGACTGCAAAAGTAGCACACCAGGAATCTCTGAAAAGATAGTGAATGAAATAAAAAAACAACTCCCTGAGGCTATAGAGGAAATCAAATTAGAAGTATTCGCCCAAGTAAAGACAGAAATAACAAGTTTAGTAAAGGAGTTGTTGAATGCAGCTAAAGAAGAAATAGAGAAAAAATTACATAAGCATAGGAAACTGATTGAAACCTTGAATGAACAATATAGAAAACATGCAGAATTCCTGAAACAAACTGAAAGAGACATCCAAGAAACAAGACATTTTATTCAAACCTTGCAAAACCACTTAAATGAAGCTGAGGATAGGATTTTGGACCTTGAGGACAGGATCGCAATTAGTGATCATGAAAGGATAGAACTTTTAAAAATAATAGAGCAGCATGAAGTGACAATCCAACAGCTTTAAGATGATGCCAAGAGCAACAATATAAGATTAATAGGCATTAGTGAAGAGGCAGGAGTCAAAGCAAATAACCTAACCAAAATATTCACAGAAGTAATAGAAGAAAATTTCCCAAACATGAGGAAAGAATCTGATATGCAGATAAGTAAGGCATATAGAACACCAAACACTCACAATCAACATAAATCCACACCCAGATACATAATAATTAAGATCTCAGACATGCAGCATAAAAACAGAATACTAAAAGCCGTTAGAGAAAAGACACAACTCACATACCAAGGAAAGCCCATTAGAATCATGGCACACTTTTCAGCACAAACCTGCAAGTCAAGAAGAGCTTGGAGTGAGGTATTTAAAGCCCTGAAAGAAAACAACTTTCAACCCAGACTGTTGTACCCAGCAAAACTTTCGTTCAAAATTAATGGAGAAACAAGATACTTCCATGACAAAGAACAACTGAAGAAATTCATGTCCACCAAACCAACCCTAGAAAGAGTACTGAAAGACATACTAGACAGAGATAAAAATGACCACAATCCCCAAAACCACAACAGAAAGAAACTACCAGGTAGGATAAGCAGTTAAATAAGGGGAAAAGCAGAAAGCAAACAATTGGAACATAACATGGCAAAGTCAAGCCAGTACATATCAGGGATATCCATAAATGTAAATGGCCTCAATTCACCTATAAAATGAAATAGACTGACAGAATGGATCAAGAAACAGGATCCCACAATATGCTGTATATAGGAAACACATCTGACCCAAAAGGAAACTCATAGATTAAAAGTCAAAGGATGGAAAACAGTATTCTGTGCAACAGGAACCCAGAAAAAAGCAGGGGTAGCTATTCTATTTGCAGACAACGTGAACTTCAAACCTAAAATGATTAAAAGAGATAGAGAAGGTCACTACATACTTGTTAGTGGAAAAATTCAAGAGGAAGAACTAACAATTATAAATATATATGCACCAAACATAGGAATACCCAACTATGTGAGACAGACATTAATGGGCATGAAAAACCAAATACACAAGAACACAGTTTAAAAAAGACATCTTAACAGTCCATTGTCACAAAGAGATAAATCAACTAGACAAAAAGTCAGCAAAGAAATAACAGAACTGAATCATACCTGTGAGCAATTGGACTTAGTAGATGTTTACAGAGTGTTCCACCTAACCACATCAGAATACATATTCTTTTCAGCTGCACATGGGACATTCTCCAAAATAGACCATATATTATCCCATAAAACATTCTTAAGTAAATGCAAAGGTATTGAAATCATACCATGCATAATATCTGACTATAGTGCACTGAAATTGGAAATTAATGGCAAAAGAAATTTAAAAGCCTCTATAAATACATGGAAATTAAATAACAGTGTTTCGAACAACCAGTGGGCTACAGATGAAATTAAAGAAGAAATAAGGCAATACGTACAATTCAATGAAAACACAGAAACAACACACTGTAATATGTGGGATGCAATGAAAGCGGTCTTAAGAGGAAAATATATAGCAATAAATTGTCATATCAAGAAAACAGAACGAGCACAAATAAACAACGTAATGCTCCATCTCAAGCTCCTAGAAAAAGAAGAGCAAGTTAAACCCAAAGCTCATAGAGAGAGGAAATTGTAAAGATTAGAGCAGAAATCAATGCAATTGAAACTAAAAAAACAATACAAAGAATTAATGAATCAAAAAGCTGTTTTTTTGAGAGAATAAACAAAATTGACAAACCCCTAGCTAACCTTATCAAGAGAAAGAAAGAAAAACCCAAATTCATGCAATATGAACTGAAAAGGGGGAAATTATGACAGATCCCATGAAATTCAAAAGATTATGAATACCTACTTTGAAAATCTTTACTCACATAAAGTGGAAAACACAGAGGAAATGGACAGATTTCTAGAAACATATGAATTACCAAAGCTCAACCAAGAAGATATAGCAATTTTGAATGACCCAATATCAGCTATTGAAATTGAAAATGTAATTAAAAACTTACCAACAAAGAAAAGCCCAGGTCCAGGTGGGTTCACAGCTGATTCTACAAGAAATTTAGAGAAGATTTGATGCCAATACTCCTTAAACTCTTCAATGAAATTGAGAAGAAGGCAGTCCTCCCTAAATCATTCTTGTAGGCAAGTATTACTCTGGTACCAAAACCAGAGAAAGATCCAATCAAAAAGAACTATACACCAATCTCACTAATGAACATTGATGCAAAGATTCTCAATGAAATACTGGCAAATAGAATACAGCAAATCATCAAGAAGATTATACATCATGACCAAGTGGGGTTCATTCCAAGAATGCAGGGATGGTTTAACATATGCAAATCAATAAATATAATACACCACATCAACAGAGCCAAAAACAAAAACCACATGGTCATCTCAGTAGACACAGAAAAAAACTTTTGACAAAGTCCAACACACACTCATGATAAAAATCCTTCAGAAACTTGGAATACATGGTGTCTAACTCAACCTTATAACAGCCATCTATGACAAACTAACAGCCAACATTTTACTAAATGGACAAAAACTGAAAGCTTGCACTTTAAAATCAGAAACAAGACAAGGATATCCACTATCACCACTCCTTTTCAATATAGTTCTGGAAACACTAGCCAGGGCAATCAGATAAGAGAGAGAAATAAAGGGAATAAAGATAGGAAAGGAAGAAGTTAAATTATCACTATTTGCAGATGACATGATACTCTATGTAGACGACCCAAAAAACTCCATTAAAAGACTACTAGAAGTAATAAATAAGTTCAGCAGTGTAGATAGATATAAAGTCAATGCTCAAAAATCAGTAGCATTCCTGTACACAAACAAACAACTCACCAAGAGAGAAATTATGGAAATATCGCCCTTTACAATAACATCTAAAAAACTGAAATACTTAGGAATCAACTTAACTAAAAATGTAAAAGATCTATATGCTGAAAATTATACTACACTGAAAAAGGAGATTGAAGAAGATATTAGAAAATGGGAGGATATTCCTTGCTCTTGGCTAGGAAGAACCAACATTGTGAAAATGGCCATACTCCCAAAACTGTTATACAGATTTAATGCAATCCTAATAAAAATACCATTGACATACCTCACAGATCTAGAGAAAACACTCCTAAAATTCATTTGGAAACAGAAGAAACCTAGAACAGCAAAGGCAATTCTGGTCAACAAAAGCAAAGGCAGGAGGCATCTCAATTCCTGACTTGAAACAGTACTATAAAAGCCACAGTGATAAAATCAGCATGGTACTGGCAAAGAAATAGACCTGAGGATCAATGGAACAGATTGGAAGATACAAGCACAACTACAAAGACACTCAGACACCTGATATTTGACAAAGAGGCTAAATATGTCCACTGGAAGAAGGATAGTCTCTTTAATAAATGGTATGGAAAAATTGTCTCTACATGCCGAAGACCGAAACTAGATCCGTGCATATCACCATGCACAAAATTAAGGTCTAAATGGATCAAACACCTAAATATTAAAACAGAAATACTAAATCTACTGGAAGACAAAGTAGGTAGAAGTCTTGGAGACATAGGGGTAGGCAGAGAATTCATGAACAAAACGCAAACTGTATGGGAAACACTTTAAAGAATCAACAAATGGGATCTCACATTTTTGAAACGTTTCTGCACTTCAAAGGAAATCACCAACAGAGTGAAAAGAAAATCCACAGAGTGGGAAAGACTTTTAGCCAGATAAAGGACTTGTGTCCAGAATATATAAGAATTGAAAAAATCAATCCCCCAAATTCAAAGACCCTCTCCAAAAATGGGCATCTGAGATGAACACACAGTTCTCAGAGAAAGATATACAAATGGCAAATAAATACATGAAGAAATGTTCACTATCACTGGTCATTCGACAAATGCAAATTAAAACAACATTGCGATTTCACCTCACTCCGTAAAGAATAGCTGCTATCAAAAAATCAACTGATAACAAGTGTTGGTGAGGCTGCGGGGAAAAAGGGAATGTAGACTGATGCAACCACAATGGAAATCCATATGGAGAATTCTCAGAAGACTAGGATTGGAAGTTCCATTCAATCCAGCTATTCCTCTCCTGGGTATTATCCCAGAAGAACTGAAAAGTTCATATTACGGTGATATATGTGCACCCATGTTAAGAGCAGCACAATTTGTAATAGCCAAATCTTGGAAACAACCAAGATGCCCATCAACCGCAGAGTGGATGAAAAAAAATGTGGTATTTTTATACAATGCAATATTACTCAGCTATAAAAAATGTTCTTGAGGCCTTCATAGGTAAATGGAGACAATTTGAGACTATCCTCATTAGTGAAATAAATAAGAACCATATTTATAAATATCACATTCTGTCTCTTGTGTAAAAAGTAATGAGAACTATAAGAGAAGTAAAACCCCAATTGTGTAATTGCTATTGTAAAAAAGACAGGAAAAGAAAGTGCTCTAAGGGATATACCTGCATAGATGTTTGATTGTATACAATAGATGCCCATATTGCTGAACGTTTTGCAGTCTCACTGTTTGAATGTCTACTATGTATTCTTTAATTTTGTAACTCGCACACCTATATCCAGGATGACAATGTGTGATTTTTTTCAAATAGTGATTTCTTAGTGTTTTTTCTCTTTTTTGTGTTTAGAATTCTGTATTGTTGCTACCTTCTTTGTGTTTTGCTTTTTTTCTTTCTTTAAATAAAATTTACAAATGTGTAATTACTATTGTAAAAAAGAGAGGAAAGAGAAGTGCTATAAAGGATATAACTTCATGTATATTTAAGTGTATATGATTGATAACCATACTTCTAAGTTCTTGTTGGATTGTTGAACAGATCTGTTTGCAGTCTCACTGCTTGAATGTCTACTTTGTATGCTCTAATTTTGTAACTTGAACAACTATTTCTAAAAGGACAATATGTAATTTATCAACCAGTGATCTCTTATTGTTTATCCTTTTTTTGAAAATCTGTAATATTTCTACTTTGTTTCTGTTTTTTTCTCTTTAAATAAAAAAAATAATAGCCACAAAGCTCATTAAATGCTTATGATTAGGTATAACAGAAAACCTAGAAAACCTGCTTTTAAAAAACTGTAGATTATTTAAAGTCATAAAGGAAGCAATGAAAAGAAGGGGAAAGTTATACTATGTCCCTACTTTAAAAGATTCAATGTTTGAAAGAGTATCTCTTCCAAAATTATTCTACACATTGAGATTAATATGAGAATTACAATATAAGCATATTTTTCAAAGAAATTGTGAGATGTGTTTAAAGATTCTGTGGAGAAAAAGATGCAAAAAATGGTCAATATTTGAAAAAAAGACCAACAAGAGACTGGTCCTATCAAATATCAAAAACATGACAGAAACTTGAACAGTATGATTATTTCAGGATAAAATAAGAAAACTAAAGGAGTAAGATATATAGTTTATAAACTAGGTTTATGAGGATTTAGTGATCAAAAATTGTGACATATTAGATAGAAAATTAAAGGTGGACCCTATGTCGTCAATAATTTGACATGTGATTTCATATTTGAAAATATTCATTTAGCTTTCTATGACCTCATTAAGGACTACATAGAAAACATATCCTCAAATTTTAGGAAAAAATACAAAAAATTTAAAATCTGAGAATAAAAAATGCCTTTATAATTGAAATATGAGCCTAGACGTGAAAAGGGACATAATCCATAAATCTGATGGCACACAAACTGTTCATTTTATACTGTTAACCAGGAAAAATATTTGCACTACCTATGAATAATAAAGCATTAATTATTTTAAATACATTAGTAAATACAAAAATTAATAACAAAAAAGAAAAAGCAAAGAAGTCCATAGAATGAGAAGCAAAGGCTCTGAGGAAACAATTTATAAATGCATACACACCGATACAGGCATTGACGTTGATAGAATATACAGTAGTTTGCCAAAAACTACACAAGAGAAGAATAGTCAAGGGCTAAAAGGGCATTCTACTTATTGCTTGCTGTACAAAAAGTTATTGCCAAACTTGGCGGCTTAAAATAGCCATTGTTCACTGGTTCCTTGTCTCTGAGGTCAGGCAGCTGTGAAGTTCTGGGCTGGATACTTTTGACTATAGATCTCTACTATGGAGGTTTTGGTAATGCTGTTGACTGGGCTGAAATCACCTCAGAACTGAGTTGGGACTGGGACTGGGCATAGCTAAACTGTGTGTAAGGTGATGGTCAGGCTTCGGTTCCCTGTGATCTGTGAGGATGAAAATCTATGCTCCTGCCGTGTCAATGTCCACCTTTCCACAAGGCAACTTACAACATGGCGTCTTTAGTCCCCAACAATGGGGGATGGGAGAAAGAACTTGTGGAGGGGAGCAAGGGAGGAAGTGAGGGAGCCCCATTTGGAAGCCAGGGATTATAATTCCCACTACTAGATATTGTTTCTCATAAATAAGTAAAAAAGTTCAACCCAATACAGAAGTGGAGCGCTGTGTCAGTTAACCTTGACTGTCAAGTTCATTGAACTGAGAGACATTTAAGAAATCAGAAAAGCACATTTCTCAGTGTGTCTAGGTCCGGCTATCTCTGGTCGTTGACCCCTTCTCTTCTGACTCTTTCCAGCCTGCCCTGCTCCCTGGCTGTCCTGAGCTGAGTTGTGGTCCTTCACTCTGCCCTTCGACTGTGATGTTTCTTCCCGGGAACCAGACGACCATGGAGCTCAAATAAACCTGTTCTTAAGATGTGTATGTCAAGCATTTTGTTTCAGTAACAGAAAGATGACTAAATATAAAGGTATTACAGAAATGTGTGACTACTAAGAAGTGTAGATCACCAAAAACCATCCTAGATGCTCTTGTAACCTCAGCTGGAAAATAGCCTGGTGGAATTAATTTTAGAGAGTACTTTAATCTTATCTACTGAAGTTTCAAATGCATAAGCCCTGAACAAAAATCCCTGTTAAAGAATCTTTTCTGTAAACATATTTGTGTAATGTCTTCAAACATATACACAAAAAGAATGTTCACTGAAAACTTCATTAATGGAAGTTAGAAGTACTTTCAATTCTGAGTAAGTGAATTATAATTCAGTGTTCCTAGGGATCTATTACAATAGTTAGAAAGATTGAGACAGAGTTAATGCTGACAAGGAAAGTTTATTAGCCATACCATTTTTAGAATTCCTTTCTTACCTGTATTAAAATATAACGGTTGTACAAAAATAACACATCTTTAGTATATATAGCCTGATGATTTTCAGGCTATACAAAAAGGTATACATCACCCCAAACATGTCTTTGCATGCTTTTACAAACTTTGGTGTTTTTGTATATGAAAATAATGCAAGATTTACTTTCTTAAATGTTTTAAAGTATTTAATATTATGTTGTCAACTATCAATACTCTGCTATGAAGTAGGTCTCTTCTAGCATAACAGAAACTTTGTTTTTAAACTATTGAAGAACAATTCTATCTTTCTTACTTCCCCCAACCTTGACAAACAAAATTTTACTGTTTCTATGAATTTTACTATTTTAGATGTTTTATCTAGTGGAATCAAGCAATATGTGTTATTTTGTGACTATATTATAATATTGGAGGACAAGACATAAAATGGAAAATAATGCCTTGATTCCAGGAGTATCTTATAAATAAATAATAAATAAATGCAAAATTGAAAATAAATGAGTATGAATTTTTACGCATGTTTAGAAATTAATGTAATGCTTCATAAACTAATATATTTTTTTAAATTTCATTGAAGATGGAACACATAATTAAACTAATAAATTTTAAACATGTAAATTCTTAAAAGCAATTTTAAAAAAAATGATAGCACCAATAGTCCTATAATTTAATTGAATCCTAAGAAACTGGGCATACTTTAAATTTTGCTAAACATTGCTTAAGATACAGATATTTTTCTTTTATTGACTAGATATCAATTATGAATCACAGAATCTGAGATTATGCCTCACATCTATAATCTACCATATAATAAATTTAAATTCAAGTACAGGGGAAAATATGTCCCTGACAGTTGCAGATAGTATTAGGTCAAGTCGTATGTTTATGATAATCTCAATAGGATGATAAATTACTGGATCATGAAGCTTGGAAAGGTGGCTCAATGGTGTTCCTCTTTGTTTAAAAAATACAAAAAATAAAGGAGCAAGCTAGTTGAGTTGAAGTTTTAATGTGTCAATATTTTTACAATCTCCTATACTGTTTATTACATTTATTATTGGGTTTCTGCCTTGTAGTAATATAGTGTTCTGGAACAAGTAATGTTCAAATTAAATGTCTGAACACAAACAACATCCCCACAAACTAGGTATCCAACTTGATGCAATTTCTCACAATATGTGTATCCTACAACTTGCAATCAGAGGTGAGTTATCTTCTCCACCTTCAAGAAATTTCTTCACGAACCTTACCAGTCACTACCTTCTGGATGGCACAAATACATATCATAGGATGCATATTTTAAATAACTCTGAAACTTTTGAATTCTACTTAGGCTGGTATGCACAATGACTCCTGTTACTACCACTATCATATTGAGATATGAGAATATAGGACTATGACCGAGAGATGAATATTAGAGGGTAATATTTTCTATTTTCAAGAACAATCATGAATTATTCTGTCTTCATGGATTTGTGATTTGTAATACATTTTGAATAAGCCTGAAATGTGTCTACTCATCAAGGCAAATGCATTTGGTTCCCATTGTACCATCAGTCTTACTAAGTAGAGCTGCTTTATCTATAGGCTCAGTTTTTGAAAGAATATACACAATCTCCCCATGACTTCCCTGGTCCCTTTTGGCTAAAATCTTATATTCACAAATTCATAAACCATTTTGATAGACAAATTAACTTTTCTAGTCCCAGAGGAAACTCAAATTTAATTTGACTTTGCACCGCATCTTCTTTCTTTATTTGGGAACTTCAGTGGTTCATATCACTCTCCTTATTATATTTCTGTCCTTTTTTCTCTTCCTTGATACAGTATTTCTCCACTTCCCTTACTATTTGTTGGTTAGGCCCTTTTCAGTATCAGACCTGGGAAAGTGGGGAGGTCCTGGGAGCTGGTCAGTCTCCCAGTGATCAGTCTTTGAATGTTATGAATGAGCATAAGGTGAGGGATTAAATGAAAGAGACAATGCAATATAGTTTATGGGGATTCAGGAAGATCAGAGCTCTCTTGGATCTACGACAAAGAGTTCTGTGGACTCTCAGTATTTATTGGGTCCTTAATATATCATGGAGATATAGGAAAGTGGAGCGCACACCTGAGGCAAAGGTATACAAAATTGAGCAAGACCTTGTGAAGTTAAAACTAAGACATTTCAAGCAGTAAACCTTGCTTAATGAGAAGGCTGTTTGATGTCTTAGGTTGGAAATCATTGTCCTGGAATAGGGAGTGAGAGCCAAATGTCCTCAGCTGTGGTCATGTCTTGCCTTCAAAGACTGAATATGAGCTTTCCCAACACAGTCAAGAGCACTGTGGTCAGCATGTTAACCCTTACAAGCCCAGTTTCCACAGGGAGCTCGCTGGGATAGGAATTTATTTTTCTTGAGTTGGGGTCTTTGGCTCTCTGAAACTGTCAACTAGTTAGAGTTGACTATTTTATAGATGCTTTCATAGAATTTATTTTTTGGTAACAAAGTTTCACTTTTTTTATTTTAAAGAGAATAAAACAGAACTAAACAAAACAAAGCAAATCAAAACAAAACAATGCAAGCAACACAGGATTTCAAAGCAAGACAGCAGGAAATCAGCAGTAGTTACCACAATGTCTCCTGTTCTCCCCAAAATAGTTGAAATAGTTGTCCATATCTTCACACACAATGAATTCAAACAAAAGAAAACAAAACAGTATAAATATGACCAAAACAAAAGAATGAAAGCATTCCTGGCCTTCAAAACCAGACAATAGAATTTTTTTTCCAGAGACTTTTACTAAAAACTTTAACATCCTTATTCATGGAACTGTGTTTTCTTACATTTGGCTGCTATAGCTTTGCCCCTCCTCTCCTCTCCTCTCCTCTCCTCTCCTCTCCTCTCCTCCTCTCCTCTCCTCTCCTCTTCCCTCCTCTCCTCTCCTCTCTTCTCCTCCCTCTCCTCTCCTTTCCCACATGCAGGTGTTTTAATATAATTCTCAGAAAAATAGCTACAATCTCTTGCCTTTTCAGTTGTTAGATTTGTGCACAGTTCACTGAAACTCACTCCCAAACTTCAAGGATGCCTCCCAATTTTTCTGAGCACTTCTGTTGAAGTTCTCCTTTAACTGCAGTGAGGGGAAGTGTATCCTCTTCATCTATATGCTCATTGAATTAAGGAGATAGTACTTTCAGCAGAGTTCCCTCCAAAATTTCCTTTTATGGATTCCTGAATTTTTAGGTTACATTTATTCATTTGATGTTCATGAGTTTCCCTACTAATTCAGAAAATCTCTCTTGAAAATTTTTGCATCATAGACTCTCGCAGTATGTTATAGTGTCAGTCATTCATGTTTGCCTCATGAGTTGAAACTGCCAAATATTTTTTCATTCATTCATTCACTCACACATGTATATGTCCAATATGTATCAGTTACTCAATATATGCTAAAAGCTGTCTTTGACATTACAACTATAATACAGTACAAGACTAAATTATCATTGACTTTCTAGAGAGAAGAGATAAAATTATAAATAAATTATATTTATATTAGAACCTACTTAGTGTGTAGATAAATATAAATCAGGGAAAAGAAATAAAAGTTGAGGTGGGGGTAAGGAGCCCGGGTGGTAAAGGAAAGCCTCAAGGAACAGAACGACCTGAGACAGATCCCATACCTACACAACGTTTGAAACAGGCAGAGCAGCCCTGGATAGGCTAAGCGGGCAATTGGTCTGCTTCTTGTGAAGAAAAGGAGACTAGTGGATGTAGTAGCATGATATCTGGGCAAAGTGGAAGAAATGAAAGATAAAATAAATGAGACTCAAAAGCAGAATTGATGATTGTAAACCCTCCTCTAATGACAAGGGACAACATTGGAAGAATGAGAATAGAAGAGTGATGGCTATCTTTATAAGTGATCACTTTGCTTTTGTATAAAACGGACTGTAAGGAGCAGAGAGTCTAATTAGATAGCTGTAGAAATAGATCAGTCAAAGGACGATGGTGGTCTGGACCAAGGAAGGAAAGGTGTTAAAATAGAAACACTGGGTTAAGGATGTATATTGGAAGTAGACGCAGAGGAATTTGGTGACAGATTTCATGTGGGATGTGAGAACATGGAGGGAAAGGTAATACTAAGATTTTTGGTTTGAGAAACTAGAAGTGTTAATTGCAACTACAGCACATAAAGAGAGATGAAAGCTGGAGGGGTCTGTGAAAAGCTGGAGAGGAAGGCCAAGAGTTCATTTCAATTTTTGCACATGCCCAGATTAATTTACTTAATAGATAGCCTTAGGAGATGTTGAGTGAACTCTTACATATATGGGTCTGGAGTTAGCAGAGAGGTATAAATTTAAGATATTAATTATAGAACTATCAGAATATGTTTGATAAAATTGGAGCACCAAGGACGAAATTATGAAAAGAAACAAAAATGAAGTTCAAGGACTGAGCCAAGGCCACATAAAAGGCCAGACTGTGAGAAAAGACAGCAAGAAGACTTTAAGAGGGACCAATAAGAAAAGAGAGAAAAAAAGAGCGTAGTCCAGGAAGATAGCAAAAAATTGTTCAAGGATGAGCAAATGATAGACTGGATCACATATATTCTAACAGGTGTTAGAACAGAATTTTGATCATCACATTTAATAACCTGGAGGTCACTAATGACCTTGAAAACAACACCTTTGGGAAAGTGGTCAAAATCTATTTGAATTAAACAGGAAAATTTTTAAACTTCAAGTATACACAATTCAATATAAGATTTTCTATAGATTCAAGCATAGCAATGGGGTAGCCATGGGGTGGGAATCCAAGTCATGGGAGAAGGTTTAGAAAATTCAGTATTTATACACTGATGCAGGAAGAAATAGTGATTAGACAAAAAGGAGGAACTTTTCCTGGAGCCACAACTTTCTGTAGAAGAGAGAGACTATGGTCTAGTGCCTAAAAGAAGAAGTTGCCTGAAAAGAAAACCATGGAAGAAATTCAACAACCTAGAGCTGGAAAATGGGAACAGCCCTCCAAGTTGGTGTTGAGATTCCTTCATGAAAGCGATGCTGGAGGGTGTTTATACAGAGCAGAACTGAAACAGTGACCCAATGCAGGCATATGGCTGAAACAAGGAAGGGTCTGGACAGCGAAATCCATGCTAAAGGTTTGGAGCTGGGGCCTTATGGATTCAGAGGACATTAAAGAAGCAGGGCCCTCAGGAGAGAACCATTCTTTGAAGGGAAGAAGAAGGAAAAAACATTCTGAAATTGTTCTGGAAAGCAGTGTGGAAGGGTATTGGGAATGAGTGAGGACTGAAAATTGGGATAGAATGTAGAAGGTGAGGAGTGGTAGATTAGGGTGGAAGAGATAGGTATGGAAATAAGATTGCTGAAGTTCTTGTGATTCACACTCTAAACTGCAATAAGGAGCATAATGAAATTAATTCTAGCACCCCAAGGCTGGCCGAGAAGCAGGAACTTACTGGGGCAAAGAGCCTAGACAACCACATGCAAGACTCATTCTAAACTGAGGGCTTCTCAGACCGTTCATTAGTGGACTGTGGGAATTTTGCTCTAACTACTTTTCTCTCATCTAGAATACTCCCTAGATTTAAAAAAATATTTTGTTGATTCACAGATGGCTGTTGATAGAACGGATATGCCAGAAACTACACATACCATTCTTTTGTTCAGTTTGGTTATTTTATTTGATCAGTTTAATAATTGTAGCTATAAAAAGTCTAATAGTTTTGTAATTCCATAAAATAATGAAGAATTATTTGGGGTACTATAAAATGTAGAAGAGGATGCTTTCCATCCATTGTTACTTATTTGAGTTAAAATGACCTGATTAAGGTACAATATTGACCGAGGAATGTATATATGGCTTTGACTGAAGACAACAGAATCTCCAAAGGAGGTTTACAGTAGTATTCTTATATAATTGGAGTTCTGGAAATCCTTCCAGAACTCCAATTATATATTTATTTATATAAATATATTTATTAACAATATTTATTAAGCCCTTAATCAACCTGCGTCATATATTTGATTTTAAATATAGATTCTATTCTACCACTTTGCTTTAGGTTGAAGTTGAGGTGATTCAATCTTTTCTCAGCACACTATTAGATATTCCTTTCCCTTAAATCCTCATACTTTAACAAAGACATTTGAGCTCTTGGGAGTCTTCTTCACTAATACGCTTCTTTACTCAAAACAAAAACCAGAGACAGGTAAGCAGAACTTGGTGAAACTTGTAGAAACAGGTAGAACTTTTGAAAGTGTCAACAGTGAACTAGGTCAGGGTCAAGAAGAAAGCTGGGAGGCAGAGTTTGAGAAGCATGAGGGATCTACATAAGCCATCCACTCTGTTGGTCTTCACTATGAAACTGACAAAATTGAGAGTGAGGAAACGAATTCTTAGACATACAAAATTTTTCAGTTATTAAGGAGTTGAATTTTGATAGGGAAATAAGATTTCACTGATATTCCTTTCCTGGGGTCCCTGCTTCAGTACGTTCTGGTTACACACACACACACACACACACACACACCTTTTGCTGTTGTCTCCTACATTTCAATTAGTACCAACAGCAGTACAGTTTGATTTATGTGTGCTCCAACTGCTGACTCCTTATTAATTTATTTCAGAAGTGTTTATGGAGTATCTTTTATGCCCTGGGTACTTTTCTAGGCACTGGTGATTTAGCAGTTAACAAGATGGTGAAGACTTCTGATCTTAAAGACACATCCATTCTAGTGCTCGTGTTGGCAGGAAGGGAACAGACACAATAAATATGTAAGCAAATAATATGCCGGCTTGGCATGTTATAAATAGGAGATCCAAATTTTAATATTTCTGTTCATGAATCACAGAGAATCCTGCACCTGTGCTGGAAATATATTTGATTACACAGCTTGGAGGAAGCTTAAAGACATGTGACATAAGTTATTGCCCTCATTTCATTAAAAGGAAATTTGAGACAGAGATGGTGATCATAAATTGTGTAAAGTCAAACTGAAGTAGGGAACTTAGCCATTACTATTAAGCCAAATCAATATTTAATTTCAATTTAAAGGGTAGTTTATTTCACACTATGTCAAAAACTGGGCCAAACCCTCCCAATTACCAATATTTAATCTATGTGAAAGCTCTTATCATATGTATAACATTATTTCTTTTTTAGTGTAATTGTTGGTCCTCCTTTGATTACCTTCATGGCTGTCTCATTTTGCGGAGATGTCTTTTTCTTTTGCTATTTAGCTTTATCTTGGTTGTACACAGATCACATCTGAATTACAAGACCACTTTGCTTTCTTTTAAAAGAAAGTGACAAGAACTCCAGGGTTCTTCAGATTAGGATCTAGACTCTGGGATACAGAGTATTCCACAAATAGTCTGTGCTGATGTGGAGCGATACCAGTCCAAAAACAAGATTCCACCGTTCCCTGCACCTTTCCACCAGCTAAGAGCCTTTAGCCAAGCTACTCCAAACTACTCACATGTGAGATTACATGAGTGTATGTTAGATTTTTAAAAATCACTTATTATCTTGTCAAGCAATTCTGCTCGCAACCCCTGCCTCACTCAGGCGCATGTACCATGGTTGTCCTACTTTGCCCCCGTAGAGTCTTTACTCTTGAGTCTTTGTAGAAACTTCTATTTTTTTAGTCATGCACTTACCAAGCACAGTATTTCTCCCCTTGGAGTTTGATGCTTTCTCTGGTCAATGTGTCAAGGCAAGTTTCAGCCTTAGTCTTCTCTCCGCAGTACTGAACCTTCACTAATATCTGAGATGCAATCTCTCAAATTAATTTCTTTTGTTTAAAGCAGCCGGGAACTCAACCTAATAGCTAATTTTTCTTACAATATCATAGGTTCTTGTTAAGATGAGCTGGCATTAAAGAAAACAAAGGTCAAGTTCAAGGATTTTGTACTAGTTATGTGTAGATACAGGATGTTTTTCCAGAATAATTTACTTTTCCTTTAACACATTTTAGAGTTGATTTAGTTCTTTAGCAGTGGAATTTCTCAACAGATATAATTATTTTTTAAGTATCTTAAGCAAAAAACCCCTACAAAAGCAAAAAACAAAACAAAAATAACCAGGAAAAGATTATTTCAATGCATTCAGAAACACACACACATACACACTAACACTGAAGTCAGAAGTATGATCAAAATTTCAGAAGACTGTTATTAATCTTCTGTACTATTTTTTATAATTCTTAAAACATAAATCTTAAGAAGTGCTGGACCAAATTTTACTGAATTAATGAAGATTTCTGAAATCTTCCTAAAATAACATTTTGCATTCCAATAAATTGCCAAATTTCCTTTTTTCATAAGAGAAATATGCTTTGTCAAATTCCAACATTCTCATAGGTACAGAGGCTTATTACACACTTAATTACACTAAATATCAACGATTGTCTATAAAGAAAATATAAATAAAATAGTGTAAACAAAGAAGATGAAAGAGGAAAACCAACAAAAGATGAGCCCAAGACTGAGCACAGATAGGAAAGACCACACAGTCTATTGCATCGCGGGAGTAGGGTGGGATACAAGTTTGGCTCCAAGTTTTTTAACAATGCTACTTAATAAGCCAGTTTTGGTGTCACACGCCTATAATCTTAGCAGTTTTGGTGAGTGAGGCAGGAGGATCACAAGTTCAACCCCAATTTGGACAACCTGGTGACTTAGCAAGACCCTATCTCAAAATTTAAAACAAAGATTGGGAATGTAGTTTAATACTGAAACAAATCTATCTAAGGAGAAGTCTTCTCTTCTAATATTGTTGTACAAAAGCAAACCAAGACAGGAACAGTTATTAATATTTAATATTTTAAAAGTTCTAAGAATCATCATAAGAGAATAAGTGATATAACAACAATAACAAAAATTTCTCAGCATGTGTAAGGCCTTTAATGTAGAAAAAAGATATCATTTTCCTTTGAGTCCTCTATGGGACAATCACTGGGGTTTCAGGAAGAACACTTGTCAATCTTTAATGGATATTATTGTCAAATGAATTGCTCATTAATGTGCAGGCAACTAGGACTCATTTAGCCAGCAGGCCTGGAGTGGAACCCTAGAAGATGCACTGTAACAAGCACTCCAGGTGATTCTATGAGGGGCGCCAGTACGAGCAGCTGAGTGACAGCAACTATTTACAGGACATGTATGTAGGTAAGATGGGCTTTGGAAATCCAGAGGCTCTCTCTTCCACTTGAAAAAAGCATTTCAGAATGCATACTAGCTGGGATGATGTTGGAGGGATAACCATGTATCTGCTCTAATTATTTGTTTTAAAGAAACCATTTGCAAATTTCACTCTTTAACGCTTCTTACTGAAAAGTTGCTCCCAACGCATCCCACAATGGACAGTAGCAACTCATTATGTCACTAATGCGTGAACTACCTAACCTCCAGGCATGCCTAACAAACGCATTTTAAAAATAGATGTTGGGTGAAATTAAGACTAAATCCTCTCCGACCGATAGCTAGAATGCAGCCCTCTATGTTGCTCATTAAATTGAAATAGTAAGTTGTAAGAGCAGCCGAGCTGGGTGTAGGATTTGCATATTGTGAAAATGGAGGGACTTGTTAAGGATATGACCCAAAAGGAAGGACCTATTTCTCCTCTAAATCCAATATTCTCTGCAGAAATGTACTTTCAGTTCTTGAACACAAATAGGTTTAACCAAAGTTAAATCTCAACCAAAAAAGAACAAGATCTATAAATCATCCAGTGCTGCTTACTGATGTTTCTTGAGTGGCAAATTACAGTTTCTGTGGGAGCTGATTGACAGCACTCACACTAGCACATTGCTGTTCAAGTACGGCCTCCAAATCAGATGCATCCTAGGCTGGGGATTTATCACCAACCCAAATACCTGACCTTTTACCTACTGATGAGAAGAAATTCTGGACACAGGATTGAACAGTGTGAACAGTCTTTCCAGGCAATGCTGAGGCATGGTAAAATTTAAGAATGATTGCTTTTAGCACACTAAGATTTGGGAGAAATGGGAAACATCTATATAAAGTAAAAGCATGAGCTTTGAAAAATTAATCTCTAGTTCCTCTTTCTGGTAACAATCAGACCTCGAGACTACATATATAATTGTATACCTATTATTACTGATTTTACTGAATATTTCTACTTTATTTCAAAACATTCTCATGTTTATTTATTGCTTACTTTTTATTACATGTTGCAAAATGGTGACCGGCAAGACAGTTTTTTGGTCATCTCAGCATTTAAAAAAATAGATCTCAAATTAATTATAAATACTGTCAAGGCTATGGAGCAAAAGAACTCTTCTCCATTGCAGGTGGGAATGTATACTAGTGCAACCACTGTGGAAATGGATGCTCCTTGAGGCCAAAATGTTAGGTGAAATAAATCAGGCACACAAGTGGAAATACCTCATGTAAGTGGTTTCTTTTATATGAGAAACTCAAATTATAAGTAAAGAGGAAAACAAAAGTTATTCAGAAGTAGGGAGATTTTTACTAAATGGGAAGGAGATACGAGATGGAGGAACAGAGCACGGATAGGGCTAGGGGATGAATAAAGGAATTAGGGTGCCTTATGTACATGCATCAACTCCATGCAAAGAATATAAACATCATGTACTGCAAACATGCATAGATACAAATGGAGAGCTCAGCAGTATTAATTTGGAATCTCCCTATCCTAAGCCTTTGTAAATTACCAAAATCTGGTTTTTGTCTAACTCAAGATGTGTTTTCCTGCCTGAACCTTGGATTCCTTCTGTTATCTTGTTTTAAGTCAAAAGGACATTCCTGTAAGTGGTGCTCCTTCTCAGGCTTTTATTTTCCTATATATCCCTATTCTAGTGATTGTTTCTTTAACAAAATTCCTTCTTTAATTTTTCATGTTTGTGTCATTACATATTACATTGTTCTTTTATAAAATGCACCTTATCCTCATCTTCCAGATAAAAATATCCTCCTGGAGTAGTTAAAATCTCATTGCTACCTTGAGGTACAGTGCAACATAACTTTAGTGTCTGTTTTCTGAGCTTCCCATGGTTAGGAAATATCATACTTCATGATGTGTTGAGCTTCTTTAAGTGAGAAAACTGCATCTTCTGTTAGAAGCTTCCAATAGAAGGTTTTTCAACAATACGAAGTTCACAAGATTTTGAGTTACTTTTCTTACTCACTCAGTCTACTGAAGCATCAGGGCATGCTAGACAACAACTGCCTTTAAAAGAGACTTTACTTACCCTTCCAGAGCCAGGTATGTTCTTTTCAGAAGTGAATTTGTCTAGAGAAGAGTCTGTAGTCAGTGAGCTATGACAGACTAGTCCTGAGATTGTGGTATCAACAATGTCAGCATTATAATCACGGTTACAGGGAATAGATTTAATACAGGACATATCATTTATAGGATTATTTTGTAATATTCATTCAAGTCAAATGCAAATGAGTGCAAAAGGTCTGACACACTAGTGACCACAGAAACCAACTGAGGGCCTCAATCCCATGGCAGTGACTTCCTCAAGTCCAGATGGAGGCCTGGAGCCCGCGATAGTGTCTCATGCAAGCCTGTGTCAAAGATCAGCACGGGGAAGGCCCAAAGACCACTAATGGAAGCTAAAAAGTCTCTGCCAGTGGGATGAAAGATCTGTGTCACCAAAGTAAGGGATCTGCACTGAAGCCAAGAAACACTGCATAAGGTAAGCACCAGAGATTCTCTGAAGAGAACCGCAGCCATCCTCAGTGACTACAAGGACCCCAGCTCCCCCATGACAATGGGAACAGCTGAGTTCCTATCAGCAAAACCAGTGTGACAAGCTTCTCCTGGAGAATCAACAGCACACCATCTTCCTCTCCAGTTCTGCTTTTATAGTATTGGCACAATGGTTGGCTTCCACACGTAGCACCGTGCTGATTCAGCCCAACTGGGTGTTACGAGATCTTAAGTTAATCCACCACAATAACTGAGGATGAAATGACCTCTGAAAAGACTGACTAGAACCCTGCATACAGTAAGACCTCTCTTTGAGGTGTCCCAGTCCAATCAAAGGTAGAACAAATTAGTGTTGGTTACCCAGCTCTGATTATCATCTGAAGTCATCAAATAAACTTAAGCCTGCTGTGCCTCCAAAGATCTAGAAAACTAAGGTTCAAAATGGTTTCTGGGACAATTTCAATCTGTTTTTCTTTAATTAACTCTTGTAATCAGTACGTACACATTCAGCCTATGCTAGTATAAGAATCTACAGTAGTGAACAAAAGAGATAAAGGATAGCTGTCTTAAATGTCTTAGAGTCTAATTTCCCTGATTATCCAGAGAAACACTAACTCTCTAAGAACACTTCTCTCATTGGTTGAACTAAAACATTTGGCCAGCTGGATGTCTATGTTTCTCACCCATAGTTCCCACAATGTTTAGTGGAAGAGGTTCCAGGATGTCTACTGCTCTCATTTCCTGGCGGGCGACGATATTTATTCGGGTGGGTAAGCCACACATTTTAACTTGAGTGACCCATATTAACTGCTCTTTTGTCTATGAATGTTCTGATTGTCATAAATCTCTGATCTCATTAGCCTTAATTTAATGAATTATTTAAATGCTAGTAACACATATACAGGCCATAGGGAAATCTGTATGGTTTTGTACATCTAAAATATCTTCTACTTCTACAGTAATTTCTTTGGAATGAAATGCTTTCTCTTACATTACCCCATTTAATTAGAAGAACTCCAGTATGAAGTGCATATTATTATTTACCTGGCATAGTTGTCCAAATGTTCAGAAAATCTGAACAGCATTTCAGATTTTCAAAGTTAGTTCCAAGAATAACCTGAACCTTTGCTGAAATGCACACAGGTCATCCTAAGTTCACCCGGACATGTTGCTAGGAAGCAATGCTTTTGTTCATAAAACTCAAAAATCATTTTGGCTTTATGACTGCTCTTTAATTCATTGGATTTGTCAGTGTGAAAAATAAATAAGAATTGTCCCTTTATTTAACTGAAACATTTTTTTTAAAGTAAGTAAATGTTCAATTTTTGTCAGTAATTCTATTGCAAAGATGTTAATGAAAACCTGAAGACCTCTGTAATGTTTTCTCTGCAGGAGAAAAAAAGAATCACCTTATTAAAATGAGATAGCTCAGTTGTCATATAAGATACAGAAAATAATGATATATAGAGTTCACAAAAGCCTGTTCTGTGAAGTGTTAACTATCCAACATTCAGAAATCAGTCACCCTACAGACCCTGTGCAAGGGATGCTAAACTCATTTTCATATGTTTGTAGCCTAATTAGGTCTTCAGACATAGTCTCCTGAGGCCAGAGACTAACAATATGCCAACTCTCAGCACTGCTTTATCCCATTTAAGAAAGAACTCCAGCTCCAGTCCTTCAGGAATAACAATATCAGTAAAGCAAGCAAATTCCAGGAAAAACCAATCAGGTTGTAAAGAATTTACATCCTTCTTTTTTTATAAATGATCCTCCTTGCTCCTTCTTTTTTAATCTTCCTTAAAGTTGGTTGGTTTTTTTAATCTTCTTAAAACTGTCACTTCCCACCTTTTGTCCCATTTTTGCCCAAGTAGAGTCATTTTGATATATTTGTGGCAGCCAAGAACCTACTGCTGAAGGTGTATGTTCTAAATATTTTCATCGAATTCCATGCAACTGCTTAATGAGTAGGAACATTTTTCAGAGGTGCTGGCTACTGTCTTGGGGATTCAAAAGTACCCCTCAAGGCACAAAATCCTCTATGTTAAACCTGAAATAGTAAATGTTCGTTTCAATCATCTAGATTATAGCTGTAGAAATGTCCTATAGGTCAGATTTTTATCACCAGTGACACTTCTATATCCATGCTTGCTTGAGGTTTAAGCTTTCTTAATGTGTTTTTCTTTAGCAAGCAACTAGTCTAACTCACCTGCTGTTTCTATGAAATAGAGCAAAAAAATGGCTTGATGAACCTTAATAGCTGATCCTTGTTTAGATATAATCTTCTCAATCAAGTTATTCCAGCGGTGCACCTGTTTTAGGCTGCATAGCTGCTCCAGTGGGGATGGCAGCACAGCAATGGTGTGGCAAAGGCAGAGGACTGCAGAAGACCAAGAAGGGGAAGGTAGTTCCTAAGGGATACTTGTGTTGGGGGTGGAGAAAAGTAACTGATAGATCCTTTGACCCAGCACCCCCTCCTCAAATTGTTTTAAATTGTCTGATTGCTCACTAGGCTCTCAAAAAAGAAAAACAGCTGATCTCAAATGGTTTTAAAAATAAGAGTGAATAGAATACCAAAAGTAGGTACTGTGGAAATCACACATTTGTGTGCATATTACCTCTTTAATGACTGTAGTTCATTGTCATATTAATGTATTCTAATGAGAATTCCTGAGGACTAAGCCTTTTTTAATGACTGAATAATTCTTGTGATCATAGTGGTGAACCCTAAACCTCTTTTTTTTCCTTGTGCCTGCAGAGCTTAAATACAGTTTCATGAGACATTTTGGTCTTTAATATATGAATTATTTTATGGCCACACTTAACTAAATAACTAGGTACTTTCTAAAAGACATGGCTTGAAGCCGATAAATTGTTACCTCCATAAAATATAAATGAAGAGTCACCTGGGGTTCAGGTGACATATAAAATAGGGGACACAAAAAAAGTTTATTCTATTAGAATATAACTTGGGGTGCCTCTATATCACTCTGGTAATTCCCTTTGACTTTTTATTCTCAAGGATGCTTTAGGACTATGAATAGCATCTACTGTTCAAAAGCAACTTATTTATTGAAACACCCATGTAGCTGAGTTTCATGAAATGTGTACTGTTTTCTCATCAAAACCATGGTCTTGCCACAAAAACCTTCATAAATCATACTTCAAGAACAGCTCCTTAACTGCCTACTGTTTTCTTTTCAAATACCTGTTGTTAATCTTCCTGACAGTTCTGACAGTCCTATGCCTGCAGCTCTCAAATCCACATGTTGTAAGCAGCTTAAAACTTCAAGCCAAAGGAAAAAGAATAGGCATCCATGCTGGAGAAACCATTCAACTTTCTCCTATGTGTTGGTATCACAGGTAAGCAGAGCTGAAAGAGGAGCATTTCCTGAGGATTTAGCATTTCTTCTTTATGAACGACATACTAATATCATTCATTATTGATGATCATGTTAGCAGAAACTCATATGCGTTTAATACTTAGATTAGTCTATAAGATAAATGTTTTCTAAACTACAACAGATGAGGGACCTGATATCCACATGGCTTTGACACTCTCAACAGATATCTGGGAAGTGGGAAAACAAGGAGTCCAGTCCAGATGATATTAAGTAGTTTCTTGTTTCTATTTTGCCTAGCTGATCTTCATTCAGTGTGTCTTATCAACCTGGAGGGAATTGTGTTCCTTAGTTTGCTCATTATTTAATGGAAATAGCACTGTAACACCAGCCAGAAATGTTCCAGAGGGGTTCTACCACAGACCACAGTTAATCCTCACCTTCCTCAGAGAAGCAGGCTGCTCAGTCTTTGTGGTTTCTGCTACAGCCCTCAAAGCCAGTTCAAGGGCGGTTTCCAAGCTTGCTCCATGAGGCAGCTGGCATGTCCTTCTTCAGATCCTAGGCTTGGGAGGACCCAGAAACTTCCCTCTCTGTTCTCATTCAATTTAGAATTTGGACGTGAAAAGAGAAAGAAATCTGAGCCCCTGCTTTGAGCCACAGTGAGAAAGCTCCTAAGGAGCACCTGTGTACTGGGGTTGCTGTCCAGAGTCTCTTCTAAATTTCAGGCTGGATCAGGCAAGTTTATCTTGTTGTATTTATATTTAGGAAATAATGTATCAGAGTTGGAAGGAAAACTCAGGGTTTCCATACTGTGCTGGCCCGAGAAGCCTTCCTCCCCAGAGCAGGGCAAGCTCCCAGGAAATAACAGCAAAGTGGGGCTCTTGTCAGGAAAGACCTGAGTGGTTGGGAAGCCTTGGTGACTCTCTGCCCTTTGCCTCAGCTCCATGGCCTCTTTCTGCCCGCCCCGCACACACCTTGCCACTTCATGTCTGCCTTTAAGAGTCTAGAAATTTTGCAAAAGAGAAGGACTCAAGAGATGGAGGGGGAGGGGCCAAGAAAGAATTAACATGTGTTATGCACATGTATCAACCCCCATGGTGAATGTGATCACCGTGTACCACAAACATGTACTTATCAAAAAGACAGTGTCCGCTCAGTCAGCACTTAGACCCAATGACCCCTCATCAGACATTCTCTCCCCTTCCAGAGAGCGTCTACACCCTCCTTTTCTCCCCTTGCTGTTTTCCTTTTCTCTGTAGCACTCATCCACTTCTCATTTTATAAGGGGTTTGTTCATCTGCTTGTTTCCATGCGCCCCACAAGGTCAGGGACCATTTTCAAATGTTTAATTTTAAAGGT
Organism: Hydrochoerus hydrochaeris; assembly: GCA_004027455.1. NCBI lineage: Eukaryota > Metazoa > Chordata > Mammalia > Rodentia > Hydrochaeridae > Hydrochoerus > Hydrochoerus hydrochaeris. The sequence goes on from PVLA01000761.1 coordinate 103,770, forward strand.
CTCTAATTCACGCACAGTATTTGTACATGTTTAGGAGACACGACGTGGAGTTTTCATTAACACATGTGATTGACTCAGCGCCGTCTGCACACCTCCGGCCGCAGACTTATCATTTCTCCATGGCGAGGACCCCCTTTCTGATGTTCTGTCCCTAGTAAGTATGCTGTACAACTAGCATGAAAAGACATGAATGAGTGGATGCTCATAGCTCACATTTTGGCCTGTTTTGCTCATTTTGTTCTTAAAGGATAAGTATCTAGTAATGCTTAGTAATATTGAAGTATGGAATGATCATTCACTCTTCTTGTGTCACTCTTGCCCAAGTGACTTCTTCGACTAGGTCTCCCTCCGATTGTGTTTCTGCCTCACGCCTTTTCACAGCACTGACCAAAATACCTCACTGTACACCCAAGACTTGGGTTCCTTTGAAAGCAGGCCTGAGACAAAGGTCTGGGTGCCGCTGACCTGTTCAGTTGGTGACTCTGAGAATAGCGAAAGGGGGTTTAGAAAACAAGGGCTTAGGGATGTGGGCAGGGGAGGAGGAAAACCCAAAGTAAAGGCATGATGGAGCGCTTGCCTGGCACTCAATCAGTGAGGACCTGCGTCTGCCGGGACTTTCTAGGTGCCTGCAGATGCTTCTCAGAATTGTCAACTGTTTATCCAACTACTTCCGTCCGCTCTCTGTCAACCATCTTTCATCCAAATGGTAATTCCCACACCTTTTCCAGCTTCACAGGGGCAAGAATGGTATTAACTTTGGGTGGGATCTAGTGTCACAATAGGTGACTCCTACTTGAGGGAGAAGCAGGCAGCATACTGAGAATTAGGAATTGAGACCACCTGGTACTCCTCCTCCGGCTGTGATCGAAGGGGAGGTCAGAGTCACAAACAATACCTCTGTAATAGTATGATGGCCTTGCCTTATTCATCCGCTTGTTCCTAGACCCTAGAAGCCAAGCACAATGCCTGGCAAACAGTGGAGCCTCAATTAACATTTATTGAACAAACAACAGAAAGAGGAGAATGAAACAGTTGTGGACTTTAGAAATAGGCTTGAATTTACATTCGAGTTCCAAGTTATAACACCTCCCTAGGCTTTGGTCCCCTCTTTTGAAAATGGAAAACTATCAGTAACTGTTTCTATTTATTTTATTTTTCAGTATGAGTGTATATATTTAAGAAACACTGAAATTATTTCTAAGGCTAGGGATATGCCTCAGTGATAAGAGTTCTTGCCTTTCATATGTGAAGCCCTGGGTTTGATCCCCATCATGGCAGAACAAACAAATAAACAAATACTAAAAAGAAAATATTTGACAGTCACCCATAAGCTCCTCCCATGTCTGCTGAGGGAAACATTATGTATTTATCATTTGGCTGTTTGGCTTCAGTGGCCTATCCTGAGATGTGTGTAAAAGTTATCTCACTGAATCTCCCTATGTTTGGTTACCATCAATGCATGCATAGAGGGGAGTGGCAGAAATAATCTGCAAATAACACTGCAGACTATCACAAAGCAATATATAATTCACTTCAGTTTGTTTGGGGAAATGAACTATTTTCAAGTAGCTGTGCATGATTATAAGCAGCTGAGGAGATGAAGCAAAAGGATTGTTTACCTGGGATATGCTCGCACATTTAACAAGTAATTGTGGGATTAAGGACACAATGAACCATGTCAGTTTCTTGGCACATTTTTTTATTTTGTGAAGTCTGGAAAAAAAGTCTCATTTGACATCAAAGAATTTTCTAGAAGAGGCTATATCTTTTTGATCAAATTGAATCAACACATCGACTGGTATTTTTAAGTAAAGTGATGTAGCATAATTATTATAGTCACACCACTTTTGAGAGCTGGCCGTAGCATACTGACCAGCTGCCCTTGTCCTCTGATGATGTGTTGAGTACTGCAAAGCAGGGGGTTACAGACACGGTCACAGGGTATCTGAGCTGCGGTGGAGACAGAGTGATGGGACGAGGAAGACAGACAGGAGGAGGTCACAGCAGAAGGGTGGAGCAGGCAGGTAATCACAGGAAGTCCCGCTGTGTTCCAGCCAGAAACAGAACCTGGGAAGGGTTTGTAGGAAAGATCTCTGGCCATTCCCTCTGCAGAATTTGAAAACACAGTGCTAATTTCCTTTCCCACGCACATGATCCTCTGGATGAGGCATCTGTCTGCTTCAGGGTAGGAGTGGGGAGGTGGAGATCAGAACATGCATATTTAAAGTTTTCTGTTTTTATTGAATCTTCTCTGATTTATATCTCTCAGAAACCTGTTATTATCATCATTCGCTTACAAAATGCACATGCACTCTGTTTTTTCCCCACAAACATTTTGAATAAACACAACCAAACTGCCAGAAGGCTTTATTCCCTAAAGCACCCCTTGCATGCAAAATTTGGCTCTCTCCCAGTTCCATTTGTTAAGGTCTCCTTCAGCTCTGCCACTTCTCTTTCTAACATATAATCTGCTTTCACCAGAAGCAGGAACCTGACGGGTCTTAGAGGCTCAACAATTGGAATAACATCTCCTCATTTTCTCTTCCCTTCTCTCAGTTTGTGAAATGTCCACTGACATAAGCTGGCAGTGAAAGAAAAGCGGAATGCTGTTCAATATTCCACACTCTGTTGTACATATGCAGTATTGGCATTTTGCATGTTAATATCTGACACTGTTTTTTAATTTGTGCTAAACTGCCAGCTCATTTGCATCATCTCTCTGTGATCTCCCACCTGTGCAGCAATTTAGGGGGAAAAGCAACTATTTATGTACCTCTAAAATTTAACTTGGTAGCAGATCCTCTTCCAAGGAAAGCTTGTTTATTTTCCAAACGTTCTTTATATTTCAGACTGGTTCTTAGTCTGCATAGCCAGAGCACTGTTTGCTACCTCTGGAAACCAAGAGAAGTCTTGAAAGATTCAGTCTTGGACTAAGCTGAGCAGCTTGGCCGTGCCCACAGTGTGGCTTGTTGATTTGTGCACCGTCTGGTATTTCCTATCCCAAAGTCAAGGCCACTGCACAGGACTGTGGTAGTCATCTATATGCTTTGTAGAATTTGAAGACAAAGCTTTAACCTCAGGGTTAAGTTTATTATAGGAAAGAAGGGGAAAGGAAATATGGACACTCTAAATACAAAGACCACAAAATAAATGTTTCAACAATGCTGACAAAGAAAATCTAGATGCTTTTTCCAGATCTGTTGATTAGTTCTTACAATCTAAGAACTCATAACCTAGGGAGAAAATAGTGCTTTCTAAATTCTTGAAGAATTGAGTATTACCTTAATCATCACTATTCTGAATGATCTTAGAATGCAGGGTCCAGCATAGGAAGATGCGGTTTGCAAAATAAATAACAGTAAAATACATTACTTCTTGCTGGACCTCTGTATACCTGTATTCTGCAGCCATATTACCATATTTGTTGTCCATTATGTGTCTCTTTCCAATGGTAAAATAAATTCTATGATGGTAAGTATTTTAATCTGCTATTTTGGTTTATTTTTTGTTGTTGCTGTTGTTTGTTTTGAGATAGGGTCTTATCATGTGGTTCAAGCCGGCCTTGAGCTTATGGTGATCCTCCTGCTTCAATTCTCCATGTGTTGGAATTACAGACATGTGCCACCATGCCCAGAATAAATGATGGATTAGAAATGTCTAGAATGTGCCTAGCACATACTAAAGCTCAGTAAATATTAAATGAATATTTAACTGGAAGTCACTGCTCATTTGGGAAGTCAGAGTAAACACAATAATTTTGGAAAGTTGTTTATAGTCTTTGAAATTTCACAAACTAGACACTTTTAAAAAATAGTAGGGGAGCTAGAGCTAGGGCTGCCTTTTATGAAATTTTCCAAAGCTCAAAATAAAAATACATATGTGTTTGATCACAACTTTTATTAAGAGGAGGAATTTATTAACAACAACAACAAAAAAACCAAACATGAAGACAATAATCTAAACTAATGAGTAGTATTCTTAAGAGAGGATGGATATTCGTGTAAGTCACTAGCCAGTGAACATGTCCAGCAGACGCCGAGCGCTCCTGGCTTAGAGAACTGTAGCTGCAAGTGCTGCTTGAATTGAAGCAGCTTTTACAGAGACAGCTAAGCTTTAAGGAGAAGTTGGATTCCAGACCAGAGAGTTCGGTGACTGTAGCAGCAGAGCTTTAAAGGGAATTTGAGAGATCATCTGGTCCAGTAACTTCAGGGGAGTGAAACACTGCGCCAGGCAGCTTTGTTGGATGGTTTCCAGTGGATCCGATTCCTCCTGAGTGAGCACTGCGCTGCTCCCAGTGCGTAGAAGCAGCATCCAGCTGGCCTTGCTGCAACTTCCCGTTTCCATCCCACTTTCCCTCCGAAGCCTGACATCTGAAGAACAAATTCAGAAAACAGCTAGTGATTGTGCTTTTCAGAAAATATTTGTTTTCTTCAACTTGTGTGAATAATTTTAGGAACAACCCAGCAGTAGTTTTTGAGTATATAATACTTTCAGCCAAACAATAGGTATTTGCATATGTAAATACATTGCCTGAAATTGAAATTAAAATACATAAATGTATAGATTCAAGTTGGGTAAGGACCTGCTCCAAAATTGTGAGTGTGTGGCTTGTGTACCCTCCGTGGCCCACACAGCTGGGGGTTCTGGACTGCAGCCAGCACTAGGTTGAATCTCAACTTATGGTTGTCAGGACCACACTGACCACCACCAAATGTGAGCCTACAGTTCTCCAAAAGTTGGGGCTCCTTCCTACTTCTTGAGAGCCAATCTCTTTCCCTGCCAGTTTCATCTCCTGCCTCGTGCTTCAGAGGAATCATGTTTGCTCATTATTTTTTTACTTCTCAAAGCCTGACTTGTGTCTTGGCTATGACCTGCAGACCCATTGCAGTCCTGGGCTTGGTTGTAACTAATGACAAATCCAGACCTCCATATAGGCAGCATGGGACTCGTTTTAGATTTTCCTTCTAACATGGTGACTGTGATATGATATTGACTTTTATTTCATGTATGAAAGTGTCCAAGGAGTGTCTCAGCATAAACACATTTTAGAGATGACTTCTTTTCTCAGTATTTTTTTTCATAATAAAGGGTAGTAACAGAATAATGACAAGCCAATGCAAAGAAGTCATAGAGAGTGGGGAATGATATTGTAAGTGGTATATAGCTAAACTTTCTACAATATCTTGTTTTTCAAGGTTTTGTTTATTGGATCTATAGATTTTTTCATAGTGATTTTACAAAAGAAAAAATAGGTCCATTCTATAATCAATCTTTTTATTTCCCTTTACAACTACCAGACTTTTTTTAAAAAAATTTTTTTGATATTTTCAGAATGATGATTTCCTCCCTTAGTTTGTGCTATAAAAACATAGGGAAGATTACTGATAAACAGTTGTGATAGAACAACAAACCTAGGAATAGTGGCACACGTGTAATCCCAGGACTCTGGCTATTACTTTAAACCCTACTATCCCCCCATTATGCACACATAAAGAAATAAAATACAGAAAGATCCACCAGCACTGCTTAGGAGAGTTATATTGTTATCAGTACAACACATAATCAAATTTGGCCTATGCCACACTACATGTTATGAAAAAGCATTTCCTTTATATAGATCACCAAATATTTTCATATTAATGTTAGTGAGTACTAAGCTAGGCAAAAGTATCACTGGAATATATATGACAGTTATGAGAGTAGACTAGAAATTGTTATTTCATTTATTTTAGTTTCAACTTAAATTTATTTCCTAAAGACTAGTTGATGAGGAGACATGATGCCTGTAATGACAGTTGTTCTGAGACTCTTCCAGTGGTATTTACTACTTTTTTAAAAATTCAGTTTTGATATTAATATGACAGACACAAAAGCAAAAGATCATTTATTCATTGAATAACCTCAAAGTGGAACAAAATCAAATCCAAGCCACAATATATTTGCTTACTAGATTTCACATTACATGTAAGATCATTTAACTAACTGTCCTTAGGGAAAAAGAAAGTTTACTGAGATTTCTGTAAAGGAGTTGATAGAAGGTAGAATTTATTAGCATCTCATAATAAACATCTATGAAGTTTATTCATTTTCTGCCTCTAACTTCCTATTTCTCCTCCCTCAGGCAACACCCAAATATCATGTAAAACCATCCGCGAGTTTTTAAAATGAAATGTCCAAACATATTTTTTTACTTTGCCACAATTATTTAATTGTCTTCCTAATTAATTCTGCAGTCTGAAATAAATTATTGACTTACCAGACTCTCTTGTTTTCTGTGACAGCTTCAGCAATAAACAAGCCATTAACAATTCATAATGAGCAGGATAAGTTTGTTTTTTCCATGTGTTAATTTGGTACCCATTAGAGATAGACTTTGACTCTTCTCTGTTCTGTCTACGCATCTTGGAAGAGACTGACAGACTGCTGAGCTTTATATGTTTGAATAAAGAATTACTTGAAAAGAAAGAAGACCTCTATTTTGCTATACCCACTAATGTATGCAGAGATAACTTATTGAAGTTTTCTGCTGTCCTTTTGTCTTCCCGCTTTGTAGAGCAACTGCACTGTTCCATCCATAGACTGAAGCAATCTTGGCCTGAGCCCCTTATCAGAGCTCAATGAATGTCTCCAGCCAAGAGTCAAACCAATTTCCTAAGAAATAAGTGTAGTCTTTGCATCAGAATGTTTCAGAGGATTCTTGGTCAAATGTGTCTTTTGATGCTATCTGGAAAGATAGATGAGTTGAAGTTTGTTAGCAGACAATGTTAATGCAAAGAAGAGAACAGGCACAGAGAAGGTTGAGAAAAACACTGATAGGATGGTGGGTGGTGTGGAGTAAGATTGAGTCCTAATGCATAAGAGTCTCTCTGGGGTGGGAGTACAGGAGTGACTGGTAGATAAGATGACTTATTTTGTGAGGGAATCAGGATGCCTTGTTGAGTGTGGAATGGAGGCCGAGATAAACAGTTTTTGGAAATTATGCAGAAAGCATAATCATCACAAAAGTTAGGGAGTTGTTACATACATTGGGAAGATAATATTGCTCAAGAAGAATGTGACAAATTACATGTATATACTATAGAAGAAAAACAGAGGATATCGACCAGCTTTAATCAGAGGAAATTTGTAGGGTCAAGAGGAAGGGGAAATTCATTGACTAGAGTCAGACTTGAGTTCAAATTTAGTTTCAGGTTTCAGTTTTTGTACTATATAATTAAGATAGTAATTTGTACCTCATTAAAATGAGAAAATGATACTGGGAGTGTAACTGAGTAGAAGAGCAGTTGGATACCATGTACAAGGCTTTGGCTTCACTTCTTAGTACTACAAAAAGCACAAAGAGACCAAGAGGGAGAAAGAGAGAGAGAAAGAGAGTTTGTAGCTTAATGTAGAGATTGATATGTAAAGATTATTCAGTAAATTACATTAAATACTTATAAGTATCATTAATATGTTGTACATACGCAATAACATTGTTTATAATTAGCATAAATAAATATATAACAATAATGTATGATTAGTATGTTAGTTATATATCATAAATTGATATTTCAATATTGTACATATGTAATATCTATGATTGAGCAAAAAAGATATACTCACTTTAGGAAAACGAAAACTTGTATAAATATTTTAATGCATCATGAGATTCATGCAAGTTACTTTTGCTCTCTACAGCTATGAGTTGCTTTCATTGGTGCTCATGAGCTTCCAGGCATTTGTTAGTATGGCAAACTGCTGCCTGAGTAACCCTGGTCACGGAGATTTCTGCATATGCATTTTCAATTTCTTCTCTAAGGCCAGCAGTGTAGTCAGTTTTCTGTGACACACAACAGCCTTGGGAAATACATCCTGTTCCTTTTTTGAAGTATGTATACGTTTTTGGCAGACTCTGTATTTATGTTTTATATATTATTCTTTATTTACATTATATTACACTGTAAGAGACATTATAATTAAAGACTTTGGTTGCTGAGCCCTTGGCTTAAATTCTAAAGAGAGAGTGATGGCTCCACAACTATCAAAATTTGGTGCAGAATTTCAAGGACAGGCTAATCATTAGGCAACAGAATCTATAGTTTCTATACATTTCTTTTTCAACTGCCGTTTGAGCACAGAAGTAGTTTGCTTAGATACACAGGTACGGGAAGCCTAAAATGTGCAAACCCTTCTGATTAGAAATTCACCCAAGCCCTAGTAGACAGATTGCTTGGATGATTACTGTTCTCTTCTCCTTTCTCTGTCTATGCTCTTTGCAACCAGGCTTTGTGGCTCCTTCAGTGAAGAGGTGGGGTTTTACTGAGTGGTTTGTGGTATAGATGGTTGGTTTGTTCCCATGAGGGCATAGGTGTAAGATGCACAAATACCATGTGGATTAGAAGTTCACTTCATAGACTTTTGATTAGAGGTTCAGAACAAGTACCTAGGAATAAATATAAACAGAATCTTTTCATTGCAACACAAGCAGTTGAGCTAACTGAAAATAAATAGTGAATACTGGGGTTAGTTTTGAGTCTATGTACTTTACTTCTTAAGCTGTAGCCTTCTTTTGTTTTCCTTTTGATGATTGTCCCTCTATGCCAGTCAGAATGAACTGAACCAGAACAGCTTTGACAGATCACTAGAGAGACTAGAATGTGTGTGTTATTGAAGAAAGGATGTAGAAAAGTAACCACATGGCATTTTAATTAAGGGATAACATAATATCATGGATGTGGAAATAATATTAGAGTAATACACTTACATATTTAGATTATTTACAGCATTTTAGATGTGCAGTGTTTATTCTCCTTATGTATAATATGGAGATAGTTTTTCTGTCTTGCTGTCAGAAACACACTGCACTTGTTACACATTGCTTGTGTTTAACTTGATGGAGAGTCATACCTTGTTTATATGATCTCTTCATAAAGGGAAACCCATCTCCAGGAATTACCACAGAACCCAGGAAAATATATTCAATACCTGTTAGGTGAATAAATGAATTAATAAACTGAAAAGCAGTTACACATTAAAAGTGTATTTGTTCCCAACAGGTTGCTCCTGGATTTCTGTTGCTGATCTCCAAAGAAAGTCAGAGAAGAGGCTCCTTACATGGAATTCTGCAGCGTCAGGCATCACATTTCCTGTCTATGTCATAGCGCTGGCCTGGAGCTTTATGGAGGAAAGTAATACCATCCAGTTCTGATGCCTGCTTGGAAGGGAAGGCTGTCAATGAAAAACTCTTCACTAAGGCAAAAGAAGGATTGAGAATTCACTACCATAGGACACATCTCAATATATACACTTGAAAATAGGATCTCTGTGAAAATGAAAGGTTTTAATTGTAAGTTATATTATTAGTGTAGTCAAGTGGAGGAACAGTGAGGAGCTCCAGAAAGTGGAATATCATGCACCTTGATCTGAGAATGACTGGTGGTTATACTCATCTCCAGGAAAAAGATTCCGCCTATTGAGGAAACATCTCTTTCCCCCACAACCAGCTTCAATACTGAGAGCAACAGGAAAGGTATGGAAGCTGAAGGTTAGTAGTAGAAAATGTACAGCTATGCACAGTGAGTGCTGAACCCTTGTCAGATCTTCAGTCACCTTTTCTTGGCATCCACCATGGCGTATGATACCGGGCAATGCAGGCTCATGAGGTGAAGATGAATTCATAACTTTATATCCATTTATTTTCTTAGTACAATTTAGTTTGCAGTTGGAAGGCTGTGTTCACTGATTGATAAATATTAACTACTATTTTTTAATGAAAATTTTTGTGAATGTGTGCTTATGTTTGTGTGTACTTATGTGTTCTATGGTACATACAAGAGATTCATTTTTCACTTCTCTACAGTAGAATTTATCTATTCAGCATATTCTATTCCATCAAAAACTGGAACAACATAGTTTACTTAGTCAACAGAAGATTGAATAGCAGTGCTTCTTTCTACCTCATCATGCATCTTTCTCATTACATCTTTTTCTGTTTTACTACCCATATGTAGAGAATCACATTTAGACATGCAAAAAATTGGACAGAAGGCTACACAATGGAAGAGTTATGTGAAAACACCATATAGCATTTAGAATCTTATTTTTATTATTATCACTGTCTTTGATGTATTCTAGGAGTTTCGATAATCACACTCTTAAATCATTTCTAAAACTGCCAGTGATCTGCATCATGGTTGGACCAGAAGTTCACAAAATTGAATATTCATACAAGTGCAAATCAGTTCATTTCAGCTTCTCTACAGACCTGGAGCAAATAAACTTTAGTTTAACTTTTCATCAGCATAGATTCTAAGAAGTTTCCCTTGCTCATTTTTGGAACAACACCTTACCATTTACTACATTCCAATTTATAGACTGAAATTATGTTTAATGTGTTTTAGAAAATATATTCAAATGTTCTCATAAAGATACCATTATGTGATTTATAGCACTTTTCCTAGAATATCATGCAATCATTTAGCTTGCATTAATTAAGCAACTTTTGGGGTCTAGTATAGGGTTTGGTATTGGAAATTTGTTAAAAAATATTAAAGAATTTCTATGGAGCAAGAGCTTAATATTCACATTAGTTTTGTCATCCCAACCAGATTACATTTTATTGTACCTTTGTTAATTGATGTCTTGAAAGAGAAAATAATAGCACTAGAGTCATTGGATAAATATCATGAAAAATGAGCTGAACTTATAAAAGATAATAGAAACACCCAGAAGGACTGATCAGGTACACAAAATGTTTTATAGGTTGTGTACTGGCTTTTTGCAATATTATTGACAATGTACATAGTTAACTCTAAAGTTGTACAGTATACAACTTTTCCAACTGCATAAAGAGCATGACTAAATGTAAGGGCAAGGTTAATGGAAGAGTAGTAAGTAGGCTGAGTTGTGGTTTCATGTGATGTTTATCTTTAGCTTTTTTTCAGCTATGCAGCCTGCTAAAACTTCCTCTCAATCGTAGTTTTCTAACCACAAAATTCAGGCTTATAAAACAGTTCCACATTCATATAATTAATGTCAGAATCAAAGAAGATAATGGTAATTAAATATTCTGTACATTACTGCACAATACTAGATTGTAGGTTTTATCTGTTACTTTAATTAAAAACTCAGGAGAGAACTAAGTGTGGATGCCTAGACCTATAATCTCAACACTGTGGCAGGCTGAGGAAGGAAGATCATAAATGTGAGTTGAACTTGGGCAACTTTGTGAGACTTTGTCTCAAAATAAAAATAATTGCAAAAGCATAAGGTTTTACCTCAGTATGAAGGCCATGCATGCAATCCACCAAAAAACTAAAACAAACAGGAAACTTGGCAAAATACTCCGGTTTCCAGACTTGCAATAAAATTCCACATATATAAAGTTACCCTTTCTCCCTAAAATGAAAAGAGAAAAAGAAAAATAGATAGAATTGAAATTTACTGGAAAAGACATTAGCAGCAACCTCTGTGGGAACCAAGACCGGGGCAGGTAAACCTTAACTGTAATAGTTAGCATCTGAAGGCTGCATCTCAGTTCAAATCTAACAGCTAAAATCTCCAGGGAACCCAGAAACAGGACAGCCTTACTCATGTTACTTCTACCTCCAAGACCTCACGAGGTTCTCATGGTGAACATTGCCAAAAAACTCCTTATCTTACCATAAGAGGCAGAAGAATAGAAACCAGTTTGCAATATGCCAAAATACTCTGTTCTTATGCTCAATGTCTTCCTTAAGAATAAGCCAGTTTACAATTGCTGAACCTACCGGCATCTTACCAGAAACTATCTGACCTGGGAAGGGAAATATCCAGCTATAACCCTCTATTTTTTCATGCCTGCCACCTCATTAGTAAGAAACGGTTATGGTTTACATCTAGAACATTCCCCCAAAGTATTATGTTTAGTGGTAGGGCTGGTCAGAAGGGGCAGGATATAATCTCCAAGAGTGTATTCTAATCCCAGGCTCCTCCCTTCTTTCCCTGCCTCCAAGCTATCATGTGGTGAGAAGTTTTCTTTCACCATGCTATTTTATCTTAGGAGCTGACCAATCGTGGACTGAACACATTGAAACTCTATTTCAAGATAAATTTCTCTTCCTTTAAATTGTGGCTGTCACAAATTTTGTCCCAGCATAGGAAAATGATTAATACAGATAATGTTGTGGCTCTACTTGACAGAGTGATTTCAAAGATTTTGGAAATAATAAGAGCAAGATTCTGGAAAGATTTGGAGATGTAAGCTATACAAGCCCTAGAAAGCTGTGATCAGTGCTGGGAGCAGTGAGTTATACTGGTCAACACTCAGAAGAACACATGTTGACAGGAAGGTGGATAGTAAAGGCCAGCTCTGGAGGTTTCAGTCAGGAACAAGGACTCCACTGGCAGTTGCAATAGAGAGCTATGTGTGTTAAGTTCTAGTAGAAAAAATTTTCTACCTTTTACTCATAACCTGAGATTTTTTTGAGACTAATATAAAGGGTACTGGCTTAATTAATCTATTAGAAGCAGTTTCAAGGCAGTTCAGTATTCATGCTGAGACATAGGTACTGTTGGCTGCTTTTAGTGAGCTCTACAGTGACAATCAAGAGCAAATGGCACAACTGAATGACTGGAAAATCTTGTGTTTTATGTTGGACCTTGGGGCACTGAGAAAACAGGCAGCCACCAGAATTCCGCTCTGCTAAGTGGCTGTGGCCTAGCAAGCCACGGCCACTCCAGGGCAAGAATCATATCAATGTTTCCTGAGATCTGCCATGTTGGACTTTGGGGTGCTGGGAAAACGGGCAACCAGTTTACCCATCTGGTGGGTCACTGTGAGCCTACTGGGGTAAGAATCAAACATCCATCCAGCCACCCACCCCCCACTAGCAAGTGAAAGCCAGAGATCTGAGCATGTCTTGCAAGTTTGACTATAGGCAATATAGCAAATAAGGGGGATTTTCTTCTGCCATCTCTTTGAAGGCAAATATTTTTATCTCTGTTTTGCTCTGTTCTGATCAATGGTATTGCTCTATTCAATATTCTGTTTTTATAATTTCGATATGTCCTTTGATATTGCTCTACCTGATTGAAGGAACAACTATTGTGAAGAAAACCAGATCTACTATTGTACCTACTGCTGTTATCCCGGTAGCCTGCTGTGAGGTTCTGTGCCAGTTTCACTGCACTGCCTCAATTGGCTTTGTCCTGTCTTGTTCTGCTGTATTTTACTACCTTCAAAATAAAATAAAATAAAATAAAATAAATAAAAAATGATAATAAATAAGAAAAAATAAAAAAAGTAAATAACAACAGCAAAACAGATCAGTAAGGTACTGAGCAACCTGAAACATGATATAACTAAACAGATTATGGACTTAAAAAGCAAAAGGAGGAAAAGAAAGTGCTCTAAAGGGTATAACTGCATGTCTATGTAAGGGTGTAGGATTGATAATTATGTTGCTAAGTTTTTGTTGGATCAGAGAACAGAACTGTCTGAAGTCTCACTGTTTGAATGCTCGCTTTGTATGCTTTAATTTTTGTAACTTGAACAACTGCATCCAAGAAGACAATATGTAATGTATCAACTAGTGGTTTCTTACTATTCATTTTTTTGAAATTCTGTATTGTTTCTACCCCTTTTTTCTGTTTTTCTTTATTTTTCCCCTCTCTTTAAATGAAATTAAAACAAACAAACAAACAAAAATCTTGTGCTTTAGCCAGAAACGATGTACCTGAAAAATCTGGGCAAAGGAGAGCAAAGCTGCTAGCAAGATTAATATTAAAAAGCAGAAACACACTTTGCCCAGGGACAAGAATAAAGATACATTGAGGGAATCTCAGAAACCCAAAGACCCCACCCATCACGGGCTGAAGGGTGCAAAACTGTAAATCTTTCATTTGAGAAGAGTCCCTTGGTTGTCTCTCTATCCATGGAAGCTTATGGAAATAAGTCGCCCAGTTCTGTCATCCAGGCACTCAGAGGCAACTGCAGCTGTGCTCCAAGGGTGACCCCGCCACTACTCCAGCTGGCAGCTAGTTTTGGCACCATTCCCATAGTGCCGGTGTTTCAGGCACACATAATTCAGAAGTTATAAATCGGAGGCGGCTTTCTCTCATATTTCGGAAGAAGGCCAGAGGGAAGGGTTAGGCAAAACTATGTGACAGCCCCTGCCAGAAGCTTATGAGAAAACTTCATGAAGCTGAGAATGTAGCTGAAAATGCGGTTGATATCTCAGGAAGCTGGAGATGCAAGGGACATGAATTGTACAGTGAGAAAAGCCACAACCAGTAAGCATAGCCAGCCCGTGAGAGAGGCCGTGTGGGTGTAATCAGCAAGACTACAGTGCAGTTCTTTCAAAGTCCTTTGGAATTCACATCTCACCACAACCTGGGTGCTGAACATGCAGTTACAGGATTTAGCGTTTGGCCTGCTGTGTGTTGCACGGGCCCAATGTCCCTCTATTCTCCTATTTCTCCCCTTTGGAATGGGAATGTCTGCCCTGTGTCACTTTATTTTGGAAATGCTTATCATTTAATTTTTTTACAAGGACACATAGCTAAGTGTTTTCCTTGAGTCTCAGAGAAAACTGAATTTAGGCCTTTCATCAATGCTGGAGCGCTTAAGACCTTGGCAACCCTTAGAGATGGGCAGATTGGATTTCGGATGTTGAGATGGAAATAGGACTTTTGGGACCCAGGGATGAATGTTATGGTTTAGATGTAAATGTTCCCTAAAGTGCCACTTTTGGAGGTAAGGTCTGAGCAGAAGGCTCAGGTTGCAGGAGTTGTGACTTAAAGCTTTCATCCCCAGATTCTCCCTTTTCTTTCTGCTTCCTCCAAATGATTGTTTTCCATACCTCATCTACCTTGGATCCAGTTGACCATGAACTGAAGCCTCTGAGTCCCTTTAAGTTGTCAGAGTTGGGTATTTTGTTTCAGCACAAGAAAATGACTAATATAGACTTATTTACAGAAGTTCCCCTGAGTTGGTACATTCTTCCAGCTACCAAGAAGAGAATTTGTAAGATATATTTAATGGCACAAGCACACAAAAAAATGAGCAAGTATTAGCACAGGACTCATAGACAGCAGGAATTTTAAATCATTGTGATTGATAAGCTCAGGGCCTTAGTGGATCAGCTACAACAGATGCGCCATGTGAGCAGAAAGGTGGAAATTCTAAGAAAACTGAAAAGAAATTCCAGACATCAAAAATGCTGCAACAAAAATAAAGAATGCCTTTGATGGGCTTATTAGAAGACTGGCCATGGCTGAATAAAGAAACTCTGACCTTGAGGGTATCTCAATAGAAACCTCAAATCCTGAAGAGCAAATACAAAAAAATGAAAAACAAAGCACAACAAACAGAATATGCAATAGTTTTGGGACAGCTACAGAAGTTCTACATAATAGGAAAAGCAGAATAAAAAAAGAGAAAAAGAACAAAAGAAATATTTGAAATAATAAAGACTGACCATTTCCTTAAATTAATGTCAGAAACCAAACCATGAATCAAATAAGCACAAAGGAAATCAAGCGAGATAAATGCCAGGCAGATTACACCTAAGTATATAATTTTCCAACTGCAGAAAAGGAAAGAAGAAAATATCTTGAAAAAAACCAGAGGGAAAGGAACAACTCACCTATATAGGAGCTAAAACAAGCATAATATCTAAAATGTCAGTTCTGCAAGCAAGTTTGTGGTGAAACATTTAGTGTTGAAAAAATAATCCAATAATTTAGTTTTCTATTCTCCTGGAAATTATCCTTCAAAAATGAATGAAGACATACTCAAATGAATGTAGACTGAGGGAGTTTGTCATTGTTTAAAATTCCTTTAGTGTATAGGAAAATGATGTGCATTGGAAATTCAGATCTATGAAAGAAAAAAAAAAGGGCACTGGAGAAGGAATAAGTGAATGAAAACTTGATTTTTAAATTCTTAAACAACAAATTATCTACATGAAGCTACAACCACCCACAAAGACATGTCCATGCCCAGTCAATAAAGAGGTACAGTTAATATACTTAAAAGAAAGAGAAAATGGAAAGGTGTAAAATGATCCACTAAAGCCTCAGACACACGGGGATGGAGATATAGCTCAGTGGTACAGCACCTGCCTGGCAAGCACAAAGCCATGAGTTCTACTCCTGGCATCACAGAACAAAATAGAACCAAGCAAAACACACACACACACACACACACACACACACACACACACACAAAGGAAAAGAGCAGGAAATAGTAAGAATAAAAGGCAAGGCAAAGAAATGAGGAACAGCAATGTTGTAAATATTAATCCAACTGTTTCAATGATTACTTTGCATCTCAAAGCTCCTAATGGACACACTAAATGTCAGATATTGTCAGAGTAAATAACAATTTAATAAATATTGCTAACAAGAAATTCACTATAAATACAAAACATAGACATATAAATTCAAAGTAAAGGCACAGAAAGATATATCATATTGACATTAGTAAAAAAAACCCCAAAAATGTAGTATTTATATTCACTACAGAGACAATCAACTTTTGAATGGCAAATCTATCAAGGATCAAAAGAGACATTCCATATGGATAAAGGCATTATCTGTCTAATAAGACACAAGCAATCCTTACCATTTATGTGCTCAATAACAGAACATTAAAACACATGAATCAAAAACTCATAGAACTGCAAGAAAAAATAGGAAAACCTAGTCTCATTATACTTGGGGATTTCAGCACCACTCAACCAGAAATGGACTGAGCCACCTGGGTAAAAAACAGTAAGGAAATAGTTGACCTCAATCACAGTTGAGTGTAACAATGTCTGGAACATTATTCTCAAGATCATGTGAAACATTTACTGAGACATATCATATCTGGGCAATAAAATATGCACAAATACTGAAGAATTGAAATCATAGAAAGTCTGCACTTTGATCATGGTGGATTAAACTAAAACAATGGGAACATATCTGGAAATTCTCCCAGAATATGAGATTTTACAACAAACTTCTAACTAACATATTTTAAAGAAGAAATCTCAGAGGAACTAAACACTTAAACAAAAGGAAGAAAATACACCTTATCCAAATTTTTAGACAAGGAGGAATTTGTGGTAATGAAATAATATATTATTAGAAAATGCTATAAGGAAGATTTAAGAATCAATCACCTAAGTTCTATCATAAGAATCTAGAAAAAATAAGTGTAAATAAAAGCAAAAGGAAATAATAATACAAATTAGATCAGAAATTAATGATCTTGAAAACAGCAAATCAATAAAAAACTTAATGTAACCAAAAACTAGTTCTTTCAGAAATTAATGAAGTTCAGGCTAAAGAATAAATAAAAAGAGGAAATAAATAGACAATCTCTATATGCTTACATTTATTAGATGCTTAGTTAATGACAAATAACCCTGAAAACCGGAAAGTATCAGTTTGAAATTATTTCACTGGTGAATTCTACCAAACTTTAAAGGAAGAAATCAGAGCAATGACTATGTCTTTCATTAAATACAAGCAGAACCCATCCTACTAAACCAACTTTACCCTAAAACCAAAACCAGGCAAACACATAAAAAATTAGAACACTACAGGTCAGTATCCATCATGAATACAGAGAGAGACATCCTCAATAAAATATTAGCAGATTAATGAACACTGTATAAAAAAGAATCATACAACATGACCAGGAGATATTTTCTCAGATATGCATTGCAGATTCAATATTTAAAAATTAATACAAGCCCTAATATCAGAAAGCTAAAAATATTAAGAGTATATCAATATATGCATAAAAGTCATTTGACAAAGCCTGACACTGATTCATCATAAAATATCTCAGTAAATTAGGATTAAGAGGAATATCTTCAATTTCATAAGAAATGTCTACAAAACTCTTAAATTAATAGTACTATTCATGAATTTAAGTTAATTTGAAGCTCTCTCATATAAGATAAAAATAAGGTGGAGGTCCTCTCTCCCCATTCCTTTTCAGTATTCTATTGGTTGTTCTATCTAGTTGAATAAGACAGAAAAAGAAGTAAAAGTTATGTAAAATTACAAATAAAAAATAGCATTTTCCTTGTTCATTGATAGCATGAACATCCACATAGACAATCTGAGACAACTGGCTAAAATCTTTGACCCCTTTCTCATTATTGATTTTCTACATTGTATGGGAAGTCCTAGATATTGGGAATGAGATGGAAAAAGAAACAAAAATATATACAGATTGGTAAAGAAGAAATAGTATTGTCTTTGTTCACAGATTCATGATCATTCATATAGACAATCAGAAATAACTGACTAAAATCCTTATAAAACTATTAAATCATTATAACAGAGTTGCAAGACAGAAGGTTAATATAGCAGAGTGGATTGTCTTCCCGTTTGTATTCCCATTGAAGGACAACTGGAATTTGAGATTAAAAACATAGTATTGTTTACATTAACATTTCAAAAAGTAATACACTGGGATACAAAAAAAATATATAAGGGTCTACCTGAGGAAAACTATAAAACTGTGATAAAAGAAACCAAGAAATTCCAAGTATATATTCACAAGTAGGAACATTTTTGCTTTCTATTTCCAATTTGTATGCCTTTCATTTCTTTTTATTACATGTTTTGTTTTTGCTCATATGTCCAGTCATTGTGGGCATTCTTACCTCTTACTGAAATAAGATTTCAGTTCTTTCCCCCTTGATTCTGATGTCTGAAGTGAACTTTCATATGGTCTATATTCTTTTAAGGAAAATTCTCTTTATACTTTGCTAGAGTTCTTTTATAGAAAGAGGTTGTTCATCTTTGTCAAATGCTTGTTTAGCATCTATTGATATTACCATAGGATTTTTATCTTTCATATTGTTAATGTGGAATATCATACTGATTGATTTGCATACACTAAATCAGTCTTGAGTCACAGAAGCTTAGATATATTGGTGGTTTCTTACAAAATTAAACATACTGTAAGATGCAGCAATGCTAATCCTTGGTGTTTATCCAGAAGATTGAAAAGCTTATGTCTCCCCAAACCTGCACAAAGATGTTTATATGCTTCGTTCATTGTAGCCCAAGCATGGAGGAATCAAGATGCCCTTCAAGAGGTGAATGGACCAAGTTATTAAACCATGAGAAGATGTGGTGGAAAAATGCATATTACTGAGTGATCTGCAGCCTTGAAAATACTAAATATTATAAAATTATGATTATATAGATTTCTAGAAAAAGACAAAATTTTGGTGACCATAAAAGATCAGTGATTTCCAGGGATCACAAAAGTAGGAGGAAAAATTAGGAATGGCAAGGGGAATTTTTTTAAAGAGTTGAAAGAACCCTCTCTGAAAATACATTAATAGACACAAGTCATGATAAAAATTGATCTAAATTCATACTGAGAGTGAATCACAATGTAGAGTCTTCTGTTTCCTTGATCTTGGGCTTTTCGTTCTCTGAAATTGTGTGAAATAAAGTTTTATTTCTTGAAGGTCACCCAAACTATAGTACTTGTTCTAGCATTCCATATACACTGAAACTTTAATACCTATAGACTTTGAGTGATAATGGAGTATCAATGTAGGTTCAACAAATGTACAAGTTGCATCATTCTGGTGGGGGACATTAACAGCAGACAGGTTACGTATGGGTTCATGGGAACTGTCTGTACCTTGTGCTTAATTTTTTTATGTGAGTTTAATCTGTGGCTCATTTCATTTTCTTTTTTTTATTTTATGGAAAAAAGGTAAAAGAAAATTTCATAACAAAATAATAACAACAGTTAATACACTTCATATTGTTATTTTTAAAGTAGTTGCTCACAGTACTAGATATGGGAATAGAAAATTTTCCAATTGACCTTAGCATAAATCATCTTCTATGAACTAAGAGACATTAACTGTACAACCAACTTGCATTTTTTTCCTTTCCCTTCATGCTTTTCCTCATCCTAGTTCCTTTTAAACAATTTCTTCCAATTTCACAATATCTGATGTACATCTTAGAATTTATTTACTCTTAGAATTTTTCACACCAGGGAGACAATATGACACTAACATATGTGAGTCTGATGTATTTCACTTATGAGTATGGTCTTGAGTTGCATCCATTTACCTATTAGTATCAAGTTTGTCCTTTATGGCTGAGTAGTACTGCAATGTATAAAAATACCACATCTTTTTTATTCATTCCTAGATTGAAGGTGTTTCTGTTGAAAAAAATAACTGATTTACTAGTATTTTTAACTTTAACTATCAAATTGTTTTCCCAAAGTGATCAGTTTACATTTTCATGAGGATTAAATGAATTCTAGTTACTCCAGATTCTCCTCAACACTTGTCATGGTCAGTTACTGCAATTTTAGTCTTTCTAATATGCACTCAGTAGGCCCACTTTATCTTTGAAGAATATGATCTAAGTCCCCTAATGCATGGATAAACTGTAAACCTCAAACTCTACACATATTGTTTTGCTTTTTCCCATCTGGCGTAGATTCTAGAAACTTCAGCATACATTTTTTTTTCTTTCCTTAAAAAGTTGAAAATATTGTTCTTTTCAATGAAAGGAAGAATTTTAGTTTCCTTCCACCACATCTGAGATTTCAGCACCACTGGCCTTGCATTTGGGGGCCACTGTTAAGTAAAATAAGGGTTGAGTGGACACAAGTATGGCGATACTTTGCCTGTAATATACATTGTCTGTAGTATATATTGTTTCTAAAGCTATCAAATATTCCTCTAAAATGCTGAAGAATGGAATGGGCAGGATGGAGCAGGATAGGCCAAGGTTTCATAATGCCATACATAATGCCACGTAACTTAAAACATAATTATTTACATTTGAAATGACCCTATTAATATATTTGGATGAATGTTGATCATAGGCAACAGAACTATTATAAAACAAGACAGAAAACAAGGGGTGCATACTGTAGAGTTGCCAGATTTTTGTTTTAATTTGTATTCATTTGATGAATTGGGATACTTGGCATCATTTTATATGATTGTGAACCCTTTTTGTGAGTTATCTGATTAATTTTTCACTCTTTCTCTTATCATTTATGTTTTTGTCATCAAGATAAAATGGTTCTTTATATCTTCTGGTTGCAAGTTCTTTTTTTTAAAAGATTTTATTTAAAGAGAAACAAAAGCATGTAAAGGGTAGAGATAATACAGAATTCAAAAAAAGATAAACAATAAGAAATCACTAGTTAATAAATTACATATTATCCTCTTGGAAATAGTTGTTCAAGTTACAAAATTAAAGTATACAAAGTAGATAGTCAAACCATGAGAGTGTGAACAGCTATGCATGCATGAATCCCTACATGTATTTCTACCCTTTCTGTATTAGAGGGAAAAACAAAACTTAGCAAGACAAAACAAAATAAATTCCTATAAAAACATGAAACCAAAAAGTCATATAAAACCACAGTACAAGGTGATCTACAATGATTACTGTGTTGTTTCATATTATCTTCAATAGAATGTCTATATCATCAGGCATGATTGAATATAACAGTATAATTGAGTATAGCAGTAAATAACAATATTAGTAAAATAAAACATTGTAGACAGTATAAAACTTCAAAGGCAGGTAATAATCAAACCAGAGTGGATATTCTAGTGGATCTTGTCATCTTAAGTGCAGTTGCCTATACTCTCAGAGTTGATACTATCAATCATAACAGCTTTGAATAAAATCCATCAATACAAAACAGCGATCCAACAAACCAGATTTGATTATGATCAGTCATGGTAAAACAGTGTAGGTTTTATAGAGCTTTAGATTAAGTTAATAGGAAATAAACGATGATTACCATACTATATCCTGTTATTTTCGGGATTACTGTCTGTGCCCTCAAATCTAGTACAGGCAGAATGACTGGAACAGAATATAATACATCTAAGCAGAGTAGTGTGACTAACATGAGTTTTAAATCCTGGTGCACTATTAACAATATAGTGTATCAAGGCCATCTATGTTAGAGATTCTAGTTATCCTTCTCTGCCTCATTTCTGCTATGCTATTTTTCTGCCTTTGTCTGTCTAGTTTTCTCTTTCATTCTGCTGCCTGCCCCACTCACTGAGGCCTTTCTGCCACTGTTCCTAAAATTCTGGTATTTTTTTTTTCTCTCTTTCTAGAATGTCTTTCAGTATTCTCTGTAGGGTTGGATTGGTGGTCACAAACTCTCCCAGTTCCTCTTTGTCATGGAAGCATCTTGTTTCTCCATTAATTTCTAGTGACAGTTTTGCAGGGTACATCAATCTGGGCTGGAGGCCACCTTCCTTCAGGACTTGGAAGACTTCACTCCAAGCTCTTCTTGATCTGATGGTCTGTGTTGAGAAGTCAGCTGTGATCCTGATGGGCTTACCTTTATAGGTAATCTGTTTCTTTTCTCTGACAGCTTTTAATATTCTGTTTTTATATTGAATTTCTGGTATCTTGATTATTATATGTCTGGGTGTAGATCTGTTTTGGTTGTAGGTGGCTGGAGTTCTGTATGCCTCACACAACCAAATGTCATTTTCTTTTCCCATGTTTGGGAAGTTTTCCTTAATTATTTCCGTGAATAGCCTTTGTAATTCATCTGTATGTATCCTGCTTCTTCATTCATATTTCTTATTCTTAAATTGTAGATTCTCTTGTCATCTTCTAGCCTTTGTATTGTTACTGCCTGCTTCCTTGTTATTTTTAAGAGATCTTTCCTTTCATGATTACACATTGCAAACTTGTCTTCAAGTTTTGATAGTCTATCCTTAGTTTCTTTTAAGGCGTTTTGCCAGCTTTCAATGGAGTTTTTAATTTCCTGGTAGTCTCTTTGAATCTGCTTCATGTATTCTATATTTTCTTTATATTCTTTATCAAATGTTTCAATCCTTTTTTTGTGTTCCTCCATTCTTTCATCTGTATCATCCTGAGAGATGCTTCCTGAGAGCATTTCTTTTATTACTCTACTCATATCCTGCTTTACCTGATTTAATATTTCAGATTTGAGCTCATCTACAAGGTCCTGAAGATATATCTTAATTTCCATTGAAGCCATGCCTGATGTTGCGTGTTTGCCGCTCTCAGGCTCCCTTGTTTTTCCTTCTCCTGGATTGGGGCTCTCAGGGCTCTGGGCTGGGGGCCTCCTCCTGCCTCTCTCTCCTGTCATGGCCCTGGCTTCCTCCACACAGGTTACAGTGCAGGTCCCAGCCCCTTTCCCTGTTGGCCACGTTTCCCCCGTAGCACACTGGCAAGGGAACTCCGCCCTTTCCCTCCTGCTCTTGTCACTGAGGTGCAAGCAGTCTGCATATGCCTGCCCCTCCCCACTGGGCCAGCCAAACTTCAGGGGCGATCACCAGGTCAGTGCGCGCTAGGCGCAGGGAATCGATTTGGGATGGCTCATTGGGTCCCGGCCAGGGTCGTGGCCCAGTCCAAGCAAATCACACTAACCTGCTCTGGGGAGGGAGCAACCAACCGAAGTCACTATCACTCCCAGTTCAGGCTCCTCTTGCCCAATTCCAACATGTCGGCCACCTGGTCGCGCCCTTCCAGTGGAGGGTGGTCTCACTCCCAGCACTGACCGTGGATCAATGAAGGTTCCTCCGCCGGCTCCGCTCTCTGCTCTCCGTTGGGCTCACCAACCCCTGACTTCAGCGCTGCTGCTCTTCCTGTGAGTAGCAGTGGGAACGAGTTTGGGCAGCTCTGCCGGCTGGCGAGGATTCAATCTGGTGCAAACTTGGTGGGTCATCGCAAAAACGCTGCGTCCCTTTAGTTTTTAGCTGTTTTAGCTGTAGTCTGAAGTATTTGATGAGGTTTTTTAAGTTTTAATTTCTTCCTGTGTCGAGAGGTTCCATCTCCCTCTATCTGGGTCTCTCCAGGGTGTTTTATTTTGGCATGTGAATTGTTTCTCCCGGGAGGCTTTGTATTGTGTTGCTCACTGATCGGCCATCTTGTCTCCTCTTGCAAATTCTTTTTATGATATAACTTTTCAATATTATCATTTTTTAAAATAGGAGTTTGTCTAATTTTTTTCTACTTAATGTCTTTAAAGGAACTTTTTTTTCTTTTCAGTTCAATGAAGTTCAAGTTAGCTTCTTCTTCTTCTTTTTCTTCTTCTTCTTCTTCTTCTTCTTCTCCTTCTTCTTCTCTTTTATCTTCTGTTTTTTTTGTACTAAGGACTGAACTCATAACCTCATGCTTGCCAGGCCGGTGCTTATGCCATTGAGCTAAGTCCTCAACCCTATAATATTTTTCTTCTTTTATTGGCTCATGTTTTTTCTGTTTTAAGAATTCATTATCTTGCACAAGTTTCCATTTGTCCTATGTTTTCTTTTTAAAAATGTGTGACTTTTGGTTTTATATTTGCGACTTTCATATATTTTAGGCTAATCTGATGTATGCAGTTAGATAAATATCCATGTAATTTTTGCCATAACCAGTTTATTCAGTAAAAATTATTGAAAAGTCATTGCTTTTCCATTGAATTTCTTTGCCATTGCAATGTGAACACTGTATAGCATTCCAGTTTTAAAGGTTTTCCCTCATTTTCCTTTTCTTCTTTTTTATTATAAAAAGAAGAAAATAAAGCAGAATTTCAAAACAATACAATAAGATAGTAATATTGATTAATTCATTGCATATTGTTATATTCATCATAGTAGTTAATAAGGGTACAAGATATAAACATGAGTTATTGTCCAAACAATATTGGTACAAACCTTTCTTTTTAATGAGCCAACAGAAACTAACTGTATCTTTCATAGCTATCATATATCTATATATTTTTTCCTTTTCACCTCCTTGCTTTCCCCTATCACAGTTTCTGTTTTCTTTTAAACAATTTCTTCCCGGTTTGCGGTATCTATTGTATGTTTTGCATCATAGTCATGCAGTTTCTCACAGTAGTAAGACAGCACAAAGAGTAAAGATAAGGGTCTGATTTATATCACTCATGAGTATGATCTTGAGTTACTTCCATTTACTTATGAAAGTCTAAAGCTTATCCTTCTTTATCAACAACTAGTACTCCATTTTATGGAAAAAAAAACACATCTGTTTATCAATTTCTCAGTCAATAGGCACCTGAGTTGTTCCCAAGATCTAGCTATTATAAATTATTCTGCTATAAACATGGGTACAGATATATTGGCTGTGGCATTATGTTTTTAATTCTTCTGTGTAGATGGCCAGAAGGTAAATAACTGAGTCAAAGGGAACTTCTAATCTTAGTTTTTTGAGGACTTTCCACACTGATTTCCACAATGGTAGCACCAGTCTATAATCCCACTAACAGTTGAGAAGCATTCCTTTTTCCCCACAGCCCCTCCAGCATTTGCTATTGATTCATTTCTTGATGACAGCCTTTCTTTCTGGGGTGAGATGGAATCTCAGTGATGTTTTAATTTGCATCTCTCAGATGATTAATGATGCTGAACATTTTTTCATATATTTATTTGCCATTTTATTTCACCTGAGAAATGCATATTCATCTCAGATGCCCATTTTTGAATTGGATCTTTGCATTTGAGGAGGGAGCATCTTTTTTTTTTTCAATGCTTTATATGTTCTAGGCATAAGTCATTTGGTTGAGGGACAATTTTCTGTATTGTTTTTTTACTTTGTGGGTTGTCTTTTCACTCTACTAGTGATTTCTTTTGACATGCAAAAGCTTTTTAGTAAGATGAGATCCCAGTTGTTGATTTTTTGAAGTATTTCCTGTGTAGTTTGGATTTTATGAAGTCTCTGCCTACATCTATATCTTCATGATTTCTACCTACTTTCTTGTCAGTAGACTTAGTGATTCTATTTGGATAGGAAGAACCAACCTAGTGAAAATGGCCATACTCCCAAAACTTTTACACAGATTTAATGCAATCCTGATTAAAGTGACATTAGCAATACCTCACAGAACTAGGGAAAATATTTATAAAATTCATTTGGAGCTAGAAGAGATTTATAATAGCAAAAGCAATTCCAGGCAACAAAGACAAGGCAGGAGACATCAGAATCCTTGACTTGAAATTATATTACAAAGCTACTGTGATGAAATTGGCTTGAAACTGGCAAAAAGCATACATGAGGATATGTGGAATAGATTAGAAGATGCAGACACAACTCCAAACAAACTCAACCACCTTATCTTTGACAAAACAGCCAAGTGTTTTCACTGGAAGAAAGGCTCTTTAATAAATGGTGCTGGAATAACTGGCTTTCTACTTGCCAAAGACTAAAATTAGACCTATATCTATCAGCATGCACTAAAGTCAAAATGGATCAAAGATCTAAATATCCAAACAGAAACACTATATCTTCTGCTTAGTTTTGTAGTGAGTCTAAAACTTCTCTTAATATACAAATAATAGTAAAAGTTAGGGAAATCCTCCAGAGGTTACCTTATTCATTCCAAAATTGCTTAAGTTGCTCTCTTTGTCGAGTTTTTGCATGTGTACACATGCACATTCATATACACCCTTGTATGGTGATGTCGTGGTTGTGTTCCCTCCCAAATTCCTGCTTACACTTTACCCACACAGTAGTGGTCTTCAGAGGTGGAACTTTTGGGGGAAGTGATTAAGTTATGAGGCCCTGCTCTCATGAATGATTTAGCACTTTAAAAGGGTGGGAGGGGACTTGCTTAGGTTCTTTTTTTTGCCCTCTGATACGTGCAGAGAGTTCTTCTCATACGGAAGATACACAGCACACGGTGCCTTCATGGAAGCAGAGACCAGCCCTCACTAGACACCAAATCTGCTGGCACTTTCCTCTTGGAATATACCAGCCCCCAAAACTGTGAGACATAAATTCCTACTATTAGTAAACTGTCTTGTCTCAAGTATTTTGTGATAGTAGCACAAAAAAAATTTAAAGGTGCTATGGCATCTTCCATGCTAAAGATTTAGAAAGGCAAATAATCATTCTGGGCATTTAAAAAGCATTGAAAATGGTGCACTAACTCTCCAAATCTCATTTTTTTCAAAAGATTATTCAAGACCTGTTGGAAAGGTAATGGCAATGATGATCCTATCCTATGTATTTGGACATGTAAACATTACAGATATAGATAGTGTCACTGCATATGGTTATGATGCTGGGTTTTGTCAGAAGAATGACAAAAGGTTGCAAATGATTAGTCTTCAAAGTAAGGGATGTGAAAAAATAAGTTACCAACCTGATGTTAACCTGCTAAAAATTCACTCAATGACTACAAAAGTATATAAATTTCTGTATCTGTCATATTCTTTATCCAGGAGATGCACAGAGAGAGAGAGAGAGACAGAGAGAGAGAGAGAGACAGAGAGAGAGATAAAAAGACAGAGAGACAGAGACAGAGAGATTGAGAATTGGGGTTAGGGCTAAGGAGCTATAAAGAGAGAAATTAGTTTGATGTAGGGATATATGATGTTTATTCCAGCTTCTTGCTTACTGAAAAGGCCTACCCCTTTTTAAATATATACCTTACTAGCTTACAAAACTATTTAAACAAAAGGATACTATAACCATTTGAGAAATAGGACTATGGTAGTCTCTTTGTTCTTTTTCTCCTAACATTTCTTCTCGGTCTACTTCCTTTAATTGCTTCCCTTTTATTTTTTAATGTCTATACTTATTTGCATCTTATTTTTTTACTAATTGTGTTTTTTCTGCTGCTAAGTCACTTTCATTGCCATCCATTTTAACATCTGTGTGACACAGAACGATGGGATACGAACACCTGTGACCTCATTGCTGTGGGACTCAGTGGCTGCCAGTGGTTCACTGTTAGGAACGCAGCCTGATGGCTGTGGAAATGTACAAATGCCTTTTCCACATTTTGCTTCCCTTGCTGTTGAGACAACTGTGAGAGTGAAATCCCTGGTTAAAGCACACAAATGTCCACATGGTAAGTGCCTGTCTGAGGGCTTACTGCGTGTACCCTTCTAGCTCCCCATTCCTTGGTCCCCATCCTAGCGCCAACACGCTTTCCAGAAGACAAAGACGTCAGTGACCTTGCTTTAGTGCCTGTGGCCAGCAACACAACAGAAGACTGATCATCTCATCTCTTAAAGAGAAGCAGATCCTAAATGAACATCTAGAGCCAAATATGTTCTGACCTCTATTTCCCTTGCTTCCAGATGGAGGGGGAAAGATTTACCTTCTGGAGGAGATAAATGAGGTTGAGTAGCTCTGCCTAGATTCAGTGTTGGGCAGAGGAGGAAACTGCAAGCGGCTTTCCTAGTTTGAGGGCTGCAAAGAGAAGCTCAGCGTTTAGTCAAAGGGGTGCAGAAAAACGACTTAAATATGAAGCAGCTACCTTCTGTCATTCTGGCCTGAGTAGGTGAGATAAATTTTCTTTATTTAAATAAAATTAAATAAAAGAAAGGAGCTAAAAATAAAATCACATGAAACAAATGAAGCTGAAACTCTGAATACAAATGCAATTATATGTCTTTGGGTGAAATCCGTAACTAGTTTTCGGCAATGCCCACCTGGCTTCCTCATTGCACTGTGAAATGAGAGAATATAAATCAGAGTTGACAACAAGGTCTTATTTCCCTCTTTAGAGGTTTTAACTGAATAATAAATGAAACTGATACAGCACCTTGAACTTCTTAGGATTCAGTGCTATGCCCTTGGTTGGTGCCTACAAACAATTTGATCCCTACTATGTGATACCTGCAGCGAGCAAACCTCCCTTCCGCTTGCTGTCACCTCCCATTCTAGTTACGCAGATCAGTAAGGGTGGAGCAGCTTTGCTTGTGGACACTCATGTGAAAAATATCCCTGTTTCAGTCCTCTATGAGCACCACTTTCAAGTTGTTTTTTAAAACATGATTTTCTTATTTTTAATATTGCATGTTTAAAGCTCAAGTGCACACATTCATATAAAAAAGTAAATTACAGTTTTAGTTTGCCTTCCCCTACAGTCATTTTGACTGTCTCACAATTAACTACATTTATATCTATGTAAGTCATTCAAAGTTTACATCTCCATATTTATCCTAAATGTTTAAATGTACCTACATGCATATGGATGTATATGCATATATTATACAATCACATACACACACATATATAGCTTATGATTTTAGGTACACTATATACTGTTTATATTATATACTTTATATTGTGACTTTACGTTTCAGACTATTACTCTGACAATGTAGACATGTATGCATACATATGTGAATATATATGTATATATATATATATACACACATAAAAATACATATATAGCTACTTCATTCAATTTAAATGCTACATTGTGTTCTATCTATAGTTGTACTATAACAATAATATCTATAGCTGTACTTAATAAGGTATTACTGAAAACACATGTGGTTTCGAGATTTTAAGTGTTTTACTAAAGCACAGATACATGCATGTATGTGTGTTTGTAAACTTACCACTAAGATTTCAAGAAGTTATCATGTCAATTACATTGCAACATTTAATATGTTGATAGCATTTGTAAAATTACTATTTCACCGAATAGTAGTTCCCCCTACACATATATCAATAGTGGATACAGTAAATATATTTGCAAAATTATAGTTGAAAATGTTGCCTCTTGTTATTTATGTTCTATTCCTAAATACTAGTGAAATTAAATATCTTTTTAAGTGTTTCTTGTCCAAATTGTGTTTCTTTTCTGTGAGTTTCCAATCGTATTCTTTTCTAGTTTTCTCCCACTTTACTCTTAGTTGATCGTCTTTTATAGATTTTGAGAAAAAGTAGTGTAGAAAGTTTTTTTTTCTATGGTCTAAAATATTTAGCTATGATTTATATAAGCTTTCTAATACTAGAAAAAAGGTCATATATGAGTGATGAACAAAGAGAGGACCTTAACTGACATTCTCTTACCAGTGTTAGCCCCTAGAGATAGATCTACTTAGCTTAGAGAGACGAATTTACTTTATGGCACTGGAGAAAGATTATGAAATACACTGAATAATTAATGAACATATGAAGCTGTATTTCTTCTATTTTAGCACACATTTTAATCACAAGTTTAAATGCAGGTTTCTAGTTGCAACCAATGGTTTTCATTTACAATGGACAAAAGTTAAGGAATCACAATTTTAAAAATTGTCTTTTGCTATTGTTATTCATCCTAATGTTTCCTTTTTGAAAAAGGACAAATCTTTATTCTCCACCGGAGAGTTGCATGCATGCATGAGCAGATCTGTGAAACCTGCAGGTTCCTATCCAGGAACTATGGAAACCTGAAGTCCAGCTCCACAGTAAGTCTTGCTGTCTGCAGAGCTCTGGCCTGGAAGAGAGGAGCGCGCTCGGTGGAGACAGGGCGGGTGGTCTGGGCCAGGTGGTAAGGGAGCGGTGGCAGACACATAGATTAGACGGCCTGTGTGACCACCAGTTTCTCTCTGTGGTCTGTATCAAGTGCCAGCTGGACGCCAGGTGTCCTGGTGGCCCCAACCCGGGAAGCCTAGGGATACATTTGTCCCCAAGATTGGTAAAATATCCTCCCTTCAGCCAGAGAGTGGACACAGTCTTCAGTAATTCAAGACTTAAGAGACCATCACCATGGACCAGGCTTGAGCTGGTCCTGGGGTCCTGGGAAGGATTCTGCCTCCCCTGGTAGCCTCGTCTGCCGGCCAGAGGCAGCGGACCCCGTCACAGATGAGCTGCAGAGGGCAAGAGGCATCTGAGATAGGACACCAGCCAGCCTAGGAGGACAGAGCCCTGCCTCCTGGCCAGGTTTGAATCCAGAATTAAAGAAGGTATAAGGCTCACCTCTGATCCCAGCACTGGGAAGGCTGAGGCAGGAACACCGCAAGCTGAGCTCATCCTGGATGCCTTTGTGACTTAGACTCTGTCTCAAAATAAAATAAAATAAAATAGGCACTGGGAGTGTGGCTCAGGGCAAAATCCTGGGCTCAATCTATAGTATCAAAAAAAAAAAAGTCTTACTGACTCAACTGTTGTCAAGATACAGACCCTCCCTGCACTGGGTCTCCCTCTCTGTTTTCACACCTGTAAAATGTATGAATTCACAAGTCAAACGCCCATACCACTCTCACTTTTCTTTCTCTCTAGCTCTTTAGGTCACTTTGCTGCCACAGAGAGAAGGCTAGTCTCATAATACACAGGAGTGATTCTGATTATCCCCACCCTAGCTAGACAAATCCTGTATAATTCTTCCTGCTATACTTTGGCACAGTTTGAACAGGCACAGGCTCATGGGCTGGGCCCATGGTCCCCTCGGTGGCACTGTTCACAGTAGATGGACCTTTAGAGTTAGAGGAGGTCACCACAGGCATTGGCGTCAGAAAGAACATATATAATTGTTCTCTCAAGAAGGCTGTTACAGAACAAGCCCTGTCCCCCACTCTGCATCTGGTTTCCTGTCTTGCCATGGGATCTCTTCCTTTTGCCCCCACACCCACCATTATGTGAAGGTTCCCTCTCTAGAACCAGCAAAGTGTGGTGCTGTTTGAATTTTCAGTCTTCACAACTGTCAGCTGGGTGAGTCTCTTTCCTTCATAAATACTTCAGGAACCCATGGTCACTAATATACTGCCCCTAAGTGTAGGCAGGACAAGCAACTTGCTTCTAACAATTGCAGCAAGTAAGTAGGTGACATTGGTGAAATTCCAGTCTGGTTACTGGGTTCTCCTCATTGACTCCTTTGCCTTGTTGACTGTAACACAATGCCATGTCATGTGGAGACGCCCACATGACGAAGAATTGAGGCTGTCTTCTGAGCAGCAGCTGTAAAAGACCTGAGGCCTCACTCCAGCAACTTTTCTGGAACTGCATCCTGCCAAACCCTGTGACCTTAGAAACAGACCCTCCTGACCTGAACCGGGATGAGATGCTAATACAGCTGACTTCACAATCACAGCCTTTGGAGAGAGCCCGAAACACAGCAGCCAGCAAAGATCTGCCTAGTTTCCCACCCACAGAAATTTTGGGATAACCAGTGTGTTGTTTTCAGCTGTTAGGTTAGAGATAATTTGTTATGCAGTGGCCAAAACTGCAGGAATTATTATAGAGAACTAATAACTGTTGTCTCTCTGATTCTTGGGAAACACATTTGTAACACAGATGGAAGATACTATTGTTGGATTAGTTTGTAATGAAAATGTAGCATAAGCTTTACAAGAAAAGATCCCTGAAGAGTCCCAGGGAATATACAAACAAACCACACAACTCTTGGGCTTCAGGACATGATATATTGATTCTTTCTCTCTTGCCCACTACAAGGAGCGTGCAATCAGAACTTCAATTGATGCTCTTCTAACGGTCCTCAATGCTGCTCTGTTTCCACTTAACTGAAGACCTCAGGCTCTGACTCCTGAAACTTTCTTGATCTCTTCAAATAGTTTTGTATCCTCCTTAATCAAGGACAGGGTTTCTTGATTTGATATTAACTCATCTTTCTTCTCCGTATCAGAAACTCTTCTTATCATCACAGTCGATACTTGCTTTCTCTCAGTTCATTTCTGTAAAGCTGAACCACGCCTCTCATTTCCTTCTCCCATTCCTGCCTGCTTTGCTGTTGGCCTCAGTGGACCAATTATCTGCTCTCTTTACTATTGAGATGTTCACTCTTCAGATACTCTTTCCCACCAACAAATATTACTTCCTCATAATCTTAACAAAAACTAATAGTTGATTCCACCCTTAGCCCACAACAAAACAAACAGCAATAGAACAAGAGGTTTAATTTGCTATGCATTTGAGGAACCCAGAAAAAAAAATTAACAGTCAGTCCATCAGACTTATTTGTTAACTAAAATGGGAGGACAGAATATATGTAGACTTTTTAAAAAGGCATTTATAAAGAATCTCTTTAATAAAAGTTTTTGTCTTCTCTAGCTGTCATGTGACTCTTACTGTGTCCTTAGTAATTGGATGTAGGTGAGATAAGAATAACATCATGGAAAATCTTGCTTGAGATTTTTATCTACTAACATTCATTAGTAGAAAAAGAAAGATTGTATGCTTCCTTCTTATTTTTTTCTGTTTTTTCCCTTGAATATCTGTACCGAGCAAAGCAATTTTTCTTTTTTTATTTCACCAAAAAACAGTTAGTTTTTCACTCTCCATTGGCTTTTTGATCTCTTACAATCTGGCTCCTGTGTGTTTTGCTAAACCCATTCTCCTAAAGGTCATTTATGGTCCTGTGCTAACTAAATTAAATTATCTTTTCCCTCATTTTAGGTCTCTACTGTCTTACCATACTTGAAGAAGTTTTTCAGCTTAAAATCTTTGAAAAAATGTTTCATCCCTAACTCCCTTTTTGCCTTCTGATTTACTACTCTCCTTTCCTGGTATATTTATTCTATTAGATATGTTGGCATTGCTACTTTCATTGTCTCTAAGACATCCTTGGAAAATTTTTAGAGCACTGGTTGATGGTCAGGAATTTATTGATGTACTTTTTTTGTCATGGGAAGTCCTTTCTTCATCAAGTTGGAGAGGTGGTTTTGCAGGACCTATCAGTCTGGCTTGGAATTATTTTATTTTAGGGCTCAAAACACTTTCCTCCACGTTCTCCTGGACTTCAGGGTTTGTGTTGAGAAGTCTGTTGTAATTATAA
The DNA here is from genome assembly GCA_004027455.1 of Hydrochoerus hydrochaeris. Classification (NCBI taxonomy): domain Eukaryota; kingdom Metazoa; phylum Chordata; class Mammalia; order Rodentia; family Hydrochaeridae; genus Hydrochoerus; species Hydrochoerus hydrochaeris. The sequence continues at coordinate 137,254 of PVLA01000761.1, forward strand.
TGGATTTAACATCTATGAGCAAGTTGTTGCTTTTTCCTAACATCTTGTAAGATTCTGTTCTTGTGTTGAACTTCTGGGATTTTTGCCTATGATGTGCTCTGGAAAAGATTTTTCTGATCATGGCTATCTGGAGAACTTGTATACCTCACTTATCTTCATGTCAAATTCTTTCCTCATCTATTAAAAGTTTTCTGCTATTATTTCTGTGAACACTTTTTATACCCCTTGTGTTGTCTTTTGATTTTTAGCCAATTCCATCTGGTTTCAGATGAGTCTGCATAATCTAGTAGCTGTTGGACCCATTTTCCATGCTTACCTGTTGTTTTCAAGGTACATTTGAATAATTAATCACCAACATCAACCCAATTTGGTAGTAGTGGCACTCTGTGCTCATATTGGTCGTTTCTGCTGCTCATACTTTCAAGACAGTTTGAAATCTTCTAGATTTTCATTTGGTTCCTTTGCATGGACTCACATTTGCTGAAATAGCAATTCGTGTTTTGTATTGTTCCATTTAATTTATTTAGTTTCTTATTAGTGCTTCTGTAGACAAGATTATTTTGTTTATAAGTCCACTACTTGTATAATTGTATCTTCTTTTAGCTTACTGAACTTTACTGATTTATTTTAGCCTCCTTTTTTATCATTTCAAATATAGACATGTCTTTGATTTTTCACCTCTTCAGTGCTCTAGGGATCAAATTTGTGGAATTTGAGGTTTCTGGGAAACAATTTTGCTGCTTTGCCTTCTCATGTTGTTTCCTCTGTGAGTGTGCATGTGTGTGTGTGCGTGTGCGTGTGTGTGTGCATGCACGCATTGAGATTTGTGGGTTCTTATGGTGGAAAGGCTATTACTAGTATAGAGGTCTTTTTAGTTAGTGTTTGTTTTTCAGTGATACATTCTAGGTGTGGTTAACACTAACTAAAAAGTCTTCTATACCTCTGTCCCAAGATCTAGCTCCCTATATTAATTTAGAAGGGAGAGACTGTGTAATTGGCTGATTATCAAGTTTTCTGGGTATGAACCACAGTATTATTTTTGATACAAAGCCAATGTAGATATTGGCATACAGAAGAAATCAATAGCAACAACCATATCAACCTGCAGGAGCAATAATAATAGCATCAATCATCAGCAATAATAGCATCAAAGACAATCTGCAATTGATATAGCATGAGAATCAGTAATGTGCCACTCTTAAACACAAAAAGAGATTTGTAATTATAGTGTGAACACAAAGACAGACTAAATATTGCTGTAAATATCTACCAAATGCAACAACTTCACCTCTATTAACAGAAAATAATTCAACAGTAATAGCATAGAAGTAAACATCTAATGATTAAAAAAGCTTAATTGTTATACTAGTAAAGACAGAAGGGATGGAGGATGAAAAACAAATATTTGAAAAATTAAGCAAAGGGAGTTGAGGATGAAAGAAAAGTAAGATAAAGAAAATTACTTAAATTAGAAAAGGTAATAAAAAATAAAAGAAAAATAAGAAAGAAAGTAAATAGGAAGAAAAAGGAGAAGAAAAAAATTTCCAAAAGAAAATGAAGAAGGAAAAGAAAACTGATGTATTTTTGACTGAATGGCTTCTTTCCAGAATTAGAATTTCTAGGATTAGGTTTCTGCAGTCTTAGAATCCAGCAAATAATGGTTTTAGCTGCCTACTTTTGCAGTTTTTGTGCTTGTAAGGTACCCACCTTCATGCATAAGGTCCCTTTATGTATACTCTGGGAGTGGCAACCATCCAAGTGGAGGCATGTCATTGCTCTCTCTGGTAGATGAGGAAAGCAATCTGTCCACTGATCTATGCTGTATACAGCAGCAGGAAGGATGTTGAAGTAGACTACAAGACTTAATGCCACTTAAATTCAGCCACCTCTGAAAGCTACTATGTTTTGCCTACCTTCTCACCATAGAGGGTGGGGCCTTTAGTCCTTCTTGGCCTGAGTTTTAACTTCTCCAGGGATCTAACTCTAGGCTTCACCTCTTCTGCGACTGTCCACTATGGCCATCTCTCACCTAGTCACTGTGGGAGAGTAACATCGGGAACACTGAAGTGAAGTTGCTTTGTAGCTGATTTATGGCTGAACCTTAAACAATCAATTCTTTCTGCAAATTGTTTCTGATTAAACATTCAAATACGGTGGGCACTGTACTGAATAGCTCCTCCAACTCTAGCATGCTGTATGGAAAGAGCCACGTTTGGTGTAAAATCTCATGCTTTTTACCCATGCACAATAACCATACACTTTTCTGGAAGCCAGCAGTGTTTAGCCATGTCAACTGTTTCACTCTGCAGGCTTGTGTTATGCAAATGCAAGTGCCTCTTCTCAGAGCTGGGGTGAGCTTTCTAGAAGGCTTCATTGTTTTCTTTGCGTTGTATTTAGTTTCTCTAGCTTCTCTGTAGTTTCCAGTTCTTTTTCAGCTCTTTCCTGTTTCCCAGAGATCTACTTCTATTTATTTACTTTTTAGTTTTTCTCTTCACCAAATTGTTATTTTGAAGGATTCTAGCCAGGCTGTATTTTGCTGATCATCCTTACTCCACCATTTTTTCCCTGACCTCTATTCTTCCTTTGTGCTATAATACTGGTAATATCTTTCCCCATTTTACAGTGAAAATTAAAATCACTACCATCTTAGTTCTCACACAGGGTTATACTAAAATTCAGTTTGAAGTATTACATGAGTATTTATAAGTAATACTTTTTAAAAGTTATATGCTGGAATGCAAATATCTGGTTCATCTTACTAAGTTTTCAATCTCAAGTATATAAAGTTTCTTCTTGAATAGATTCTATTGATTTTTCTTCTTAGGATTTTCTGTTGGATAAAATGAAAACTATAAAATATTATTCTAAAGTACTGCAACTTAATTGTGTAATAGAGCTACATGTGGTTACACAAATATTTTAGAACTAAGTGATATATTGTTTTCAATACCTATAAAGCAATTCACATGAGTGGAGGTATAATGATTGGAGGTATAAGAGAACGAGATTGTTGTTGATATTGTAGATCTGACTTCATATTTAAAAGCATTTTATGCACCTGAAAATTCTGAAATTATATAGAGTTTCCATTGATTTACATAAGATAAGAATTCTTTCTCCCAAGATATTTTGACTGGTATCTCTTGGTTATCATCTTATCATCTTGCAGATCAATGTGTCCTTTTTTCTGTATTTGCTAAGCCACTCTCAGAATCCTGTCATTTTTCTCCTCAAAGGAACCAACAGACAGAAGGAAGGGAGAAGAAGGAATGGAAAATGAGGTAAATGATATTTTAAGTGTTGCGATGTGTTACGTACACACAGTGATTGCAAATAAGGTATGTACTCATTGTAATATATATGTGGAGGGCAAGAGGGAAATGCAAGAGATGGAGTCAGGGGAAGGGAAGGGGACTAAATATTAATTTATGTGTCATGTACATGTGCTAACTCTCTCCATTGATTGCCATCATTATGTACTATAAATATGTACCAATAAAACAATAAATAAATAAAGGGATGCTTTCATATCAGAAATAAATGGATATATATTTAGTGGTCTCATCTTCTTTAGTTCTTGAGTTTTTTCCAAGACTTTACCTCCAAAAGAAGTAGCCCTGACATCATGTAGTGTATAAATATATGGATATAATAGTGAAATATGCAAATTCAAAGCTGTGCAATTAAAATGTGAATGAATTCTAATTTTTATGAAGATAGTTCAAAGTTATGCAAATGCTTTGAGTTAGTTTTTTACAGGATCACAGTATTCCAAAGTTAGCAGTCTAAATGGACCATGCTGACTGTGACTGCTGCATGGCAGTGCCATTTTAGTTGCCAAACAGAGATATCTGTCATCATTTGACAGGACTAGTTTCTACAAATGCATACTTCCAATTACATATGGCCTTCAGGGTTCCACACTTAAAATAAAATACAATGTTTCACATGTAAATAATAAAAATTTCCCGTAAAGAATTTCTGCATAATTTGTAATCTGTGAGAAGCAAGGCATTTACTTATTTATTTATGTATTTGTTTGGTACTGGGGATCGAACTCATGACCTTGCGCTTGCCAGGCAAGCTCTTATGCCGCTGAGCTAAATCCCTGGTCCCAAGTAAGGCATTTATACTGATGGATGACAGGTATTACTGGAAGAAAGTTAGAATCCAGAAATAGAATGTAGTAGGAAAGACAAAAGAGATGGAATCCAGGCATTCAGGAAAAGATGACCAGAGAAGAGATACTGGTTTGCAGAGAGCCTGTGAGGGTGGTAGAGTGGCTCTGACTTATCCAAGCAGGCCTAAAACTCAGGGCAATCCCAATCAGTCTTCAAACCTTTCCCATTTGGTCCCCCTGGATCCCAAGTGGAATAAAAGAAGACTAAACTGGCAAGAACAGAGGCTCTGTTTAGAGCTTCAGCAGGCTCCACACAACGTAGAGACCCAGACATTCAACTGGAATTTGGCATGTGTGTTAGCCAGGGCTCTTCTCTGTCCCTGGGCATGTCTTGTATTTCTTTCCTTGTAGTACACTAGGTCTCTTTCGTTGCCTCTTGGGTAGACTTCCTAGTTTATTCCTTCTACAAATTAAGTGCTGTTAGCCACTGTTGTCCTTCATATCAGCATAGCAGCAGATTTATTCCAGGATCCAAATTCCATGAATAATAAAATCTGCAGATGTTTAAGTTTTCCTATATAAAATAGTATTGAATTTGCATATCACCTATTCATTTCCTCTCCTATACTTTACAACATTTCTAGGTTGCTTATAATACATAATCTAATGTGGCTGCTCTGTATATAGTTGTCATACCATATTAAGTAATAAAATCCAAAAGTCTATACATGTTCAGTATATATACAACTTTTTTCTGACTACTTCTATCTGTGAGTGTTTGAATCTGATGATGCAGAATGTATATGAAGAGCCTCCTGCATTTTTTGTCAACTTTTGCCTCAAGTATTGTATCCAACAATAAAAGTACAACTGTCTTTGTAAGATTCACTTTTTATACAGCATGGAGCCTGTATACTGAGTTTTTCTATGTAAACATTGTGTGTGAGTGTGTGCATGTGTGTACGTGCCTACTAATTGTGGCTATTCTCATGTACTTCAAATTTCTATGTTTTCATTCTAAATACAATTTTAGGTTGAGCTTTCTAATTATTGCATTCTTATAACTGTAGGTCTTGCATGTAGTTGTAGCATTTAATCTAAAAATATACTGTGATTTTATATAGAAAAACAGCTTCCTGACACTTTGTGTAGCTCCTTTTGCATATTAATTTGCACAGCCTGTGAATCACTGTGAAATGGCAAGTGCTGATAATGCAGCTGCCCCAAGTTCTTGGCTGGTTAAGGATTTTCACACATTGTATTAGTGTAATAATAGATTTTATAGTTAACCAAAATATGTAATTATAAATTCATATTATCAATATTTCCAGCTTGATTCTGGGGCTCAGTTTTGCACTGATTGAAACACTGTGGTTCTAAAATTAATTAGGTATAGAGTTAATGGTCACATCAGTTTTCCCACATGAAAGAAATTACTGGAATAAAGTAAGCTTGGGCAGTGAGTGATAATGTGTAATGTAGGTGCCTTGATGGAGGCATGATAAGGGTGTGGTTGATTAGTATGGGAGTGATCGCTTAAAGACTATAGTCCAAAAAACATTTTAAAACCCAGAAAGTTACAGAAGACATAGTCTTTGGAGACTTGTCAACTACAACTAAGAATTACTCTTGCATTCTATACAAGTGCCAGGTAAGGAATGAAGTTTGTTTGCAATTACTTTTGGTTGCTGGACTGTATCTTTTTAAGCTACTCCAGGCAGAACTTGAGTCATGTGAGGCCCCTGGGATGTGTTCAGATTACACAGATACCCAGTGAGAGTGAGGAGGGTTATGGTATAAATGTGTCTGAAATTTTATATGTTGAAAACTTAATTCACAACGCAACAGTGTTGAGAAAGGCAGAATTTGCGAAGAAAGTTGTGTCATCAGGTCTCAACCCTTTTAAATAGATTAATATTAATATAAAAGAGCTGGATAGAGGGAGTTTGCCTTTCCATCCCTTTCTTCCTGTGACCACACGACATTCTTTCCTCCAGAGGCTGCAGCACCATCCTGGAAGCCAAGGGAATCTCCACCACACAGCTGTACATGTCAGCATACTGACCTTGGACTCCCCAGCCTCCTGGACTGTGAAAAATGAATTCCTGTTCTTTATAGATTACCCAGTCTCGGGTATTTTGTTACAAGAGCACCAGCCATTTAGGCAGTGATCATATGTTAGAGGTTCCAAAATAAGTCCCAACGGAGAGAGGAGAGATGAATCAGAGGAACACACAGATTCACAGTTCTAGAATGAGGATCGCTAGACGAGGCTATTCGAATACTCACAGCCCCCACTGTGTATCCCCATTGTTGTTCTCTCCATTTCTCTTGGTTTCATTTCCTACTCTGCAAAGATGAGGTAAATGAAAACCTATAGTTTTGTAAAAATCATACGTTAGCCCGCTCCTGTCACATAGAAGCAAGCTCTGTATAAATGTCTGTTGTCATCACAGCATAAGATAAAGCCAGCGAGAGCATAATAAACAGGCAACCCTTTTGGTCTGTAGTTTTCTTTTCTTTCTTTCTTTCTTTCTTTCTTTCTTTCTTTCTTTCTTTCTTTCTTTCTTTCTTTTTTTTGTAGTTTTAATCATTCCTAGTCAACTCCAGCTAGAAAATTGTGAATATCAAGAAATTATACATTTTAAATTATGTACTATTCCGAGTAAGCATGGTGGGGTTTTGAACTGTCTCACTCCACGCAGACTGGGCTGTGGATACTTTCTCTACACTCTTATGCCACCACTCATTACTGGAGGAAAGCCCAGTAATCAGATAAACTTCTTCAATGCTATAACACTTATGTTCAAGTAATTGTAGTATACTTGGTGTCCCCAAAGTGTCAAAGCAGTGATGCTGAAAATTCATATTTACAACAAGAAGCTCTTAATTGGAAAGGCAAAAGTTCTTAATTTCATAAGGAAAAAAAATTACAGTGGCTCATAGGTTCATGAACTGAATTGATTCCATGATTCTGGAAAAGATGACCATGTTTGTGTTCCTGTGGGAAAGGCAGCTGGGATTGTGTTTGTCACCTGGACAGAATTCATAAACAAAATGAAAATTTTGCAAAAGGCTTCTGTTTGCAAATCAAATTGCTAATAAACAAAAGTTTTGTGAACAGAGATACTATCATATACACTGAAGTTGCTAAAATCTACAGTTAAGAACAGAGAGGAAAAACATGTACATATATAGTTGGTTTTTTATGTGCTTCCAGGCTTCCACTAGGAGGCTCACAATATACTCCCATTGGTAAAAGAGAACTACTGTATAAACTGTAGGAAGTTTGGATAACTGGAATATGAAGTATCAGAGATGAAGCTGAAATGGCAGAAAAGGATATATCAAAAATGCCATTTACTCAAGCTAAATAATATGGATTTTATCTAAGATGTAGCAGGAGTTATTAAAATGCTTTCACTAGAAAGTGGTAATTATATTCACTAAGAAAGAGTTGTTGAACTCCTATCTCCCAGTAACTCATTTTGTGTATAGAACCACTAGAGGTCTAAATGGCTACTATGAGGTCACACTGGAGTAGTGGGACCCTACTTCAGCACAAGTGATGTCATTATAGGAAGACAGCCAAGTGAAGACACAGAGACGGGGAAATGCCAAGGCAGGCAGACAGGAATGGAAGCGGAGCCCATAGGCTGAAGAACACCAAGGATTCCCAGCAGGCCCTGGAAGCCAGGAGAGAGGCTGGGCCAACAAAATCATCTTTACAGTCCTCTGAAGGAACCAGTCTCTCTGACCTCTTGATTTCAGGTTTCTAGCTTCCACAACTATGAAAGAAAAAAAAAATTCTGTTGTTTTAAGGCATCCAGTTTGTGGTACCATATTTGCAGAAGCTCCAGAAAATGAACCGGGAGCTGGAGGTTGGAGAAATAGGATTCTTCCTTACCTTTTCAAGAGATAACTCTAGTTTTCAAGTGGCAAATGGAAAAGTGGAGAACAAGACTGAAATTGCTGAGTCCAGATCAGGGCAAATGCCATCTGTAGATCAACCCATCCTTGCTTCTAGGCATTTCTAGCTTTCTGTTTCCCAGGTGGGTCTCACTGGTGTGTTAAGTGCAGTTCTTCTTACTATTGCTCACATCACTTGTCTCAGTTCTGACTCCAGACTGCTATTTTCAGAATCAAAATGCTGCTGATGCAGGTCTCTGGGGCTTAGGACTTTGTCTGTGTAGAGAAACTATAGTAAACTTAAACTCCATGACAGGGAGGCTACCCAAAAGGAACAGGACGTGGTTTTAGGATTGGCTAGACTTTAAGAAGCAAATTGCTCAAGTTTTTTGATGGAAATATTTGAGATGAAAGAAAAAAAATAAGATAACTATTTGTTGCTGTAGAGCTATTTTCAAGGAATTTCAGAGTCTTATCTTTTTAATTTTTTTCTGATTTCCTTTCATGCTGATTCCTGTTTGATCTAGTGAGCTATCATCAGGAAAATACATGTGAGACAGACTTAGGATTTCCTTCCAAAGAAGGAAATGGTACTAGGAAAGTGAAGATGCTGAGTAAGGCTAATCCTTGGCAGGGAACAAGGCTGTTGGAACCTGTAGCCACTAAACTAAGGCCTGGAATAGTGCCTTATTGAGCTGGAAAAGTAGGCAGTGATAATTACAACAGTCAATATTTGAGTGAAGTATTTAATAGTCCCTTCATGGGTAATGAATGTGACTACCAAGAAGAAAATGAAGAGGACTTTTTTCAAACTGTACATTAAACTAAAACAATGCAAACTGTGCAACAATGAAGTCCCTTGTGGAATTAATGGTGTTGAGATAGAATGTAATGTTTCTTGTAGATTTTACTGGGGGGCTCACTGTTAGTTTTTCAAGTGTAGCATAAATAGGCCCAATTTCCTAAAAGTTAATTGCTTATGGAGAGTACCTGTTAACATCTCCCAGGATACAAGGATTCTATTGTGTATAACTGGGGGTATATAATATTAAATCATAAATCATAGTCTTAGAAGGCAATTCTGGTTCCTTCCTCTGCTCTTTGAATGAGAAGACATAAACAATTTTGGAATTAGAGAGCTATTCCATTGCTTAAATTGCTTTTAGAGGAGGCCATTCCTTATAGTTAGGGTTACTTTCTGTCACAGAGGGCTTCCTCATGAGAGGGGTACTGATTTCCTAATCCACATAATTAACAAAAGCCAATGCCCACTGCATTAGAATATCATAGCTAAAGGCTATCAGGACCTAGACTTCCAAACATTTAGTTTAAGTTTGTCATAGGAATCATCTCTAGAAGGAAGGCCCAGTTAAAACGTAGTCAGGTCTTCCAAAGAGTAGTCATAATTCTAGCAGATTTAGTTCATTAGAGTTGTCTAGTGGTAGAGAATGAAAAGGAGGAGGTCATAACGTATGGATTCTGACACACTTCCAAAGACACCAAAGTGATTAAACTTCTGAAGCATGTTCCTAACATTTCCAAAGGACTTTACAGCCAACATGTCTTTGTGTGATGGTCAGGGGAAATTCAGAAATGGAAAGGTAATAGCAGAAGGCGATACGAATGAAGGGAATCCCTTAAGAAATTTTCTGTGAGAACAATCCTGCCTCAAACAAAGTTTATTATGACACCACAACTCCTTAGTTCCAGAGGACAACAATCATCTCAAATGATACTACTATCTGCACTGAATCTGTGACGACTCTCAGGGAGACAAGAGGGGACTCAGCGAAATTCTTTCTGAATCAAATCTTTCTTGATGTCTGACCAATGTATTCAGCTTCATTAATTTACAGGTATGATTTCACAAAATCCAAGATTTAATATCTGTCAATACCAGAGTGTGAGGCAGAGCTTGTATGTCATTCCCCTTCATGTTTCCTTTTGTATTTTCAGCTCCAACAGGTGCAGATTTGCCAAAACGAATGTTAATTGCCTATTTGCTATCTCCCTGCTTGCTCAATTTGCGCACAGATCATTTCCTATTCAGAGTCTGGCAGCAGTTTCTCTCCCATTTACTCCTCTAATTGGTTTGGTTTCTAAGAAAACCACATTTCAAAAAATTTAGCTTTCCATGATTTCACCTTTATCCATAAAGCCACTGCCATCCCCAGAGCTGAGACAGCCTTGCTGAGAGGCAGACAGTAAGCAGCCAAAGGAAGAAAAAGATCCCTGGACTGCATTTCCATTAGAGCACATGACTAAGACACAAAAAAGTGGTCTTTGCACATACATCTTTCAATAAGCTTAATTTGACCTTCATAATTTCTTATTCACTCAAGGATTTCCTGAAGTTCATCCCTTCTGCTTAGCAGCTCAGTGGTACATTTTAGCTTTATGTCACTGATTTTGTCACCCTGAATCTTTTATGCCATTTGTTCTGATGGTTGAGCGAAGGAAGAAAGACAAGCAGGAAGTGAAGACTGAGGCTTATCCCAAGAGAAACTGCTGAAAAGGTCTGATCAGGTGGAGTGGAGGAAAAGTGCTCTTGCAAATAAGGGTGTGCTTGGAATATTTCTTCTCAGGCTGGCAGACTATTTATAGTGAATAATTCAGAACTGATATAAGATTTCAGTTTTCCTTTTAAGAAATAAAATTCATGTATACCTATGTTCATATGTAGATACACACTCCCATTAGATATACTGAATCATGAATGCAGCCGTTTGGTAATATGCAATGTTACTGAACGTGGAAAGTTGAGAGAAGGTACCATCATCCCAAGGATTTCTGTATTCAAACATAGGACCTGCACATGCAGAGTTGATCCACACCTGGACTCAGGCACGGTGAAATGTGTCACAAGGCAGCCTGGTCATGGTGCTCTTTACATGTGCAAGACTCCCAGGAGTAGCAGAGGAGCAAGCCTAGAGAAAAGCCATCAAGGAAGGTGACAGCTTCAGTGATAAACACAAAGGCACTGCTTGCAGTTGTGCTGCACACGTGTGGCTGTTTAAAATTAATTTTGAATTAATTCTACTTAAATAAAATACCAGTCTCTGAATATTTAAATGCTTTAACAGCTGTAAGTGACTACAGGTCACTGTAGTGTGTAATACAGGTGTAGACTAGTTCTCCTTTTGCATAAAGTTAATTGACCACACGGTGGCCAATCAAATCACCCAAGAGAGAGTTCCAGATGGACTATTCAGATCTTTACCTACTAGAAGCAATTGCTTCAGAAAAAAAGATTTATTTAATCTAGGCAGTAAACAACCTTGTTATAATGTCAAGAAATCTTATGTCTTTCCATTGAATTGAGGACTTTGGAAGGTGAGGATGGTTCCTATTATTTCTAAGCATGGAAAGAGAAGATTAGAAAGGGATTTTGAAGTGCAAAACTTACCTCCTTGTCATCAGGGGCTCTGTTGTTTCATTTTGCTAAGACTAAGACAAACGCACAGTGGTGGCCTATTATTGGTTTATATGAAACATCTTACTTTGGTAAGATGTTAGTTTGGTAAGACATCATCTGGTGCCATAATGTATTTTAATAGCTTTATTGTGGTGTAATTAACATATATAAGTACATATTTAATGAATAAGTACATATTTAATGAATATAATTCAATGAGTTTAGACATATGTTTATGCCCTTGAAATGATGATTTCTGCATATTCACCACAATCGAAAAAATTCCTTTATGCCTTTTTACTTTTATTTTTGTATGATAAAAACACTTAACATGAGACCTACACTCTTTAACAAAATTTTAAGTATACAATAAATTACTAGTGACCAGAGGCACTAAGCTACAAAATGAATCTCTAAAATTAATTTATCTGGTATAAGTAAAATTTTATGTCAGGTGAATAAGTATTACCTCAACTCCCATGTCTGTTTCCACGAGTTTATCCTTATGTAAGTGGATTCCTGAAGCACTGTTTTTCTGAGATTGACTTATTTTGCTCCAGGTTTTGTCTTCCATGTTCACTGATGCCACATGCATCAAAGTTTCCTCCTTTTCATTCAGATATGTGATTATGCTGCACTTTATTTGGGAACAAATCTAAATTCATTTTATGATTCTAGCATTACCTAGGTACCAAACCAAAGTAAAGACACTACAGGAAAAGAAAATTAGAGTCAATACTCTGGATAAACACAAACAAACAAATGTCTAAAAAAAAAAATAGGAAACCAAATGTAATACCACATTAAAAGACTTTTATACCATGAAAAAGTGTGATTTAATCCTGGGACAGAAAGGCGACTCCATCTACCAAAATCAATGCGATATATAACATTAATGGAATGAAGGTTAAAGGCCACATAATCATTTCAATAGACTCAGAAACAAGCTTTCCACAAATTTCTACAACTGTTCATAATAAACCCTCCACAAATTAGGCATAGAAAAAACTTACACAGGACAATAAACTCATAAATAAAAGCCTCACAACTAACATTATTCTCAGCAGAGGAGAGCTATGAGTTTTTCCTTTAAGAAATGAAAGACATCCAGAAGGAAACAAAGAAGTAAATTATTTACAGATATCCTTATAGTATATATTTTATATTTGGGATATACAGATGTAAATATGACTATGTTTCATGCCTACATGTGTTTCTTAGTTTTATATGTATATATATATTATAGTTTTATTCTACCACTTTTTTCCAAGAATTTTCTTTTAGAAATCTTTTCTAAAACTTCTCATTTCCTATTCAAGTTAGGTGTCAGTGATTCAGCTTGGAAAATAAACAAGCAAACTAGTTCAAATATTTAAAAACTCAAAAATCAAAAAAGAAAGTCTTGAAAAAAGCTAAAACTGTTTTTATGAGCAAGATTAATTTGTTTCTCATCTCTTTTGAGAATTTAGATGCACCTTGAACTTCTGTTTTGATGGCACAGATCCTTTAGGTATGATTCTCTAGGTCTAGAAATACATTAGCAAAAACAGTTTAAAATGAAAACATGGAGGAAAAGTACATTAAAATAAAACACACAATGTTATCAGCATACTGATCTTCACTTTTTAAAAAAAATAGTATTGGTTAACACAGTGTTAACAATGGTTATCTGTGGATGGCAGAATTATGGATTACATAAATTGTCTGCTTCATTTTACTTTGCATTTAAAAATTTATAAAAGTATTTGAAGCAGCACTATAGGGGTTTCACTATGCTATAAGAATTGTTTTTATTTTTTGTTTTAATTACAGCAATATAGTCACACAATTTTACACAACTATATATGTGGTGTACATACAATCCTATTGTCTATTTTTCTTAAATGAATGAATGTATTTTAAGCAAGAAGCATGAAGTATATGTCAAGAAAGAATAAAAAGATCATAAATTTTGATCTGGCAATCTTATTGCCTAGAGAAAAAACATGGATATGTTAAATAATAAATATGAATCATCTTGATAGATGCTAGGCTAGAAAAAGTTCTGCAAAAACCAAGGGGAGCAGATTGTACAAAACAGAAGAATCTCATGGAAACTGATATTCAGATTGGCTCAGGATTCCATATCATTATACTCATTAATTTTACAGCTTAACTTTATTCCTGTTGATTGATGGATATGTTAGATTTTGGTTAACCTGTATCATAATAATACCCATTGCTTTTCTCTTTTTTTTTGTACCAGGGATTGAACTCATGACCTTGTGCTTACTAAGCAGATGCTTATGCCACTGAGTTAAACCCCCATTTCTTTGTTTTATTTCTTTATTTCTTTGCTTTTATAATCTTAGGTATGCTACTTTGATCAACTTTCGTTAAAAAATCATACCCCTAGGAACTTAATTTGTGCACATTTAGCAAAAAAAGTAATATACACTTTGATTATAAATAGTCTCCTAACTGCTGATAAACCTTACCAAATTTTATTATCATTACCTCCATTATAATTATATAAATTTCAGCTTCCTCATTCACTTTGATCATTGCTTTATTCTTTGATGCTTTCAGTCTTTCTGGACATTAGACATTTTTTCATGTCTGCCTTTCTGATCCATCGAGTAACCTCGACATTTTTCATGGGTGTATTGACTCCAAGTCAGGCATTTGACTTGCCATTGCTCGCCAGCCTTTCATGTGAGCTATGCTTAGAGGTTCACAAACTCTGTAACGATTGGTGAGGCTTGAATTACACTTTAATGCAGTGAAACTAATTTTTATTCATTAATTATTTCTGGATGGTTAAAGTCAACACAAATAAAAGAATGAAAAAATGATTAAAAATACTGATAATATATCGACAGTGATATCTATAACATATGAGCATCCCAGAAAGTTTATATGAGAATGACAGCTAGCTAGCCAACATAGACAGAGGCTGGGTAAACTTTCCATGAAAGAAATAAAATTGGATAGTGAGCATATCAGAAAAAAATTTCATGAAATTAAAAGAAAATGTGAAGAAAGTCTTAGGCCATCATTTTTCTCTCATGAGAAAGGCAAAAATTGGAAGAGATTCTTACACACTGTTGTCAAGGGTTAGAGAAGTCCCCCCAGCAGTGTTGATGGACATATAATGATGTTTGGAAGACAACTTGGTAGGATTATAAACATTTTAAAGATGCACACTGAATCAGGAAGATTACAGTAAACTACGTACTTGTATCCTGGAACCCTCAGCAGGCGTATACAATCACAAAGACACTGCTGTTGCATTTGTCTTGCTATGTAACATACTCACTGCACATCAGCTGGCCCTGGGCTAATGATGCAGTCTCTGTGAGGGGCACCTACGGCAAGGAGAGAGAACAAGCATGCTTGGCTTATTCAATGCCTGCTCAGCCAGGCGCCTCCCTTCCATTCTCTTACAGATGATTCATCAGCCAGAGCTGATTCATGCCACAGTCTGCTGGCTGTGGAATGGTACAGCACAGTCTCTGCTGGGTGAGACCCTGTAAGGAGAGAAGCAAACATTCTGAATAACAATGCATTTACCAAGTGTATCTCTGTCCTTTTGCAGAGCAGTGCCTCTCTGCAGTCACCTCTCTCACAAAACCAAAAGAATAAATTCCTCAAAAATACATCTGAAAATTTGCATTGAAACCTCATCTATAACAGCATAAAGGGAGACACACTGTTATAGGTGATTCCCCCCAAAACCAGAGTGACAATGTACCTGCTAACATGCTCACACAGAGAGGAACACAAGTTACACTGCTTAAAAAAGTGACCAGAATATTAGCTTCTTATTTACTCTGGAACAAAGAACACACATTTGCTGTCTTAGTCTGGGGGTGAGTAGTCTAAACTCAAGGCATCAGCAGAGCTGTGTCCTGAAGTCACCAAGGAGTTTTCTTGCTGCTCTTTTAGTCATGCGGTAACATCCACAGCATCCAGAGATTATGATGTGGATACTTTTGGGAATTCAATTTACCACAAACATTTAAGAATAATTTTTGTACACACATACAAACACATGTGCTTGTGCAAACCCGAAGTATATACAGTTGCACAAAAGCATGTCCATAGGGACATGTCACAAATGATCAAGAGAGTTATTTCTAGGAAGCAAGTCCAGATGCAAGGTTAGAAATGGGAAACAAATGCAATTTTTAGTTTTGTAAGTCTGCACTATTCTGTTCTATTTTAACATTTAAAGTATGAGCAACTGTTTTCAGGATAACAATATGTAATATGACAATTGTGTATTTCCTACTCTCCTATCACTGTTTTGATTTATTTTTGTTTTATTCCCTTTAAAACAAAAAAATAATAAAGATAATGTTAATAAAAACAAAATATCTAAAAAAAGATTCTAGTGAAATTGAGTGTAGTAAATATATAATTAAATACATTAAAGTTTTGTTTACTAGTTACGATCTCAATACAGGAATTGAATTCTATGAATTCTGTATTTTATAGATTTTTATTGAAATTTTCACATTTTAGTGTTTCAAATGATCAGTTAGAATTACACGAGCTCTTGCAATAGTTTTGACACTGCTGTCTTTTGAAAATAGTTTGGGCACTTTAAATTTATAGGTGTCTTAGTTACTTTTCTTGTTACCGTGACAGAATATCTAACACCCAATTTAAAGGAGGGAAGGATTGCTTCAGGTTTCAGCTTGCAGAGGCTTCAGTCTATAATCAGCTGTTTCCAAGGCAGGGTGGCACATGGCAGAGGGGCGTCACAGAGGAGAAATAGTCCATATTGAAGCAGGCCAGAGGCAGAAAGGTGGCATGTAGGAACAGCCAACCTGCCTCTCCCTTTTGTCCCATCCCACTACCAGACTTTTAGGTGGTGTCACCCAAATCCACAAATCCACTGTGGGCCTGCTCATATCTACACTATACTACACTACACTACACTAAACTAATCAGCACAGTAGTAACCATATACCTTTAATCCCAGAATCACATGCCTTAAATCCAGCCATCTGTGAAAAGCCCCACTATGACCACACAATTCTTCAGAGAACATCCAGGCACAAACCACAACAGCAAGTATAAGAAATTTAGATAAATGCTTATGTATTCAGAATTCAATGATTGGTAGGAATTCTCTCCCTAGCAAAAGTATACTTCAAACAACATGATTATCATATAATTTTAGGTGTTCATGAAGTCTATCAATTTCAACTTATGAACCCACTTTTCTAAGGTCTTTGGAGAAAAACTATTTTTTAGAAAATTATTGCTGAGGAAAGATTTACCTGTAGTGAGTTTGTCCTGCTGGTAACAAGATTTTGTTCAGGTCTGGATTTTACAAAATATCACAGGCTTAGGTGTTATTTTAGAACTGAAGTGCACCATACCATAGTCAATAACTGCATATGTCTATTTGAATTTAAATTGAAATTAATTAATCTATGTTCAGGGTTGGAATAATGTTAAAAATCCATATGGCCCAAATCAATGTACACATTCTATGTACATATTCTATATATAATTACTTTCAAAATTCTAGTATCTTTGATAGAATTAGAAAAATTGATTCCAAAAATTCATGTGAAAGCACAATGGTTTTGAATATCCAAAGCATTTCTGATATAGCAGTACAAAGCTGGAAGTTATCAAAATTCCTGATTTCAAATTATTAAATTTATTATAAGAAGAATATTGTACTATTTTTGTACACAGATAAGTATATTAACTGACAGCATTGAACAAAAAGCACAGAATTAAATCTAGGCATACGCAGGTGAATGATCTTCCATATGGACACCAAGACCATGTGGAGAAGAATCTCTTCAATGAATCTTTTCAAGGAGTAGTACTGAGAAAATGAATATATATGGGCAGGAGCATGAATCTGTGCTTTCTCTTGTACCACAGAGAAAAAAGAATCAATTCCAAGTGAATTAAAGACTTACACACAAGACCTGAAACTGTAAAATTCCCAGGTCAGACAAGGGGAAAATCTGCTTGACATTGGTATTAGCAGTGATCTTTTTGGGATATGATCTCAAAGCACATACAAGCACAAAACAACAAAACAAGCAAGTAAGACTACATGAAACAGTTTATATAAAGCAAAAGAAAAGGCAATGTATAAAATAAGAGAAAATATTTACAAAATATAAATCTAAGAGGTTAACATCTAAAATAGAACTACTTTGACTCAATAATCAAAAGTCCCAATTTAACTTCATAAAAGCAGATGCATGTCACAAAAGAAGACATACAAATCGTTCACAGGTATACAAAGCATGCTTAACATGATTGGGGAAATTTAAATCAAAACAACAAGGGTATAACATCTCACACTTCTTAGGATAGCTAATATTTTTAATTATAAAAGATAAATGTTGGCAAGGATGTTGGTACTGTTTAGATCTGAAAATTTTCTAAGGTTCTTACGTGTGTAGAAGGTGATGGCGTGATGTGGGGTGCTGTAATTCCCAGTGTACTGTATTCATCTGCTGATGCTCTGAGTAGCTATATTTGCTGTTAGGAGGTGGGGCCTGTTTGGGAGAGGAGGTCAGCTGGAGGCGTGACGCATATGGTTGTATCCCCATCCCCCAGCCCCTCCCTCTATCTCTGCTTCCTGGTGGGAGTGACGTGTCCCACTTTCCTCTGTGACAGGCCCTTCCATCACACCATTTCCACAACTGAGCCTCCCAACCATGGACTGAAACTTCTGAAACTGTTAGTCAAAAAAACAAAGACAAAAACCCCTTTATTCTATTAAATTATGGGTGTCAAGGTGTCTCAGTGAAGAGAATATGACTAAGACAGATCTAAAGACAAGGGAATGATTCTAAATTGTTGGTGGAAATAAAATCAGAATAGCAATCACAAAAAATAGAATCACCTTACAGTCCAGCAACCTCACTTCTGAGTATGTATATCCAAAATGATTGAAATCAAGAATTTGAGGAATTTTCTGCATTCTCATATTTGTTGCAATATTTTTTCACAATAGCCAATAAGTGGAAAAAATCTAAATGTTCTTTAATAGATGAATCGCTAAAGAGACTGTGTTAGGTACATTGAATAGAATATTATTCAACTTTAAAAGGGCAAGAAAGCCTGCCATTTGTAAAAAAAAAAAGGCCAAAAAACAAAACAACAACAACAAAAAAAGCCATGAATGAACTTTGCGTTGCCATGCTAAGTGAAGTAAACCTGACACGTGATTTTACTTACACATAATTTCTAAATTAGTGAAAGTCAAAAAATCAGAGAATCAGGTGGTAAATCTCAGGGACAGCAGGAGGAAAATAAGAAGTTATTATTTAAAGGCTACAAAGTTTTCAGTTATACCAGGTAACGAATTCTGGAGATGTGCTATATACACCATGGTAACTCATAATACTGTATAGAACACTTGAAAATGTAAGCGATAAATACTGTTGTATTTGAAAAAGAAATAGAAGTGGAGGAGGAAAGAGAAGAGAGGAAAAGGAGGAAGTGGAGGAGGAGGGAAAGAGGAATTATTAAGGAGGTGGGTGGAAACTCTGGGAGATGATATATTGATGACCTTAATGGTAGTGATGATTTTATAGCTATATTTATCCACAAACTGACTGAGATATACATTAAATATGGACAACTTTTTGTATATCAGTGGCACTTCAACAAAGTGTTTTCAGTAAAATTCAATTAGCTAAAAATTTAGTTCCTCTACCATCTTTGGTCTGTTCAATAACCATCATATTGAACAGTGCAAATATCAAATATTTCCATCACCACGAAAGGGATTTTAGGCTGTACAATTCTAGCTCATGTGCTCCAGGCTTCAAAGTGAATGAAGATAAGAAAAATTCAAATTAAATTGGTTTAAATAATAAATCACTTAGAAAGAAGTAATATTTCTTAGGCTGCAGGCACTGTCATAGAGATTATCGTATTTATTCTCTACAACAATGGTGTGATGATGATATTATCTTCATTTTGCAAACGAAGACACCAAAGCACAGGAAGGTTGGGCTTCCATAATTAACTTGTGGAATGAACTGTTTCAAACTTGAACCTTGACAATGCCTCACCAGTGCTCTTACCCAGGCTGAGTTACCTTTCCAATTCCAGTGCTTTTTACAAAGCTGTCTTTAGACAATGAACATTTAGTTTTTGTTCTAGTCTGGCATTTATTTGTGATACAGAGTAACTTTTCCAACTCGCTTAGTGGTGCCATTGTATCTTCAGTAAGGGAACACCCTATCTGAAGCCTCCCAAAGCTTAACCAGTGCTCTACATCTACAACTTACCCCCTGAAGCACAGCTACAGCCAGGAAGTCTGTTCCCTCATTCTACCTGGCAAAGGCACCTCTTTTGGCAAAGTCATCATTAGGGTTTTAAAAGACACTACTCAGAATATTTCAGAGAAATGTTTGATACAAAAAGACTCTAATCATTAAATGGCATAAAGATAACTGAAATATCTCCTGTGCTTAGAATTCTCTTTAAAAAATGAGACTTATGACAACACTGGGAATAAATTTAAGCTCATTGTCACTTCTAAAGCACTTTTTTAAAGCGATAGAATTAAAAATAATGTTAGTGAAATATAAATAAGGCTTTGGAGTGCAATCAGGCAAGGCATGGCTGTGGCTATTGTAATTGTAGCCTAGGACTAAGCGAGGGCCCAAACCTGGTTACGGCTCAACCGTAACTAGATTTGCTCAAAGCAAAGCTGGCATTTTCTGATCTGCCTCAAGATGCCACTGGCTTTCCAATCCATGCTCTCCTGGGAACTTCTCCAGCCAGGAGCAATCCACACAGAGCACAAGGCTCTCTAAATTTGCTTGAAGGTATTGTGCATATTCATGTAGTTGAAATTTTTTGAGTGATGGTTTATAATAATTACTGACTTAAGAAACATAAAGTGGAAAACATTAAAACATCATAAAATTTATGTGGCACAATATGTAGTGTTTTAAAAAATGAATATATTGAACATTGATGCCCAACAGAACTGATAAAAACAATGAAATATATTCTAGGGAAAGGAACTCTGTAGAGCAATTCATCTGTTCACTTAATAATTCATTCTGAAGAAAGGCAGCAGCATGACAGTAGGAACTTTTCAGGCTGCAAACTGCAGAGCCCTTTGGGGGTTACTCAGGTGCAGGTGGGGGTAGAGGGGAAGTCGGGCAGTGTCACATACTCTGCTTCCGTGGCAAACAGAGTGACTCAAAGTTCATCCTTTCTCCATTAGATGCTTCCCACAGCAGAAGAAAACTTTCACTAGTAAAGTAAATTTGAATACAAGTATTTTAGAAATTTCATTATGGCCCTCCTTACTATTCACTGCATAACCCATGTTCATAAATATTATCAATTCAGTACTTGCCAGCCTTATGTAGCCTTATCAACCCACTCAGTGTATGAAACGGGCTTGGAAAAATTCAGCAACTTCCTTCCTTCCCAGATTGGGAAATGGCAGGTCTGAAATTTTACTGGGATGTGCCTTCCTTCAAAAATATTACTATCAACTAATTTTATACACTGCTTAAGCTTAATTACAGTAAATTATACCAAATATATACCTCAATATTTTAAACTAACTAGGGATACAGGTCAGTGATAGTGTGCTTGCCTTACACGTGTGGGACCACAAGTTTGAGTCCACAAACAAATATACATATATTCAAATATATCTATATATAAATGTATGAAAGTAAATACATATAGATGGTTATTAACACATAGTTTGAGGTTAGTGATTGATTAGCTTTGTTTTCAGTATTGTCACCTTGATGCACTTTTGTGTGACCGTCTCTTTGCCGTATTAGCCTTCTTTGTCTTTCCTGTGTTTATTTCTTGTGTGGATACTATGTTTAAATATCACAGGATTTTCCAGGTGTCTTTGTGAAATATGACTGTATCAATGAGCTTTCCGTGAAAGGAAGCATTATTAAAGGTTTGCAATACCAAGTGAGGTAGGCACTCACTAAGTCGCTACAATCTTTGCTCTTGGACTGATTTTGAATTTAAGCTGTGAAATGTGGCTCGTGTTTATGAATATGCCTAACACTAAGCTGAAAGCAGGAGTCCTTACTGCTACTCCTTCCCCCATATCCTATTTGTTGCTATTTCTATTTAACATGAATGATGAAATTTGGTTTTAGGGATCAAAGAGTGCCAGAAGGTATTAAAGTCAATGGCAATATTAATTGTAGCAAAGAGATAAAGGAGTTAGGAAAGCTTAATGTTAAGTCTTAAAAAATGAATTCTGTTATGTGGTTTTTTAGTTTACTGAAGGTGGTATGAATTTTTAACCAAAAAAAGGATATACTACAATATGTTCATATATAATTTTCTCTAACTGACTCAATTTATAGTAAAACTTGCAGTATCAAAACAGACTCAGGTGTTACGGAGACTCCATGCCTTGTGACTTTTAAATTGGAATTAAAACCTCATGGCTGTGTTGGTTTGGCTAGGTAATGGTTTAAGCCACTGTGATGGACATTATTACCTTTTTTAAGATCCACTTTAAAGGTATGATTGTGTGGTTATTTATACATTTTCCATGGCAGATTTTAAAATGCGATTAGATGCAATATGAACAATAAAAAATTAGAAATGTTTTATTAATGGCTATGTAGACATGTACTTTAATAGCATTGTAATATACAGTAAGCACTTTGGCATATTAAAATACAAATAATAGAGTATCAGTAGGAATTACAGCAAGTGCAGGTGTGATTAAGAAAGCTCTATGTCATGGTTAATAACGATGATCTTAAGAAACTGTTGTTGCTGTAAATGTTCATTTTGCTTAGTTATCCTGCTGGTTTCACTGCACCTGCATCTGGCTCAAATAATCTGAAACAAAAAGCAAGACCAAAGTCACTTGAATGAAGAACACTACACATACAAGCACTTCATAGAAAAAGCAAGAGTCATAATGGTGTTTCTCACAAGCAAAATCTGTTCTCTCAAACCCATGTGGGTGTCAACACACTTTAAAAAAGTCCTTAGCAGTGTAAATACTTACTACCTCTCAGGTTTTGTAATAGGACAAAATCCAAGGGCATTTTTTGTTTGTTTGTTTCATACTGCAGTTTCCTTAGAAGACACACAGACAAAACGGTTAAGATAGTCTGAAGACTATGGGCAGCTAAGCTGAGGTCTTTGCAGAACGTATCCAGATTCCTTGCAACTGGGAGGGGGATCTATTTTTATAAATGTGTGTTCAGTGACCACACTGTTTCCTCACTCTCATAGGTTATTGAATAATTCCTTTGTTTTTTGCATTAGTTCATTCATTCATTCAATCCAGATTAAATATAGCAGATAGTGAACCAAGCACTGGACAGGTTAGGATCACAGGAACTCTTGAACAGAAGTAGAAATGGTCTTCTCTAGACAATAACCAAGCATTAACATAATCCTTAAAGACATATTGAAAAAAAAACCTCCTTATTGTTAAGAATCAAGAGCTTTAAGGGAAATTTTCAAGGGTATTTTTGTAGCAGTGTGGGAAGTATGTGGGCCACTAGAATATGTTTATTGAATGAAAGACAAATTATATCCTGAGAACTCAGCCTGGGGCACCAGGACTGGGAGAAGAAGGCCACCTTAGCTCCAGTTCTGTGGAGATGCACCCTTGCCTATGTGCCCGTAGCCTGCTGACCGCGTGTAAATTTAGGAAGAGATTTTCTGACTGTTCCCCCTCTTCCTGCCCCACTTTGTTCCTCCCTGATGTAGTCTCATGGGATAAACTCATTTTATTAA
Source organism: Hydrochoerus hydrochaeris (assembly GCA_004027455.1). Taxonomy (NCBI): domain Eukaryota; kingdom Metazoa; phylum Chordata; class Mammalia; order Rodentia; family Hydrochaeridae; genus Hydrochoerus; species Hydrochoerus hydrochaeris. The sequence continues at coordinate 160,440 of PVLA01000761.1, forward strand.
CAGTGGAGTTTTGCTCCTGGATTCATATTATGGATCACTGATATCCACACTACTAAGAGCCACTTCCTCGAAGCTTGTGTTCTGTTAATAGTTCCCCAGTTTGTAGTTGTAATTCTGTGCCATAGGCACTAACTGCACTCTCTGAATCAGGTGCTGACAGATATGAGAAAGGTCGGAACAAAACTTAAAACCTAATCTAGAAGAAACACAGCTTCCTCAAGTCATTACAACAAAATAATAGTCCTCACTACCAATAAATAACATTTATTAAAAACAAAATCTATACAAGCCTCTTTGTTGAATACTTTTCATATTTTATTTTAGTAAATGCCTTCTCTCACCCTATAAGGTAGAAATTATTTCTCCTGTTTTATAGATGAGAAAACAGCCTCAAATTGCATAGTTTTATGTCACACAGTCAGTAAGTGGATTTAAATGGAGATTTCTCTAATCCTAAATCTAAGTTCTTTAGTGCCTCACTGGAGGGCCAAGACCTGAGTCAGTGCACTGGGGCCACAGGTCAGGGGACAGAGAATACAAAGTGGTCTGTGGAAGGAAGTCTGGAATCCCTTGGAACTAATTCAAGTCTTGGCCACAGAAGCATATTCTGACTGTGTTACCTCCAGACATTTTCTGAGGTAAGATTTCCTTAGCTGTAAGCTGGGGACTTAAATTTTATGTATAAATCTTCTACAAGTGTTGCAAAATTTAAATGAGGTGATGTACATTGAAAAATTTCTTACTGGTGCTCTAACCAATTGTCACAAACTTACTGAATAGAACAACACCAAATGATTATTTTACAGTGCTGAAATTATAAACTCTAAAATGGTCTTGGTCAGAATGAAGGTTTCCATTGGGCAGAGGCTGTGGGGGAGATTCTGCTCCTTGGAGTTTTCTGCTTTCTGGGGGAATCTATCATTCCTTCAGCTTCCATCCCAGCAAAGCCCCATTGAATCTTTCTCACGTCTGTCATCATTCTGACACTGACTCTTCTTTTGCCTGCTGCTTCTGCTTTTAAGGACCTAGGGACTGTATTGAACTCGACAAGATAATCTATTAAAAATTCTTCTATTTTGAAATTGGCTGCTTAGTCACTCATGGCCTTTGACCACGTGTCATACTCAAATCCCAGTCATTCTAATGTGGACATTTTTGGGAGATGGAGGGACTATTCTGCCTGCGCTTTTAAAAACACTCCATATATAATTACTGATGGAAGTGTTAGTATCATTGCAATATGCAGATAATAAATGATAAACTATCCAGATCATACATTTTCTTCATGAAAATCAACTCAAACACATACCGGTATTATACACATATGTGTGAGCATATGTATATACTTCCAGCCACAAATTCAAACCTCCAGCCACAAATAACCACTCTTCAGACTTCATCATGTACCCTAGTGGAGTTTTTTATAATGTATTTAAAATGTATAACTATGTTTGCACATATTTCTATATGTGAAATATATTCATTATTCATATATAGAGTCCACAAAAAGATGTATACACATTCCAGATCTTTGCCATATTAATAAATGTCTGGAAGCTCATGGCTACCATGTTGATCACTCTTGTAATTTTAGAGACCAAGGGTAACATATTAGTCTTATGATGTCTCAACAAGTTTAGTATCAAAATGTTTTATGCAAGTTTTTCTTCTCCTGATGTATGTATCTTTTTGTTGGGCTCCACATATTCATTATTTTATCAGATTGACTGTTCTTTCATTATCAATGCATAAGCACTTTTTATGAGTCTAATCCTGTATCATCTGTGTTACACAAACTTTTTTCCAATCTGTTAATTTTCTGTTGACTAATTTTCAATGTATCTTGTAATAATTTTTTTTTACTTTATATTGTCACTATATCCCTTCTTATAGAGGTTTCTATGCTTCTTTAAAGAGGTCTCTCAAGCACTTGGACTGTTCATGTAGCTCTCTAAATTCTCATAATACTTTAGGTGTTTGTTTTTGATAGTCCTTTCTGGAATTTATTTTTGTATGTCACATAAAATAAAGATCCAAATATATCTTGTATGATTGTGTGGCCAGTAATACAGGCACTATTATTGAACATTGTACTGTTAAGTTCTAAATGAAGATATCACTTTTGTTCTTTTGTTATATGTCTGAATTTTGACATATACTGAAATTTACTTTTGTATTTTCTAAACTATTCTATTAGTTACTTTTCCATACCTGTACTATTATATTTTAATGGACTTATAGCATGCTCTAATACCTGGTAAGATAGCTTCTGCTTCAATTTTCTTTTTCTTTTTTTATAATTTCTTTGGCTAATATTGGAATTCCATCCCTCTGTAAAATATTAAAGATGGATTTTTATACAATTTCAATATCAAACAAAGCAATGAGAACCAGAATAAAGAAGTGATATACCAATGTCATGTTGAGAGCACAAATATATTTCTTTTAGGAAAGATACTTATTTTGCCTTTATCTGTTAGCAATGAGACCTTCAACCTTGGACTGGAACACTGTGATGAAGTCTGTATTAAAAGCCCTCTTTGCAGATGGATGGGCTGTTTTTCCATGTACTGGTAATACTTCCACGTCCTCTGCTAGCTTCTTGCCTAGATAGGGTGAAATAGTTTAGTAAAAAGAGTGTATTTATGGGGCTAGGAAAGTGGCTTGGTGGCAAAGCATTTTCTTACCAAGTGTAAGGCCCTGAGTTCAATCTCTAGCTGGCCAAAATAAAATGTTAGTGGGGATTATTAATTTAGACTCATAACTGGCTCTTGAAATGGGGACTTTATGCTTATGCTTTATGTTTCCTGTTCCTTCCCCCTTTTCTCCTATCCATAGATTTACAGAACACAATGGTAGAACTCAGTAAAAGTTTATATTCTCCTGTGACAACATGGATGCTATTGGGCTATTTTTTTATCCTTCATACAATGGAAGCACATTCATCATATTGATAAGGGGCAGTCATGCTTAGGGACATACATTGTGAACTATGGTGAGTATGTTCTCCTTGTCTTTCCACATGCAGTTCCACTGTTTCCAACAGCTGCCCTGGGAGGCTGACGTGTACTATATGCAGCAGTAAACCTCCATGTCTGTGTTCCTGTTTGATTCACTCTGTACTAGACATTATTGGGTGAGTAGAAGGAAAGCGAACATCTCTGTGTTTTGTTCTTCAGGTTCACATCACAATAGCTTATCAGCTGCATCCCACTCCTGCCAGATGGCTCCTCCACTAACCTGCCTGCAGAGTTCTGGAATCTTCCACTGCCCTTGGCCCGTCATTGCTAACAGTGCTAAGGTTTTGTTGGCTTGCTAATTCTGGATTGTCCCTATCCCCTGCACACTTCTCTAACTTCCATGCATTTTATCTGGTCATTTTACTTTACTCTCAATTTCTCAGTTTGCATGTGCCATTTTAGTTATTGGCTATTCCCGACAATACACCCAGTCTATCATTGAGGACACCATCTTCATCTGACCTTAATGTTTCCAAATACACATCTCTGCTTGTTTCTCAGCCTCTCCTGAAAGTTCTGGTTAGTTTTTGTATTATTGTTCCATGAACTGAGAAACAAATAACAGAGTCATTGCAGGACAATGTTGGACTTGGATTGACCTGATCCTTGCTCTGCTAAGGTTTGGATAAGTGCACTCACAAAGACTCATATGTTAAGTAACGGTTTGGTCCCCAGCCCTTGACATTATTAGCATGTGATAGAGCCTTTAAGAAATGAGACTTGTAGAATTAATTCATCAGCGAACCCATCAGGACCTGGGTTTTTCTTTTATGGTAGGTTTTTAATTCCATCTTCAATTTCATTGACTGATACTGGTTTATTTCAAATTTTTATATCTTTTTGATCCAGCTTTGGTAATACAAATATCTAGGAATCTGTCCATTTCCTCTGTTTTCCGTCTTATTTGAGTATAGGTTCTTTGAGTATGTATTGATGATCTTCTGGATTTCTGGTGGATCTGTTGTAGTTTTACCTTTTTTTATTCTTAATTGTATGGATTTGAGTCTTTTCTGTCAGTTTTTTGATGGGTCAATGTTTTTCAATTTTATTTAACCTTTTGAAGAACCCAACTCTTCATTGATTCTTTGTATTTTTTTTCTTAGCACAATGCATTAATTTTTTCTCTTATCTTTATAATTTCCTTTCTCATATGAGCTTTGGTTTTGACTTGTTCTTTTTCTAGTAGTTTAAAGTTCAGCATTAGGTTGCTTATTTGAGCTCACTCTGTTTCCTTTTTGTAGGAATTCACAGCCATTTCCCTCATAGGACTGCTTATGTTGCCTTGCATAAATTCTGATATGTTTTATTGGCATTATTATCTAATTGTAGACCTGTTTAATTTCTGCTTTAATTTTATCAGTGCCTCACTGGTTTTCAGGAAGATGTTATTTAATTTTCATGCATTGGTGTTGTTTTTGTGGTTTATCTTGCTATTGATTTCTAATTTCATTGCACTATGTTGGAAATAATTGCTTTTAATTACTTTGCATTTTTAAGCATGATCTATGGGTTAGTGTGTGATCTATTTTGGAGAGCACCCCAGTGTGCCTGAGAAGAATGTGTATTCTGATGTACAGGGGTAGAACATCCTGTAAACATCTACTAAGTCCATTTGTTCATAAGTTTGGTTCAGTTATAATATTCATTTAAATTTTGTCCAGTTGATCTATCTATTTCTGAGGTATCGAGAATCCCCATGACAACTGTGTTAGTGATTATTTGATTTTTCACATCTGTTAACATTTGTTTCATATTGTTGGGTTCACAAGTATTTGGTGCATACACATTTATGATTTTATATCTTCCTCTTATATTTTTTTCCTTAACAAGTATGTAGTGACTTTCTTTGTCTTTCTTAATCAATCTTGACTTGAAAGTCACTTTGAAAATAGAATAGCTATCCCTGCTTTCTTCTGGGTTCCTGTCACATGGAATATTGTTTTCTGTCCTTTGACTTTCACTCTATGAATTTCTTTTTGAGGTAAATGTGTTTCTTGTATGCAACATATTGTTGGATCTTGTATCTCGATTCATTCTGTCAGTCTGTTTCTTTTGATTGGTAAACTGAGACCATTTACATTGATGATTATAACTGATATGTATTGGTTTATCCTTGTGATCTTATTTTCCTGCTGTTGGTTCCTGTCTTTCCTTTCTGCTTAATTGCTTTCCTTGACTGCTGGCTTCTTTCAATCTGTGTTACTGGAATTGTAGCCTTTATTCCATCTTTGTAAAATATCATTTGGAACATTTTGGAGAGTTGGTTTTGTGGTCATGAATTTCTTCAGTTGTACTTTTCACAGAAGGGTCTTATTTTTCCATTGATTTTGAAAGATAGTTTTGTAGCATACATCAGTATGGGTTTGAGGTTGTTTCCTTTCAGGACTTGAAATACTTCACACCAAGGTTTCCTTGACTTAAGGTTTTGTGTTGAGAAGTCTGTTGTAATTTAATGGACCATAATTTATCGGTGACTTGTTTCTTTTCACAATATTTTGTTCTTGTGCTAAATTTCTGGAGCCTTGATTACTTTATGTTTTGATATATGTGTATCTTGGTAATGACTGATTAGAGTTCTATATGTCTCACTTATCTGTATATCAAAATGTTTTTCTATGCTTGGGAAGTATTCTGCCACTACTCTTCAAACTCTTTAATTAAACTGAAAGGGAAACAGTACTTTCAAAGTCATTCTTTTCATCAAGTATTATCTTGATACCAAAACCAGGAAATGATATAACAACAACAACAAAAAAACAACAACTATAAGTCAGTCTCCCTAATGAAGATAGACACTAAAATTCCTTAATAAAATATTGGCAAACAGAATGCAGCAAATCATCAAGAGGCTTAAATACCATGAGCAAGTAGGAGTAATCCCAAGCATGCAGGGATGGTTCAACATATACAAATCAACAAATGTAATATACCATATTAATAAAGTCAAATAAAAATCACACGATGATCTCAATAGATGCAGAAAAAGCACTTGACAAAGTCCAACACTCATTCATGATAAAAAGCTTACAGAAAATTTGAATAGATTGTGTTTACCTCAATCTGATAGAAGCCATGTATGACAAACCAAGATCTAATAACATATAAAGCGAATAAAAACTGAAAGCTTCCACTCTAAAATCAGGAGCAAGACAAAGACATCCACTATTACCACTCTTATTCAATACAGTTCTGGAAACATTAGCCAGAGCAATTTGACAAGAGAAAGAAATAAAAGGAAGAAGGATAGGAAAGGAAGGAGTTAAATTATTGTTATTTTCAGATGACATAACAATCTATACATAGAAGACCCTAAAACCTCAGCCAAAAGACTTCCAGATTTAATTACCAGATTCAGCCACATAGCTAGATAAAAAGTCATCACTCAAAAACCAATAGCATTCTGGTACACATATAACAAACTCATTGAGAGTGCATTTAGTGAAATTGCACCTTTCACAATAGCATCAAAAGATGAAATACTTAAAAATCAATCTAACAAATGAAGTGAAAGATTTTTACATTGGAAGCTATAATACCCTGAAAAAGATCAAAAAGAATATCAGTAAATAGGAAGATATTCCTTGCTCTTGAGTAAGAAGAACCAAAATAGTGAAAATGGTCAACCTACCAAAATTGATATTCAAGTTTAATGTAACCTTGATAAAAATTACATACCTCACAGAATTAGAGAAAGCAATCTTATAAGTCATTTGGAACCAGAAGATGTCTAGATGCAAAAGCAATTCTGGGCAACAAAGGCAAAGAAGGGGTCATCACAATCCCTGACTCAAAACTACACTACATAAGTACTGTGATAAAAACAGCATAGTACTAGCATAGTACTAGCAAACAAACAAACAAAAACACATCTGAGGATTAGTGGAACAGATTAGAAGATGCAGTAGCAACTCCAAACATACTCAGTTACCTTATCATCAACAAAGAGGCAAAACATCTTCACTGGAAGAAATCCTCTTTAATAAATGGGGTTGTGAAAACTGACTTTCCACATGTTGAGGAATACAATTAGACCCATGTCTCTCACCATTCACTAAGTTAAAATGAAAATGAATCAAAGATCTAAATATGAAAACAGAAACACTAAATTTTCAGGAAGAGTGATTGGGTAGAACTCTTGTAGGCAAAGGCTTCACAAAAAAAACTGTGATAACTTTGGAAATGTTACAAAGAAACAACAACTGGAATCTCACCTCATTAAAAAGTTTATGCACAGCAAAAGAAATCACCAACAGAATGAAAAGACAACCTATAAAGTGGGAAAAAGTTTTACCAGTTGTTCTTCATACAAAAACTAATATCTACAATATATAACTTCAAAAACCATAGTCCCATATAGAAATAAGATAGGCATCTGAACTGAGTTGACATGTCCCAGGTGAAGAAGTAAAAATGGCAAGTAAATGTACAGAAAGGTTCAACATCATTGGTCATTCGAGACAGCTGATTGAAACAATGCTGAGATTTCGTCTCACTCCAGAAAGAATTATCAACGAATCAACCAATAACAAATATTGTTTGGGCTGTGGGAAATAAAGAACCCTTCTCCACTGTTAGGAGGGTGTTGACTGGTGCAACCACTGTGGAAATCATTGTGGCTATTTTTTTAAAAGAAAACTGTAACTAGGGGTTCATTTGACCCAGCTATTCCCCTTCTTGGTATCTTCCTGAAAGAATTAAGAGAATCATATCACAATGATATGTACGTATCCATGTTTACAGCAGCACAGTTTCTAATAGCTAAATCTTGGAAACACCCTAAATGCCCATCGACTGATAAAAGGACAAAAAAGTTATTTCTAATACAATGAGTAACTACTCAATCATAAGGAATGATAAGCTCGAGACATTTCTAGGTAAAAGGATCAGCCTTGATATTATACTGTTGTGAAGTAAATCAGACATGTATTTGTAAATACCACATTATTTCTCTGATGTGAGAAAATTAAATTGTAATTAAAGTTCAAAATGAATATTAGATATTGTGAAATAGGAAGAAAATGTTCAAATGGGAATGGGAACTAGAGAGGGGGTAGAGGGAAAGGAATGGAGGGACAGGAAAAAATGCAAAAAGAAGGAAAAATGGAAATAAAGCTTTTGTAAATGAGAGGAAGAGGAATTGAAGAGAGAAGAGGAAATGTAAAAAAAAATTATGATATATCATGTACAGGTAAAAGTCCCAATGATGAATGTGATCAATATGTACTTCTAAAATGTACCAATAAACTTAAGGAAAAGCAATGAGGCTTGCTGGGGACATACCCTTTATGGAATGGAGGGACTCCAGGCCCTTTCTCTCTCTTGTTCACCCTCAGTCTATGGTAACTGCTTTACTCTGTCCTGTGTTCCCATGGTGATGTAGAAAAACATCAGTCATGGACTAAAATCTCTAAAACTGTGAGTCAAAACAAACCTTTTTAAAAAATTGATTATCTCAGATATCTTTTACAGTAGTAGAAAGCTGGTTACCAAACTCCTTGCTAAACTTTTAAGTTTTCATGAATAGGTAGAATGTGCTAGGAGTGTAATATCTTGAGAAAAGGATAAATCAGGTTTGTTTCAGCCCCGCCAAAGAAAGAGGACGTCATCCGATGGATAGCCCAGCAAGCCCTATGAGTCTGGAGAGAAACCTAGCCGGGAATGTTCCTCAGTGTCCTTCTGCCATGGAGCCAGGAGGCCCTCTGCAGATGAGACCATCTCTGCCCCAAATAGCTTTCCTGGGTTTTGGCTACACTGTGAGCAATGAGAGCTTTGTTTTCTGCTGTACCTTGCTGCCTCTCAGTGAGTAATGCATCTGCTCCATGTAACCTGTGAGATCGCTCTATCTTGTTGGACTCTGACGAGTGGTTTGAGCAATGCGCACTGAACTTGCACACTGAACAGAACCTTAAAATGCACCTCTCTGGTATCTCGCGATTCTCTAGTTGGCAACTTTGGACTCAGCATCACTGGATCATTTGCTTAGGGGCCTATGGGGAAGATCTCTAGGTGGTTATATTCTAATCTAGAACTTGAAATTTTTTCACATGGCAACAAATTTCTTCAAAGCCAGCAGGAGAATCTCTCTGGTCTTCTATGAGGGAGCTAAGAATTATCCAGTGTAAACAGAGGACGACTATTCTATGACTTTTGTCATGAAAGAGAGCTGTCAAGGGAGTGAGACCCTGTGATAGACACAAATCCTCCCCAAAGTCAAGTAGAGGAAAATATACAAGGGCCTAACCTGGGGATGGAAATCTTGGGGGTCCTTTAGAATTCTGCCTACTGGCTGGGTATGGTGGTGCACTCCTGAAATCCCAGAATTAGCGAGATTGAGGCAGGTGGATGGTTGCAAGTTCGAGACCAGCCTGGTCTACAAGGCCAGCCTGAATCATACAGTGAGACCCTGGTTCCAAAAAAAAGTCTGCTTATCGCAGTGGTGGAGGGCGTTGCGGGTATCTTTGTACTTCAGATATGCCTTTGACTGACTTCACTACTTTCTCCAAAACTGTACCCTCACTATCTGAGATACTCACGCCTCCATTCCTTAGTCTTATTGGTAGTCCTTTCATATTAAAGGAACTATTGCTAGGTTTTCTCCCCAATTCTTGGCTTAGATTTGCCTTTCTGGGGTTTGATATGACTCAGTGGCTTGTTTCTCTGGAGATGAATTCTCTAATCCTCTGCTTGCAGGTAGAATATGAAGAGGAAACATTTAAACCATGATGTAGCTCTTCAGTTGGTAGTCAGGAAAGAAGCTGGAGGCCAAACCAGCAAATAAACAGACTTTAACTCAATCAATCAGCCTTCTGAATGGCCAACACTTTAATTATCTTCTCTTGTAGCTTTCAGTGTGGAGTCTCTCTGGTCTATTTTTTTCCTATAAATCAAACGTCTGTCTTACTGCAGGGTGGTTGTCTATCTACTCCATGTGGTGTCAGGAAGCCAGGTTTTTTTCTTTTCTAGTGGAGTCTTTTAAATCAGACCCGCATTTGTGAGGCTCTCTTTCATGTTCTTCGTGTCTCTGGTTTCTCTGCTTTAGATGGTTTTGCAAGAAAAACTTGCTTGTTTATCTTCTGATTATTAATTTCCTTCCATTTAGTTCATCTTATCTTCAAGTCACAGATACATTGGAGCCCACTGAATATAAAGTCTTGCTTATGTGTCTACAGTGTTTTCTTCCCCCCTGAGGTCCAGAGGTGAACAGAAAATGGGGTGCACATGTCTTTATTTTACCCTGAAAAGCCCACAGGTCAGTGTTATAAGGTGGTTGCTGCCACTATTTTAGGATAAAACTTACTGAGCATGGTGTCTGCTCAGGGAGTTTGAGTTCTTTTTATGGAGAAAAGTTTAAGTCCATTGTCTCTGAAAGCATAAGAAAGTTAACAGTGTGGCCCATGAAGAGGAGTGAAAGAGAATTTGTACAGATTGCATGTGTAGGTCTGATAGCAGAGCCAGCCCAGTACTGCACAGCATTGCCTTGTGAAATCAGTGAAGGCCTTCAGAACTTTCGGGATGAAGCTAAAATAGGTTTCTGTTTCCAGAGAATTCATATGAGGAACAGGTCTTCTGGAAGCATCTGTTTTGTCAAAAACTATTTAAAAATATTTGATAAACACAATAGTCAGTGACTTGGAAGAAAAGAAAAAATGATATGGTGCTTTAAGGAAAGAATTCCCCCTTTTTTAAAGTCCAAATGGAATAGACTTTTTTGATAGCTTAATAATATTCATCTGAGACTATTAGGAAGCCTAGGAAAATTTCCAGTTTATTGAAAGATGATGAAATGCTATTTAAGCTTGGGATAGGACACTATGGAGGAGAATTTGATGAGAAGGACACACAGGAAATCAAGGAGTTCACAGGTGGCACCGTTCACCAGGACATCCAGATTAACTCTTGCTTTGAAAGTAAGTGGATAAAATTGTTGTGAAATCTTGAACTGAACACCCTGGATCTCAAACTTGGCTGCATATGTTTCTAAAAATTGAGGATCTCATAAAATGCATGTGTGTATACAAGTGTGCAAACAGACACACAGCCCGGACATTTTAAGCACAACTTTTGGAGGTGGAGGTTGTTAGCTCTAACGCTTTTCAGATAGTTCCTAGCAAGCAGCAGTATTGAGAAACACAGCTAAGACTGCAAGTAACTTTGGAGGAAGTTGCAGAGAAGGGGCAAAGTAGCTACTTTTCTTTCTTTTGTGTTGATTCACTTTTAAAATTCCCAGGAAGCTTGGGAGAAAATCTTCTAAACTTTCTCTGCTCTATCCATCCTTATTCCAGGGATGGCAGAGCAGCAGGTGATTGGTTTCCTGTCACTGACTCTCAGTATCTCAAACAGAATGAATTCCCCATTTAAAACCAAAGGTTTGGGTTATTGGCACTAGAGAAATGTTCTGGTTCCAAAGGTAGTTTCTCTCCCAACCTCCCACTTTAATCAAACTACCAATTGCCATTCTATCAATTTAATCGCAGGCTTCTTTTTGAGGATTTTGCTGCTGAGGAATTAGTTTCTGGGGTCACTGAACCCCCGAGAGCAGCCTGACCCCTAACGCCACAGAGAGAGCTTATTCACAATTCAAAGGCTTGTCTGCTCAGATCTCTGCACACTCTGGCATATAGACAACCTGCAAAATCTCTGCTTGGGAAGGAAGTTAGGAGGGCTCCACTGGCCCCTGGGAAGGTATTGCATTCAGTTCTTATTTTAAAATCATGTTTAAAGATGAGAGCTCTTTTTTATTTCTAATAATAAAACCTGTCTTTCACTCTGAAAGGCAAACCAAGGCAAGAACGCAGCAGAGTGCCATCAATTCCTGTGACAGACGCGTAATATGGACATATTTCAGAATCATGGATATGAAAATGAACATTGCTTTTTATTAGTGTGAATTCAATCCAAGGAAAATTTCCTTCTTCTGTGATCAAGGAGAAGAAAATTAATCCAGATGACCCCATCCCGTTTAGAAGTAGCTGCTCTCTCTCAGCCTTCTTGTCCCTGACATAAGCAGCTTTTAATTTGTTTGTTATAACCTCCATAAATGCCAGTCATTGCTGGCATAAGCTGATCTGGGTTCTATTCTATTTCACAAATCAGTGAACAAAGTGCTCCTCCTGAAAAATTATTGCAAACTCTCATTACCTATGACAGTGGAGGAAAAGAGAAGAACCAGATGGAGTTCTGAATCCCGAGTGGATTTCTCAGCATCAGAATAGGCAGGGGAAGGAGGGTGGGGAGGAGGAGGGATAGAAGGAGGGAAGAAAAGAGAGAGGGAGAGGGTGCAAATTGCAGATGAAATAAATACGGAATTCTTCAGTACCATTTAATCAGCCCTTCCTCTCTGAAATAATACCGCAAATGTATTTATCTTCTTTCCTCCTGGAAGTTACTCAAACATTTCCTAAGTTATAGAAAGATATGTTCCCCAGAGGGAGGAGGAAGAGGCACAGACACCACAGAGAAGGGCAGTCAACTATCCGTAGCTCTTCAAAGATGTTAGAAACTATTTCGAACATGGATGGTGACAGTGTCTCAGTCCTGTGTGCCAATTTGGCGATTTCCCAAGTTTTATAGAATATTTGACATTGGAACAAGTGACAGCAATAGTGATACAACTGTAATGAAGATTTTATTTCTGATTTCTTTATAGAAATTTGGAGAGAAAAGCAATCTGTAAAAATCATGTACTTAAATTATCACATAAAAGTAAACATTTTTTTAAAAAGTGATAGCTAATTAAAATTTTCTAATTTGAGACAGGTTTTTGGCAATGTTTTGGCACATCCTAATATTTCAGTAAGCTTCAGAGGATATCTGTCAGAAAGTAAAGAAGTTCACTGTAGATTTTCCCCAACAGAAAGATTCGTCTCTTTGCTAGACTCCCCTTGCTCCTTCAGAATTTAAGAGAACAAGGCATTTTTGTTACTTATAATTTCTGCTGATACAAATACACAAAATTTAGTCTGTGAGATTTGAGACTGAGTTTGTGCTTTTCTCAACTTGAATTGCAGTGAGTTTTTCTAAAACAAGTTGAACCTGTATCTTCATTTTCTGGACTAGAAGGTTTCACTTTGGATTTTTTCATCATTCTGGTCTGCTGCTGGCCTGTCACTCCCTGGCTGCAACTTTAGAACGTCATCGGCTTCCATACTCTGTGATGGCATAGCATTGATTTAGATTAGGTCTTATTTAATGTAACAATTTATCATTTCTACATTTTGGGGACATAGCAATGAGAAAGATATTCTCTGACCTCCGTGTGGTTATACAACACTAAGCAAAAATCTAACAGATTACTTTGATAAATAAAATAATTTTAAAGAAAATCTATTAGGTGCATGTAAGCAAAGTAGCATAAATTTTAACAGCATGGTGTCACTTATCTGTAATCCCAGAGATCAGAAGGCAGAGGCAGAAGGATCACTGTGAGTTTGAGCTGAGTTCAAGGCCAGCCTAAACTGTATAGCAAGTACCTGTCTCAAATGAATTAACAAACAAAAATTATCGAGCAATTATTTGACTGATCAAGGGAATCAGTAAGCATTTCTTTTTTGATATGTGGTCCACACATAGGGGTTGGATTTCTAGCAATAATTAACTGTAAAGAGTTTATTAGTAGAAATTAGATATTTTCTCTGTTCTACATTATCTTTTATGAGTTCATTAAAGATGATCACAAAGACTGCCACCCAGAACATCCTAGTTTTTAAAATTGTGGGCTCTCATCATTAGAAGTTACTCACTGATGAAGTATGAAGGTGAAAGCAGCTGAAATGTCCTAGGAAGTCAGGTCAGGTGGACAGGAAGCGTAATTCTGAACAAGCAGGAGGATACTGGGCACATCTTCATTCAAGCTACTCCAAGGCAGCCTTGGGCCTCGGCCAGCCTGCCTTCCCATCCCTGCTGACCCCAAATGGACCCCCTATGTGCTTTTATCTGCTCACCACAGTGCCAGCGGTTGCTGTACCCCCACAATAAATATTCTAGGACAGCTTTGATTTTCTAGTATGTGTAAGTACAAGAGGGATTTTCTTTAACCTTTGAGATAAAATTTATGAAACATACACATCTTTCTATGCCACATTGCTCCCACATGTCTGAAGTTAGATGCTTGAATTTAGAACAATTAATTATAGATTGATATGCATATATATCAAAACAGGTGTCCTGTTAAGCCTTATCAGTCATTTACACTTCAGTGAGAATTAGATTAATTATACATCGTACTCAGAGCAAAATATAATGCAAAAGAAAAGGATGGAAGGAACAATATTTGTTAGGACTAGGCAATTAAGTACTTCTTAAAAGAAAGCCACCATCCCAGTGAATTATGCTGAAAAGGGTGAAGGGTTGAAACAGACTAAATTACTGACTCAAGTGAACTCCGCTGGCAGCCAAAGGAATGCATTTCTAGCTCTGTGTGAATATGAATTAAACATGTGATGTGTGAAAGAGAAATCAGGAAAAAGAGGAAGGAGAAGGAGATGAGAAAAAAGAGGAAGAAGGACTCAGATTGGTGCCACCAATGTGTTTCTCCACATGGTGTAGCAGTTCCTTGTTACGGAAGTAACCCCTCGACAGAGAGCGCAGGAGAAATTCTGTGCTGCAGGCGAACTCTCTCAGGCTCTGTGCTCATTTCGGGGGGTGCAGTGTGCACATTGCCTTACACCAGATGGGGAGAAACTTGAGCGCTGAAAGGAAAACAAACAAAGCAAGATATGTTTATATATTAAAAAACAGCCAACAGCATTTCCTCTTTACCTGCTGTTTCAGTCTCTTCTTCCTGGTGCATGGTGCAGGAGGAGAGTTTGTAGGTTTGCATCTCAGGGACAATGAAAATGCCAGTGACTGTTTCATCAAACAGCTACACTCGGATATTATGCAACTTCTCAGAAAGAAAGTGTTTAGCAGTGGTTCTTAAAGATCGCTTCCAAGGACACATTAATGGATGTATTGCTCGCTAGCTTAAGGTCATACGGTAGGGAGACTTCCAGCACCGGCAGCATTTCTTTGTGCTTCATACATATATGCTATTTGAGACCCAGGTAAAATGATTTCATATTTGTAACAGAAAAATAATTAGGTGTTTCCAGAGTGTTAGGTTTCTTTCTGGAGTTTTAGATGATTGTTTTTGGTGCTTTCATATGTATACATCACATAGGAATTAATTTGGTGTCTATATTAAATTAAGAAGAATTCATTATTTTAATAAACAAAATGCATGCTCTTGATTTAAACATGTTACATCATAAGGTAAAGCCAAGTTTATTTAGGTATTAAAAGTTTGTGGGCTGATATAAATATTAAGTTAATGTTGTGTAAGTAACATTCACTTAGGGTCAACATTTTAGAGTGACACATTGATGAAATTTCAAAGAAAACAAAACATATTAGGCAACAGGCTATAGGCAGATAGGGAAATGCTCTGATTCTTTGTCTGGTATATGTTCAATAAATTTGGAATAGACAAATATGAAATGAATTCTTAAGGCCAAATCTATCTGTGTCGTGAGTTTGTAGAAATTATTTATTCCTTCTGAATTGTCATGCAAAAATTTATAAAAAGAAAATAATTCCACAGAACTATTACAAAATACAAGTGCAATAAAAGTTTTTGCAAACTGCCACGTATACAAAGTCAAGGTAGCTTGATAGTGTTTTAAGTCTTCAGGTCATAGATTGATAACCTAGGGAAATGAATCACCATTTAACTCAGTGCAGGAGACCAGCCGGCTAGATGCTAAAGTCCTCCTTAAAACCCATGGGTTTCTCTAGGCTTCTGGTTTCCTGACCTGCAAAAGTGAGAAATAGATTTTAAAGGTTGTCTTATGAAGGGGGAGGGGTAGTTCATTATTCATTAAGGATAACTGGAGTTCTCATAATCTGTAAGATTTCTTTTATGTCAACCATGACATCACCATGTAATTCGTGCTATGCACCTTTGCTATTGATCTTTGTCACTAATTATATATTTCTTATATCTCATTTCATATGACTCAGTCAATGGATTGTAGAGATATAAATGTTGTAAATGTGGTGGTTAATTGATTAACTGTCAGCTTGAGTGGAAATGCCCAGCTGAATTGTGTCAACATGGCTCTGGGCATGAAGACCCAGTTTTCAGAGGATTGTTGTGGAATGGTATAGAAAGGAGAACCAGAGGGCAGGATTTCAGTTGTTCTTCCTTGAAGGAGCTTCACTGTGACTGCTTTTTTTGGGGGGAGTTTTGGTTGTTTTTCTTTGGAAAAGCTTTAGCTGTTTTCTTTCTTCAGGAAAACTTCAGTCCTGATCTTCATCTTGGATGTGTTCTCCTGGCTTCTGGTGCACATCCTTCAGCCTTTTGGCACACATCCTTTGGCCTCCTGATAAGGACATGCACTGGACATTGATGAGGGCTGCAGGCCTTTGACTGGGTATTTCAGGTCCCAGAACACAGGCAGATGTTTTGTACTGTTCTACATCTGACTCTAGTAAGTAAAACAGTAATTTTAATGGATGACTATAACTCCAAAACATCATTAAGGGGGTGTCAAGGTTAGGAGACTGAAGGGATATTTTTGTGGGTGAGGTATCCAGGGAAAAGAAAGCATGCAGAGTTGACATCAGCAACAGTGGCAAGCGTCTTTATTTTTCAGCCTGTGCATATTGGCGGTTGTCAAGGTTTACAGCTCTGTGTGCTGCCATAACTGCAGCGCATGCACGGTTGTCTGTGTTTATGTAAGTGTACCCCACTGTGCACATGTGCCAGACCATGGGGTCATACCTTTATGCACCTTCAGGCACCCTACCCTTTGAAGCAATCTGAAGTGGCTCCCCACATCCCACTCCCTCAAAGGTTGGGGGAACATTGCTTCTTTCTTGTGAGCAGCCCAGAGGTGGACGCTTGAGCACAAAGACCACCATAATAAAGGTGACAGCATAATACCACTAACACCATCATCACCACAGTGTGATTTATGGCCACCCGGCACCATGTCAATCTGGAGGATTTCCACCTTTTGGTGAGTGGGTCCTGCTGCAAGCCCAGGGTGGTGGATGCCTCTGTATCCATTTCCTGTAAGGATTTTTGTTTTGTTTGTTTTTTACCCATGTCTGGTGGTCAATGGATATCATGGGAAAAAGAGTCCAGGTACCTCCTTGCTCTGTGCTTAGCAAATGAAGGGCCACGCGGTTTTGCAAAATCACCTTTCTCATTTGAGAAGTTTCATTCATAAGCAGCATCAAATCCTGGCATGTGACGTTGAGGGTCTGGGCCATGTGTTGAGCCAGGACTCCAACCTGGAGGGTTAGGTCTATGGCCACTGCCCCTGGCACCATCAAAGCCACCAGGTAAATCCACCAGGCCACTTCATCAAGTGCAGTATCACCCATGGTCCACGGTGGCCCCATTGTGTAGGATGTGTCATATTGGAGCTGAAGGTGCCTTAACATCCGGGAATCCCCAGGTGCAGTGTCCTGTCCAGTGTGTGGGCAGGTATGGCCTGCAGTGTCACAGACCCCTAAGGCTTCCCCAATGGGCCCCTTGGTGGGCATGTACCGGTGAGCTTGTGGCTATCTACCACTTGTTTGCTTCACTTATCAGTAGTGTACAGCACCACAGGTCAAGTGGTATCTACCCTGTGGCGCAGCTCCCCACTGACGTATTCACTTGCTGAATACAAAGCCGGGCTACATCCAGTAGTGTTACTTGGTTCCCAGTCACCTGCCCCTAGCCATTGTACATACTCAGTCCCAGTCTCTGGGGTCACCCTCTTCCAGATCAGTGTCTCCACAGGCTGGTGTCACTGATCCCAGGCAGACTGTGTCTGGTTTTGCTGCCACTAGTCAGTCTAATTGATCAGGGATGACCGTGCGATCCTCCGTGGGAGGCCCCCAGCTGCATCAGTGAGGAGCTCAGTACACACTCAGCAATGTGATTGTCGTTGTACATGGTCAAGTGTGTGTGCCCAGGGGACAGCATCGTTAGTGTGGCTCATCCAAGTTGGAAGGACAGAGCACAAAAAGAAACCATTACAGGGAGATCTTGCCCATCAGGGAGGATGTAGTCACATGCTTGTCCTGTGATAGGACTGTGCCCAGCTTAGAATACCAACCCTGGGTTCCACTTGCTACTAGGGACAAGGGAGTTGGATGGGGCAAGGTCCACTGGTCCCAGAGGGATGGGCCGATCAGCTATGACTCACTTTGTTTCAGAATTTCCCTCTGCTATTGGGTGGAGAGAGCACCGAAGCCGTTACAGGTGCGTGGCAGTCCAGGGCAGTCTACGGCATGTCTTAGTCCTTCCCCCAGACCTCCAAAAGGAAAACATTTCCCACCAGGAGTGTATGGGCCAATTCGAGGACATTGCTAGTTGACTCCAGACACATAGGTTTCAATGCAAGAAGGATTAAGGTCCCTTTCATCACCTTAGGACCTTGCCCTGCAGGTCAAAGTCACAGAAGAACAAGTTTTGCTTTTAAGAGGCAACCCAATGGGCTGTCACCTACATGTTGGTCCAGTCATTGAACAATTCAATAGCCTGGGGTAAGATCCACACCCACCCAGCAAACTTCAGAGCCAAATAGGCCAGTTTGGCTTTTAGGAGCCTGTTGTACCTTTCGGTCATACCTGCTGCCTGAGGCTAAAGCGCCAAGGACGTCATTGTCTTTGGCCAAGTATTGTACCTGGGCCACTGTGAAATGGGTCCCTGGTCAGAAGCTATCCATGTGGCATCTCATATGTAGTAGTCAACCATTGCAAATCCTCAATGGTATGGGCTTGGTCAGCAGAGAGAGCAAGGTAGGAGGGCCTCACCTGTGGCTGCATTCACAGCAGTCAGAGCAAATCCATGTCCCTGCAATACAGGCAGGGCCCAGTACACTCCACCTGCCCATGTTGTAGGGGGTGGGGTGCTGGTGGTATCATGCCAGCTTGTGTGGGCACCTTTCTCCTCCAGGGGACCAAATGGGCCTATTGTGACACACATTTACCACTTCTTTTGACTCTGCAGGAGTCAAGTCCAGGGGCCACTGCTGTGCTCCCTCTTGCGCTGCAAAGGGTCCTACGTGTCCTAGTTTCTTGTGGAAGAGCCAGGTGCCATTGCAGAAGGTCGACCTCAGAGAGCAGCAACCACTGTCAAGGCATCTGCTGAGTCATTCCATGGTGAGAGCAGGCCACACTGCCCAGTTCAAACCACAAGATTTTCATTCTGGGCTGGACAGCAACTACAGTCCACTGTGGGCTTTTGTCATGGCTCAGCCCATCAGTATGCCAAGCGTCAGAGGAGGTCCCTCTTTCCTTCTGTATAGTGGGTAGGTGTCGTGACCTGTAGTCCATCACCCTGCACTGTTTCCTGTGCCATGTATATCAGCAGTCCCAATACCACTGCCAGTTTGGCTGCCGAAGGGCTGGCTGAAAAGAAGGCCCGCTATGGGAAGTACATCCCCCGATGTGTGAGGGTGGAGGCCTGAGCTGTTCCACTCCAGACTCAGCCATCTATCATGTATTTAGTCTGTATTTCCACTGTGTGTTGCTCCATAAACCCTCTCACATGCATGCAGAGCAGCATATAATGCCGCTGTTTCTCAGTTAGGGAATATCAGCTCTCAGCTCCTTTCCACAGCTCTAAACAAAACCCAAGAGCCGGCTCTCGCTTCCCTTGTGTTAGCCCCAGGCCCCAGCCAAGCCCAACATCACCTACACTTACTGTTAGGGTAGATGGCAGGGCTGGATCGGTTACTTGGAGGGCTTGTATCTATGAGACAGCTCTCTTTGGGTTCTGAAAAGCTGCTTCCGCTGCATCTGTCCTTTCCCACGTCATGCCCTTTTGGGTCATTTGGTACAAATGGTCCAGCAAGTGCGGTGTGGACATCCACCAACAGTCTAATAGGCCCACATATGCCTGCAGTTGGCGCACTGTCATGGGCCTGAGGCATGCCTGAATTTTATCAGTAATCGCATTGGGAATTACTTTTGTCTTGCGTAAGCAGAAAACATCCAAGAATTTGACAAGTCAGGTTCCAGAACCTTATCTTTATTGACTGCCCACCCCTGGGCCAACAAAGCTTTCTTCAGACTGTGCACAGTGGCTTCCAAATCTGCAAGACAATCAGAAGTTAACATAATGTCATCCACATAATGGAACAATGACACAGAGTGTGGCTTGGTCCAGGTGGCCGAGGTTTGGGTCACCAGGACATGACACAAAATCCGGGAATGCAAATAGCCTTGTGGCAAAACCTGAAAGGCCTTTTTCCTGCCCTAACAGGTGAAGCGGTGGAGAAAAAGGCATTACTCAAATGCACGACATAGTGTCAGGGTACGATGATCCACCAAGTCTGTAATATTAGCCCCTGCTGCTTGCAATAGAGGAGTCACTGTATTCAATTCTCTGTAATCCACAGTCATTTACCATGTTCCATTTAGCTTCCATAGGAACCATCCTGGGCAGCTGAAAGGACAGTGTGAGGACATAGCACCCCGGACTCTTCCAGTTTCAAGATGGTTTGTGCTGTTTCCTCATGGACCCCAGGTAGCCAATACTGCTTCACACACACAAATCACACAGCCTGTGGCAGAGTCAATGGTGCGTGGTACAGGTATCCTTGGCTTTGTTTTTCAACACTCAGATTCACAGCAGAATTCTCCCTGCATGGTGTCGAGCCAAGCAACAGTTAGTATGTTCATCCCAGTGTGTATTCAGCAATCAGGGAAACAGACATTGTAAGGGTGTGAAGCCAAATGGCCAATACCCAGTGTCACCTGGGCTTTCCAGACTGTGATATAGTGACCTCTGTACACCTCTGTAGGAGCAGTAGGTCCTGTGAAATGGTCAGGGTTGTCATATATTAGCTTTGATTTTGCTCCAGTGTTCACCAATGCTAGTACATGCTGTACATCATTTGGGCACCATTACCACATGTGGCCTCTTGAGTTCCCCATTAATCAGGTACCCAGATTTGCTTCCCCATTTGCATAAAAGAATGCCAGCATCACATCTTCCTGCTTCACTAGGGCTGCTTTTATCTTCTGGCCATTGACTGATTCTGGTGCTTGAGACACAGCTGCCATTACGAGTCAGCTGAGGCTGCCTGTCTATCTTACCTATGGCTAAGCCAGCAGCCACCAGGTCCATCCAAATTTGGCATCAACTGACCTTCAGTGGCCCCATAGCCCATCTATAGGGGGTTGGTCCCACTTGTCCGGGAGCCACCAATTTTTTCTCCTTTGGCAGTACAGTTCTTTCAAGTCTTGCCTTCCTTTGGTGGTTTATTTCCACATTCTCCAGCTGGTCCATGGCACCCATGTGTCGTGGATAGGATAGTCTGTAAAGGGGGTTAGGGGGAGCCCATAATTCCCACTGTGCCAGACAATCTGACCATTGTCAAGGCTTACATTCTTGTGTACTCTCATAACCATGTCGTGCATGTGTGATTGTCTATGTCACGATTATGTAAGTGTAGCCTGTTTTGCACCCATGTTACACAATGGGGTCTTGTCCTCATGCATCCTCAGATGCTATGGGCTTTGAAGTGATTCAAAGTGGCTCTCCACAGATACATATGAAAGAAAATTTAGACATAGAGTACAATTTTTGATGTGTCAAGACAAATGGAATTTATGAATGTGATGTATAACTGGAAAGAAGAGGTTTACACTTTCCAACTTGCCTGTTTGCTGTAAAATATTTCAGATAATTGCACAAAATTTGCTGAGTCATTCATGCTATTTACAAACACATCCAAATATCCTTTCTAGTAATTTACATGATTTTTTTCTTAAGGTTAAAAAACTGTTTTCACATATAAAATTGATGCCACTGTGGCACCACTCAAAATTGTTTTACTAACTAAAATGAAATTCAACCGACATTGAAGCAGAGGAACTTGTGATATCAGCTGAAAAGTTGCTAACAAACATTAGCCTGAAGACTTATTCACAGAATTCCATTAAAATGACAATAATGGTTATTACACAGCCACAAAGTCAGATAGTACAGAAATCCAACTACTAATACGTGCAGTTCTGCCGATAGGATAAAAAGCTGGTTTGTAGTTGAATAAACCAAAGCCCAGGAGATGAATGTGCTACAATGCTTTGAGAGATAAACATAGAAGAGAGATGCTCAGCCACTCTCTCCATTTTATCATACACAGCACAAGCTACAGGGAAATTGCTTTTGGCTTCCAGTTGTCAAGCATGGTGTAGACCACAATCCAGCCATGAGGCCACACACTCAGTGTGCAGGCTGCATACTTTGAGTGAGTGTGTGCTGCTGTGAGAATAAACACTGCTTTGCTCACAAAAAGGGCAGTCAATGACACACTTCCTGATGCCTTCACACAGTGGGCACAGATGCTGAAGCCTTGGGAACAGGACTGAGTGTAGCCACTGAGAGCTGAAGCTTGGATTATGTTGTCCTATGAACCGTTTAACAGTTTTCCCACACTGACCATCTAGGGAATGACAGTTGCATACGAATTTAAAAATTTAGAAGAGATGAAAAATATGTAATCTTAATTCTGATAGCTCAGTATCAGAATTTATTTTATTTTTATTTCAGGGACTTAATAAGCCACAGTATATTCATATCCTGTATATTCTTAATATATCAGTTCACAAAGAAAATGCAGCATTTTTGGATTTTTTTTATTTAAAGAGAAAAAGCCAAAAAGGATAGAAATATTACAGAATTTCAAGAAAAGAAGATAAACAGTATTAAATCACTAGTTGATAAATTACATATTGTTCTTTTAGAAATAATTTTTCAAGTTACAAAATTAAAGCATACAAAGTGGACACTCAAGCAGTGAGAGTGCAAACAGATTTATTCAACAATCCAACAAGAACCTAGAAATATGGTTATCAATGCCACACACCTAAACATACATGCAGCTATATTTTTTATAGCACTTCCTATTTCCTCTTTTTTACAATAGCAATTATACATTTTTAAAATTTTATTTAAAGAGAAGAAAACAAGCAAAACAGAAAAAAGAGTAGCAACAATACAGAATTCTAAAAGAAAGAAAGATAAAGAAAGAAAAAAAAGTAAAATGAGAAAAAGCCCCAATAAGAAATCACTAGTTTATAAATTACATATTGTCATCTTGGATGTAGCTGTTCAAGTTACAAAGTTAAAGGGTACATAGTAGACATTCAAACAGTCAGACTACAAAAAGTTCTGCACAAAGACACAACAGCAATATGGTCATCTATTTTACACACTCAAACATACATGCAGTTATATCCCTTAAAGCACTTTCTTTTTCTTTCTTTTGTACAATAGAAATTACACATTTTGGTTTTATTACACTTGTAGTTCTTATTTACTTTTTACACTAGAGACACAATATGATATTTATAAATATGATTCTTATTTATTTCACTAATGAGGATAGTCTCAAGTTGTCTCCATTTACCTATGAAGACCTCAAGATCATCTTTTTTATAGCTGAGTAATATTCCACTGTATAACAATGCCACATCTTTTTCATCCACTCTGCAGTAGCTGGACATCTTGGTTGTTTCCAGGATTTAGCTATAGCAAATTGTGCCGCTATGAACATGGGTGCACATATATCACTGTGATATGAACTTTTCAGTTCTTCTGGGAAAATACCCAGGAGAGGAATAGCTGGATTGAATGGAACTTCAATCCTAGTCTTCTGAGAGTTCTCCATATGGATTTCCATAATGGTTGCACCAGTCTACATTAACACCAACAGTGTAGCAGTGTTCCTGTTTCCCCACAGCCTCGCCAACATTTATTATCAGTTGATTTTTTGATGGCAGC
The DNA here is from genome assembly GCA_004027455.1 of Hydrochoerus hydrochaeris. Lineage (NCBI taxonomy): Eukaryota > Metazoa > Chordata > Mammalia > Rodentia > Hydrochaeridae > Hydrochoerus > Hydrochoerus hydrochaeris. The sequence continues at coordinate 184,230 of PVLA01000761.1, forward strand.
TATTCTTTCCAGAGTGAGGTGAAATCTCAATGTTGTTTTAATTTGCATTTCTTGAATGACCAGTGATGGTGAACATTTCTTCATGTATTTATTTGTCATTTGTATATCTTTCTCTGAGAACTGTGTGTTCATCTCAGATGCCCATTTTTGGAGAGGGTCTTTGAATTTGGGGGGCTTTATGTTTTTCAATTCTTTATATGTTTTGGACACAAGTCCTTTGTCTGAGGGGTTACTGGCTAAAATTCTTTCCCACTCTGTGGGTTTTCTTTTGACTCTGTTGGTGATTTCCTTTGAAGTGCAGAAACTTTTCAATAATATGAGATCCCATTTGTTGATTGTTTGAAGTGTTTCCTGTGCAGTTTGCGTTTTGTTCATGAATTCTCTGCCTACCTCTATGTCTCCAAGACTTCTACCTACCTTGTCTTCCAGTAGATTTAGTGTTTCTGTTTTAATATTGAGGTCTTTGATCCATTTAGACTTTAGTTTTGTGCATGGTGATATGCATAGATCTAGTTTCAGTCTTCGGCATGTAGACAGGCAATTTTTCCAACACCATTTATTAGACTACCCTTCTTCCAGTGGACATATTTAGCCTCTTTGTCAAATAGGTGGCTGAGTGTCTTTGTAGTTGTGCTTGCATTTCTAATCTGTTCCATTGATTCTCAGGTCTATTTCTTTGCCAGTACCAAGCTGATTTTATCACTGTGGCTTTATAATACTGTTTCAAGTCAGGAATTGAGATGCCTCCTGCCTTGCTTTTATTGCCTAGAATTGCCTTTGCTATTCTAGGTTTCTTCTGTTTCCAGATGAATTTTAGGAGTGTTTTTTTCTAGATCTGTGAGGTATGTCAATGGTATTTTGATTGGGATTGCATTAAATGTGTTTAACAGTTTTGGGAGTATGGCCATATTCACAATGTTAGTTCGTCCTAACCACGAGCAAGGAATATCCTTCCAATATCCTCTTCAATCTCCTTTTTCAGCGTAGTATAATTATATAGATCTTTTATATTTTTAGTTAGGTTGATTCCTAAGTATTTCATTTATTTGCATGTTATTGTAATGGGCAATATTTCCATAATTTTTCTCTCAGTGAGTTTTTTGTTTGTGTACAGGAATGCTATTGATTTTTGAGCATTGACTTGGTATCCAGCTACACTACTGAACTTGTTTATTACCTCTAGTAGTCTTTTAATGGAGATTTTTGGGTCTTCTATATAGAGTATCATGTCATCTGCAAATAGTGATAATTTAACTTCTTCCTTTCCTATCTTTATTCCTTTTATTTCTCTCTCTTATCTGATTGTCCTGAACTATATTGAAACTATATTGAAAAGAAGTTGTGATAGTGGACATCCTTGTCTTGTTCCTGATTTTAAAGTGAAAGCTTTCAGTTTTTGTTCATTTAGTATAATGCTGGCTGTTGGTTTGTCATAGATGGCCTTTATAAGGTTGAGGTAGACACTGTGTATTCTGAGTTTCTGAAGGTTTTTTTTTAAACATGTGTTAGACTATATCAAAAGCTTTGTCTGCATCTATTAAGATGACCACATCATGTTAGACTATATCAAAAGCTTTGTCTGCATCTATTAAGATGACCACATCATTTTTGTTTTTGCCTCTGTTGATGTGGTGTATTACATTTATTGATTTGCATATGTTAAACAATCCCTGCATTCCTGGAATGAACCCCACTTGGTCATGATGTATAATCTTCTTGATGATTTTCTGCATTCTATTTGCCAGTATTTTGTTGAGAATCTTTGCATCAATGTTCATTAGTGAGATTGGCCTATATTTCTCTTTTTTGGTTGGATCTTTCTCTGGTTTTGGTATCAAAGTAATACTTGCCTACAGGAATGATTCAGGGAGGACTGCTTTCCTCTCAATTTCATTGAAGAGTTTAAGGAGTATTGGCATCAAATCTTCTCTAAATTTCTTGTAGAATTCAGCTGTGAATCCATCAGGACCTGGGCTTTTCTTTGTTAGTAGGTTTTTAATTACATTTCAATTTCAAGAGCTGATATTGGGTTGTTCAAAATTGCTATATCTTCTTGGTTGAGCTTTGGTAGTTCATATGTTTCCAAAAATCTGTCCATTTCCTCTGGATTTTCCACTCTATGTGAGTAGAGATTTTCAAAGTAGGTATTCATGATCTTTTGAATTTCCATGGGATCTGTCATAATTTCTCCCTTTTCAGTTCTTATTGCATGAATTTGGGTTTTTTCTTTCCTTCTTTTCATTAGGTTAGCCAAGGGTTTGTCAATTTTGTTTATTCTCTCAAAAAACCAGCTTTTCAATCCCTTAATTCTTTGTATTTTTTTGTTTGAATTGCATTGATTTCTGCTCTAATCTTTACAATTTCCTCTCTTCTATGAGCTTTGGGTTTAGCTTGCTCTTCTTTTTCTAGAAGCTTGAGATGGAGCAATAGGTTGTTTATTTGTGCTCATTCTGTTTTCTTGATATGACAATTTATTGCTATATATTTCCCTCTTAAAACCACTTTCATTGCATCGCACAGATTACAGTATGTTGTTTCTATATTTTCATTGAATTGTAGGTATTATTTTATTTCTTCTTTAATTTCATCTGTAGCCCACTGGTTTTTATAAACACTGTTATTTAATTTCCATGTATTTATGCAGGTTTTATAATTTCTTTTGCCATTAATTTCCAATTTCAGTGCTCTATGGTCAGATATTATGCATGGTATGATTTCAATACCTTTGCATTTACTTAAGAATGTTTTATGGGATAATATAGGGTCTATTTTGGAGAATGTCCCATGTGCAGCTGAGAAGAATGTGTATTCTGATGTGGTTGGGTGGAACACTCTGTAAACATCTACTAAGTCCAATTGCTCACAGGTATGATTCAGTTCTGTTATTTCTTTGCTGACTTTTTGTCTAGTTGATTTATCTCTTTGTGACAATGGTCTGTTAAGATCTCCTGTTATAATTGTGTTCTCATGTATTTGGTTTTTCACGTCCATTATTATCTGTCTTATATAGTTGGATGCTCCTGTATTTGGTGCACATATATTTATAATTGTTAGTTCTTCCTCCTGAATTTTTCCACTAACAAGTATGTAGTGACCTTCTCTATCTCTTTTAATCATTTTAGGTTTGAAGTTCACGTTGTCTGCATATAGAATAGTACCCGTGCTTTTTTATGGTTCCTGTTGCATGGAATACTGTTTTCCATCCTTTGACTTTTAATCTACGAGTTTCCTTTTGTGCCAGATATGTTTCTTATATACAGCATATTGTGGGATCCTGTTTCTTGATCCATTCTGTCAATCTATTTCTTTTTACAGGTGAATTGAGGCCGTTTATATTTATGAATATCACTATATGTACTGGCTCGGCTTTGCCATGTTATGTTCCAGTTGTTTCTTTCTGCTTTTCCCCTTGTTTAATTGCTTATCCTACCAGGTGGTTTCTTTCTGTTGTGGTTTTGGGGCTTGTGGTCATTTTTATCTCTGTCTAGTATGTCTTTCAGTACTCTTTCTAGCATTGGTTTGGTGGACATGAATTTCTTCAGTTGTTCTTTGTCATGGAAGTATCTTGTTTCTCTGTTAAATTTGAATGAAATTTTTCTGGGTACATCAGTCTGGGTTGAAGGTTGTTTTCTTTCAGGTCTTGAAATACCTCACTCCAAGCTCTTCTTGCCTTGAGGGTTTGTGCTGAAAAGTGTGCCATGAATCTAATGGGCTTTCCTTGATAGGTGGATTGTGTCTTTTCTCTGACAGATTTTAGTATTTTTTTTATGCTGCATGTCTGATATCTTAATTATTATGTATCCAGGTGTGGATTTATGTTGATTGTGATTGTTTGGTATTCTATATGCCTCACTTAACTGCATATCAGATTCTTTCCCCATGTTTGGGAAATTTTCTGCTATTATTTCTATAAATACTTTACATATGTCATTTGCCTGGACTCATGTATCTTTGCTAATGCTCATTATTCTTATATTGTTGCTTTTGGCATCATTATGAAGCTTCTGGATTGTCATTTCATGCTGCTTTGTTATTTTCAGAAGTTCTGTGCTTTCCTGATCACTAACTGTGATCCTGTCCTCAAGGTCCGAAATCCTATCCTCAGCATCCTTTAGGCAGTTTTGCATGCTTTCAATAGAATTTTTTGTTTCTTGGATGTCTCTTTGAGTTTGTTTCATGAATTCTGCTTGTTTTCTATATTGTTCATTCAAAGTTTCAATCAGTTTCCCATGCTCATGTACTTTTCTCTCTATTTCTTCTTTAGCTGTATTCAACAACTCCTTTACTAAAGTTGTTACTTCTATCTTTACATGGGAGAGTACCTCTAATTTGATTTCCTCTATAGCCTGATGGGTTTTTTTTTTATTTCACTCATTATCTTTTCAGAGATTCCTGGTGTGTTACTTTTGGGGTCCTCTATTTCAATATCTCCTATACTTGCTTCTGGTGAACTGTATGTTTGAGACTGCATTTTGCTTTTTTGTTTTGTCATTTTTACTCTGCCTGATATTTTCTATGTGTAGGAGGGGATCACACACACTCTTTTCAGACTTACCAAAGTCTTACAGTTAGTTGTAGGAGGTTTTACTACTGGCCCTATTTATCCACTGTACACCTCTATTTTAGGGGCATACGCACCTCATTGACACAGTCAATCCACTGTATTCCAAGGTTCACCACCTGAGAGCAAAGTTCCAAATTTCTTCACACTAACTGGAGCCTGCTGAGGTCTTCTGATGTTGCAGGTGGGAGGGCGGCCCAGCAGAAGCAGTCCAGGGCACTTTTCAGTCTGGGGCAGGATTCCTTGATGTTCCTGGTGGCAGGGCGGGCCCACAGGGGAGGTTCCAGGAAGCTTAAGGCTGATGCAGGCTTCTGCTAAGTTCCTGTTGGCAGGGCCAGCATTTTTTTTTTTTTTAGCTTTGAGGCATTACAATGATTTCAGAAGACTGAATCTTTGTGGAAACTGTGGATAAAACATATTGAAATTTTTTGTCTGATTAAAGAAAAAGTATTGCATAATCTAGTAAAGATTCCTTTTACAATTTTTTTTACAAACAGAACATCTAAAATTCATATTTTTATAAGGTAATGCTGTAGTTTTAAAGCCATTTAATGGAACACTGAAGAAATTAGACTTCATAGAGAGATGAGCTTAAAATTTAATACTCTTTCCAACCAAATATTCAGAATTTTCTGTCAGAAACAAGATGCTTCTTTCTGGTCCAGTGTCCATTAATCGTTAATTTTTGCTTTTTTAGCATCATTCTAGTAAGCAAAGACACTAGAATTGATGTCTAAGAATCAAAGATCGTTTATGAAGGTTTACAAGCAAAATAACTTATTTACTGAATTTTTAAAAATAATTTAAAAATTGTATTCTTTTTAAGAGAAATGAGTCTGCTTACATTTGTGGAGAATCAAAATAGAAGGCACCATGTGAGAAGAGAGCTATTCCATGGTCACCCAGGGTTGAGTTGAGAGCCCTGAACACAAGGAAGTGGTGAGGGATTTGGGGAGTGCTGGGAATGCTGTGTATCCTGTCTGTGGAGGCTCAAAGGTCTGAGTTTAAAAGTCACTGTGTGCCCAACAGGTGGGTATCAGTATTTGTTAAAAACAAAAAGAGTGAATCTACTTTAGGGTGATACAAAATTTAGACACGCATCACTCTTCACTAATTCATTTGAAATAATGAGAAGCAATTTGTTTTTACCAATGATTTAAAAATGAGTGTTTTCTTCATGATGTGATATATTCAGACTATCATGAAGCCTCAGAGCCAAGGGGAAGGAAATAAGAAAATACATCAGAAGCAATGAAGACAGATGTGGATTTGGGTCACCCATGCAGAGTTGGGCAGCAAGTCTGCTCTGCTCATGCTAAATATAGTGAAGTCTTTCTGGGCGCTGATGCAGCTGGTGAAAGTGAGCACATCTGGATTTAACAGCAGTTTGGTTGTGGCCAGCAAGGTGTGGTGGAGACAATATGCAGTTAGCATATGAGCTCTCATATTGGAGCAGCCTCTTGTTTCCTCCTGGAATTACATTTTCTCTGGAAAAGTCTCTGTTCAAATGTATTTAACCTCCTTAAGTAAAACCAGGTGACCAAATGATAAAAGCGACTTTGTTTTTCCTTCTTTTCTCAATAGTCTTCTTATAGAAGAATATTTACTTAAAAAGTGCTTCCAGTGCAAAACCAATTGACCAGGATTTTGAATTACTGCTCATACAAGTGCATTAAAAACATCCCTTGAAAGCAAAGTAACAATTGGCAGATGAGGAAGAATCCTTGGAGTGGAGAAAGGAGCCCAGGGAAGCAAGAATCCCTGGATTTTAAACCTAGTTCTGTTATTTGGAAGATGACTGGGAATGAAAATGATTATGATACTGATCATGACATGATAAGTTCTTCATCTCAGCTTTGAGAAGCCTAAGACTGGGGCTGAAGGTATTTGACCTAAAAAAAACCTATAGATTCTTCTCAGTTCAATGCACAGTGTTACTAAGCATCAAAAAGACACTGGTGCTGGAAACGGATAGAGGCAGAGACTATGCAACTTCATCAGTGTACTTAATACTACTGACATTTGCACTTAAAAATTGCAAAATGGTAAATTTTATTTTATGTATATGTTCACACAATAAGTTTTAGAAGACGTGAGGACAGAGCATAGGCAAAGATCACACTCAAACAACCCTGCCTCTCTGGCTATTCTTACGAGCATTTAGTTAGTACAGAAGCGTAGTCAGACTGTGCAAGCTGTGTGGTGCAAGGACTATCCCCCCACCCCCAAAGAGTGCTCCAAAAAAATCTTCATCCTTATCTTCTGCATAAGAGCCACATCGATGCCTAACACAGTTGTTACCCATTGAAAATGTCAATTCGCCACTAAGTCAGCAGTGTCCACAAAGCCTAACATACTGGCAAACAGGGCCAGAAAACTGCTTGCCCCAGTTCCTGCACAATCTCTTTTTGCACATCTTTAAGAAAACTCTCTCTGCTTGTGTTTGAGTTACAAGACCTTGAGATTTTTGTGTAAGTTTGTCCATGTTCAGGCATGACTGAAAATACACTAAAATCCATCACAACAGAATTAATTTCTTTCCCTTCTTGGCATTTCCTTCTATGTAAGGGAGCTTCATTACTGTGACACCAGAGGTCCCTCATTGTCTCTTCACTCACTTCTTTCTAAAACAGAAGTTAGTCAAGTACTTGTTTGGAAAGATAAATGGGACATGGATAGCTCAGTCTCTTCCTCTTTTTCCTTAGAAGGAGCTTTACCCATGCAGATTATGCACCATCTCTTCTGCTTCTATCTGAGACTGGTTCAAACTGTCTACTCTTAGGTTTAGTATTAGGAAAAGTAGTGGAATCTGTCATCTCCCCAAAGCATGTCGTGTATTTCCTGGCTTGCTTACAGTAAACAGGTAAGAGGGATGCTACATGATGAGCATACAAAACATCTTAGCTTTTGCTGCATGGGTTAATGAGTTTGAAAGAGAGACAATGAATAAAATGTAGAGAACAGAATAGATGGAAAGTAATAGAGAATTCTTGCATGCCTAGAGCATGTGAGTTGAGCTTTGGAGATGTTTCATTAAAATAAATTCAGCATTCAGTAAGTGATGAATAGGTCTTGCTCTTCTTGAACTAAAATACAAGGCTCCAGAAAATGCAGAGCCTGAGGAAACAGGAGGATTTTAGAGGCTTGGGCTATACCCAGCAGTGAATATCATCAATCAGATTTTTGTTGTGACAGCGAAATATCTGAAGCCAACTCTTATAAAGACAAGAGGTTTATATAACTTACACGTTTGGAAGTTCAAAGCTCAAGACTGGGCAACCCCATTGGTTTTGTCACTGGAAGGCAGTGGGATCATGGTGAGAGAGCACGTGGGAAGCAAGTGACTGTCTCTCCAGCCAGGAAGCAAAGTAAGAGGGAGAGCTTCTTTGTTCTTTTCATAATAATCCTCTTGTGAAAGCTACCAAGGGACACTTCAAGAAAGTCCCTTAGCCTTTTATTGTGAGCAGCATCCCTGATGACCAGAAGACCTCGCATTAGGACCCATCTGCAGAACTGCTGTCCTGAGGACCGAGCTTCCAACTCATGGACCCTTGGAAGATATATCCAAAGCACAGCACTAAGCAAACTCTGCAAAGAATTGGATTTCAGCAAAGATTGTAGTGTGTGGACCTCTGCCAAAATGCAGGCTACAGGCATTGGAGACTTTATTTAAACACCAAATGGCCTGACCAGCTCAGCAAAGCCCTGATCATTTGCATATGCAAAATGTTATGAGAAAAATGATTTCTACTTGTGTATTTGTGTACTCTTCATTTAATTTTTTTGTGTGTATGTGTTATGAAAGTTGAACACAGGGCCTTGCACCTCCCAGGCAGGCACTAAGTCCCTGAGTTACTCTTCTAGCCCTTCATAAAGGTTTTAGTGGCCAGGCTTAGACATGCAAGTCTTTGATTAGAAAAGAGGGCTTTTCTGCTCTTTTTAACTTTGAAGGAAAAACAATATTTGTTGTTTTCAAACTGTAAAAGAGCTGAACTCTGCTCAAAATGTTAGTTAGGTTAGTTTTAAAACTATTAATGAATTTGAACTGTTTATGGCTGAAATGACAAACTTTTAGATTTTGTTTTGTTTTTAAATAAATAGCAAGAGTATCATTGATGAAACTGTTTAATAAAGCCATTGATAGTTGTGAAAGCAAAGAGACTGATGAATGAAGGTTAACATTTAGGACTCTCAGCTTTGGCGAATTTTAATATGGTACTAGACCTTATTTCCCAAGCTGCTTTCTGCATTTGGGACAAAGAGAGTATTCTAAACAGTACACTTGGATTCAAATACATCCATTCAAATGGTCTCAAGATCTCTACAACCTCAGTAACAGAGACCAAATGAGAATGTTGCTATTCACCACAATATTTAAATCTATCACTAGAGCCCATGTTCAATGTGTTACTGGAAAAATCTATGACGCTTAGGGGAGATATGGTACTTTGAATACATTGAATGGAAAAAGAACAATGCCTGAAATGATTGTCTCATCTGTCTCATCTCTGATGGGCTTTATTTGTCAATGCATCTGGATGTAATTTGTGAATACTAAATAAAATGAAGATTAAGTTTTCAGGTTTTAGTCCAGTACTAATTTACTAAACATATATTTGTGGTTGGCTCAGTTAGAGTCTTTTTGAATAGAAATTGTACCTTACATACCGATGGCCCAGGAGAATACCCAAAGGGCTTGCATTTTATTTGTGTTGGAGAGCAGCATTGCACAGCTGGAAGCAGGTGTATCCTGGTAGAATTCTGATCTCCCCACAGGAACAGCAACCTCTCCAGTTAACCACATGCAATGGCTGATTTGGGGATGTAAGCTTCACCATGTTAAGGGATGCTCAGAGAGCTTCAAAGTAGTATTTATTTTGATACTTTAGTAGGCACTAAGCTCACCCTTGTCCTCCATAAAAGGGACACCTAGGTGGTTTTGCTTTTGACTAGTAGGGTGGGCTGCTTTCGAGGTGCCTAAGAAGGGATTTCAGAGGAGAGGGCTAAGTGAGTTGGAGAAATAAATGGAAAAAACCCCTGTAAGTGTGGACAGGGACCATCCAAGAGCAGAGGTGAATACTGGCTCCCACTCTTCTGAGTCAGGATGTGCTCCTTATTCTGCTCTTGGACATCAGAAATCTGGGATCTCTGGCTCTGCCTCAGAAAATCTTAACAGCCACCCACTGGTTTTTACCCCTTGGGCCTCAGATGCAGAAGATGTTATAGACTCCCTGGGTTCCGAGACCTTCAGACTTGGGCTGAGCAGCACTACCAGACTTCCTGGTTCCTGACATGCAGATGGGCCCTGCAGAGTTCTCAGCCCTTAGAGTCAAGAGAGTTGTTTCTCCCAATAATGTATTTTCAGAGATCACTTTTTATATCCTACTAGGTCTGTCTCTCTGAAGAGCTAAGAGTTTAATGGTTAAAATTAATGGGCTAAGAGTTGGCTTCATTTGGAGGGGATAATTCTTGTTTCCCAGGTCTGGGGCTCCCTTCATGGAGCCCCACACCCTCTTATTGCTCATTCATTTTTTCCCAAGGAGGAAAGACATGGGGCTTTCCAAAAGCTGAAAGAAATTGAGTATTAGAGACCAGACACATGGGGGGTGTATTTCCCCATCCAAAGGAAGTTATGCCAGTGACTGTCCATTGCCATAAGAATCAGGTAGAGCCTGCTTTGGCAGCCTGGACCATTAAGTAGAATGGCATTATATGGAGCCCTCAAGCAAACCTTGATGGACTGGAGTTTGAGTCATAATACATGGAAAGATTTGCTGCTATAACTAAAACAGAGGCAATTTTTGCTGCCATAGAAAATTGTTCCGGAAATAGGAAAAAGAACATAGTGCCACATACACTAGTAACTGTGACAGTACTTGAAAAGGTGCTCTGATATCAGAAAAGGCTACTGTGCAAAAAGTGAAAATACAAAAGGGACTTACAGGACTGAAGAGGCAATTACTCAGCCCTCCAAAGGCAAAATACAGGACAAAAGCTCCTTGAATCACAAAAGGCTGATAGAACTCAACCTTGCTGCTAAGGACTAACTCGATGATTTTAGCCATCACAAACATTGTTAAAACATGAAAAGAATAGGTTAATGTGTTTGGTAATTACTTTCAGTTACATAATACAGTCCAGAGTCTTGTGGCTGTGTGATTCATCTCATAGAGTTCCATCAGCTCAAAACAGTAATGAGAGTTAGAAGAAACAATTCTTTAACAAAACCTGTAGTCTTGGCTATCATGAATCTTACTAGGAAAAACACAGAAAGGGAGTCATCATTTTTTTCTGAGAATTATACTATCTGTCAAGGTATATAACAATATTCAAAAACTTTCTCTTTGAGATTTAAAACAAATTAGCCTTGAAACCTTTTCCTTCCAGGAACAGGATGTAAGATGAACCCTTCTATATTCCATGTTCTCTGATGTCCTGTCTAGATGTACTCAAAACAGATAATAAGGAGGGGTCAATTATCAAAAATAATATAGAACTGTCAAGTCCTTTCTCATAATCAGAATTGAGGTCTAATGAAGGAATATTAGTTTTCAGGAAAGGGGTACATGTAAAACCTGCTTGATGAGACTTATGATTGCTTTGAACTGAAGATAAGAAAATGTCACCTCTCCCCAGTCCACCTTTTTCTCAGTGGGAATGTTCATTTGTCCTGTGTATGTTCCATGACTGTGTATTGTGTACATGATGTAGGGGCATGAGAAAAGAACCTATTTTTGTATTCAAAGGTGTCTGGAGAAACAAGAGTCATATCTGAAGCTGATAAAAATCTGCTCTCCGTTACTCCTTACAGAGGCTACAATTTCATGCAAAGAGCTTAGACTTGGATGTAAGCTTTGACATAATGGGATTTTGATTTGCCTTACAGTTTGCTTTGCATAGAAAGGAGAAAGAATTAAATATTTAGTGGAAAGAAGAGAGAATTCTGTGAGTTACTAAAGCTATTCACAAACATGTTGCTTATTTTTCCTTCCCTATGTATGGTTTAAGATCAACTGTCCCTGCTTTGTTATGTGCTCATTTGAATCTGAGGCTTGTTCTTGTCAACAGCATGAGAAGCACTGGTGTGTGTCACCTCTGCCTAGAGAAGAATTTCACTTCCAGGATGAGTTTCAGCAAGCTCTGGTCATTATTACATGGCTTTTATCAGAGTTCCAGATATTCACTTCTCTGTTGGCTTGGGTACTGTCTTGGTTACTATTTTCTTGCTGCTGTGACAAAATATCAGACACCCCAAATGAAGGAAGGAAAGGTTTATTTAGCTCACTGTTTGTGGAGGTTTCAGTCCATAATCAGCTGGCTCCAAGGCAGGGTGGCATGGCACTGGGGCAACACTTCAAGTTAGCAGCCAGAGCAAAAGGGAGGAGAAAACAAGCCTCTTCTCCTGCCTTATTTTGTTCACAGGCTACCACCCCCACTTTAGGGCGGGTGTGGCACTCACAAATCTCCTTGCCCTCCTTTGCTCAGGATGAGGATATTTATAAAGTAAGGACCCTGCTCCCTGCTGAATCTCTCAATTAAACTTCTAAACTGATCAAGTTGACACAGTGTATCAACCATAACAGGTACCTTGTCACACTTCTCTAGGACAGTCATTAGACATGTTGGTTGAGCCAGAAGTAAATCAGTCATCCCTGAGACAAGAACCTGGATGTTTCTCCTCTCTTTTTCTTAGGAGCAGTCCTGCCATGGACTGTCTGTATTTACTCCTACTCTTGCATGCTATACCTATTACAATTTCCCTGAAAACTGGGAGGTATGTATCAGGAAGCCCAATGGTCTACAAGTGTAAGTTAAACCTTCCACTCTGACTTTACAAGTAATAAAGTAATTTGGACCTTTTTCAGTGAAGTCTTCATCTTATTTTCCATTGTCGGAAAATTCAAGTAGAATTGAGAAGGGTAGTTTAGGGACACAATAAATATAATTTCTTCTAGACCAGTGTGGTGGCTCATGCCTGTAATTCCAGCACTTGGGAGGTTGAAGAAGGAGGATTGCTGTGAGTGCTAGGACAATCTGGGCTATGTAACATAAGCAAGTTCAAGGCCATCCTGGACCACATAGCAAGATGCTGTCCCTCCCCAAAATGTGTATATATATATATTTTTTTTCTTGTGCAATGTTTATCATGCATTACTTTTATGAATATTCAAACTACCTCGTTAGAAATGTTTTTGTATAAACATAATTCTGATTTATGCCTATTGTTCTTGTTCTGGCACATGCAACTGACTCAAGGTCACATAAATTTGTGCCATCTCTTTGTTTGCATGCATGAAGTTCATATCTGCTGTGGACTGAATCTCTGAGCCCACATATCCTTCATGTTGAAACCCTGAATGCCAAGATGATGGTATTTGGAGGTTAGAGCTCTGGAATGTGAACTGAGTTAGATCACCAGGATAGAGACTCCACTGTGGCCTTAGTGTCCTCATAATAAAAGATGAAGAGAACAGTGTTTTCTCTTTTTCTGTCTCTGTAAGTATCTCTTCTGTCTCTGCCTCTCTCTGTCTCACTCTCTCTCTCTTGCTTTCTCTCTGAAATCATTCTCTGCAAACAAACAAATAAACAAACCCCTGATCAGAATGGGTCAATCTGTCAGCTCTTTGCTCCTAGACTTTCCAGGCTTTCAGAACTTTGAAACATGGTTTCTGTTGTCTATGTCACTCAGTCTGTTGTGTTCTTTTATAGTAGCCAGCACTGACCAAGACAAAATCTTCCTTGTATTCAAAATAATGTACTGTTTGAAAATAAAGAATAATTATTGGCAGAGAGAGATACAGAATTTCAGTTTGCCATGATTTTTCTACCAAGATAAAAATTTTTAAATGTGCACTACAGGTGTGGTTTTTATAGCAAAGGTTTTACCATGGATTCTGATGTTGTTTCCAAGAAGAATGTAAGTGTGTATGCGATCGGCTACCTGAAGGGAATAGGTAGTGTGTCACTGAGTGGTGTGAGAGGTTCGCGATTCCTGTTTGCTTCCTTGATTTTGGTGAGGCAAAGGAAGGTTCATTTATATTATCTACCAGAGCAACTTCCATTCCAGTTTGCTATACAGTTGATTAAGAATTTTGTTTCCTTTGTCACCTTGCTTGTAACCTTATTTTCCAGGATAATTTTACCTTGAATTGCTCGGGAGCCAGAATTTATGACAGGTAAAGTCAGGCAACTAATGAAATTGTTGCTTCTACTGCACTTGTTCCTCGGGAAGTAACCCCATTAAGTCTCATGAGGCAGAGGGAGAGTCTTCAACATAAAAGGGTTATAGGAAGCAATGCAATTAAACAGGTGGGTTCAGCTCACTGTATTTTTAAGAGTTCTCAGTGTTGGGAATTTCTATTGTGTATACAATTTTGTTCTAGAGCTTTATATATAATATGCTTTTGATAGTTTTTTCATTGTCAATTGGAATAATATCCTTTGATCTTGACTCCTTTTTAATTACCATCAAATTGATGATTCAGACATGAAGACAGACCACATGGTTTTTATATTAGAGCGTCATTTACCTCACGTAATCTCATTAGTATTTCTAGGAGTCTTTTCAATGGCAAAAGGCCTCATATGTATTTCAACTCTAAAGTGTCATATGGTAAATAACATTTAATTTTTCAGAAAGGATTCAACCATGAAAGAATATATTCAAGAGAAATAATTTCTTTGGTTATTTGGGATAAACTCACTCACATGTGCTGGCCATTATATTTCAGGTTGTTTACCAGGTTCAGTTTAGTTATCTGCAGTCAATTAGTTAAGCTGAGGGTGAGAGAATATATCTGTCATCAAGCCAACAATACTTTTTCAAATTTATATGATTCCTTGGCTTTTCCAAAGATCTTTTACATACGTACAATCTGATTCTTGTAATGACAGTCTGAGTTAGCTTTTGCTGTCTTCACTTTCCATATGCCAATATTCAGGCTCATAATACAAAAATCACATAGCTATGACAAGAGAGCTCACATTCAGAACAAAGTATTTCGCTTCCAAATTCAGTGCTCTTTTCAGAAGTGCATTGTTCTGGGTTAGCTGGAATATGCAGTCACAAAGCGAATGATTCTCAATGTGTATTTGTGTTTGCTTGTAAACAGAAGTTTAGAGTAACTATCATGTGTTAACTCAAAAGTAATCTACATACAATTCATCTAGATTGATTGCTAGGATACACTAAAGTCAATTTACTTTCTACACATTGAACAAAGGAGATTCCATCTTAAAAGTAGAAAAGGAATTACTGATTTATCTGATGTATCAATTCAGGTCAAAGCCTGTTATTCATGACTGCATATCATACAATGGGTACCTATATTTGAGCACTGTGGTACAGGTGACCAATGAAATCCTCAGCTCTTATGCTGTCTTCTTTATAGCTGGCATTCTAAACTCCTTCCCTTGACTTCCCTTGACTTACTTAAAAAGAAAACTTTCTGCATTGTTCCTCTTCCTGGCTTGACTCTTTTACCCTGTCTCTCTTCCTTATGGTCAGCTTGGTCCTTTAATGTTATATACTGCCTAGTGACAGGAATCTTTTTTGAGAAATGTGTCATTAAGCTATTTCAATGCATGGATATCACAGAATGTACTTACGAAGTTTAAGACATCACTAGATGGCATCACCTTGTGGGACCCTGTAGCATATATTGTTAGGCATTGACGAAAACATCTTTATTTAGCACTGATGTATTGAATTCTGGCTTCAAATCTCAATTTTCATATACTTTTAACTTTGAGGACATCTCTTCTGGATGATCTGGTTAAAAAATGCTTGCTATCATTGGGTGTGGTGGTGCATGGCTGTAATCCCAGCAATTGGGAGGCTGAGGCAAGAGGATTTTCATGGTTTGAGGCCAGCCTGGACTACATAGTGGACTCAGAGCCAGCCAGGACTACCTAGTGAGACCCTCTCTCAAAACACAAAACAAAATGAAATAAATATCTCGCTATCTGTTCCAGCACTTCTTCCAGTGTCACTCTAGGACCACAAAATGAACTCAGACAATGAAAAATATAAATGGGGCTGCTGCAACTTACACAAATAAAGAGATATGGGTCACTGTGACATGTTTATTTTCCCCCTTCAATGTGAAAGCAGATTTCTGAAGCCAAAGTCAGCTCACATTAAACGCAGCATCCATCTCTGGCCAGCTGTTGCATTGCATCTTGAAAATGGGCATCACTGTGGCAGCGGACTGACTAACATTTCAGTGTATGTGTCATTTGAAGATTGAGATGAAAACACACTGCATATGTATAAGTCATTAAGAACCATTTACAGGATTAAAGACTTTCTCAATAGAGGTTGATATCAAATAGATACAGTAATAGTTCTGAAGAAGCCATTAGAGTTTATGGTGTTAGTGATGTGATAAGAGAATATAATAGCAATATCATCTTTCTGACCCAGCAAAGTATCATTTATGCCTTCAATGAGTTGGAATAAAACACATTAAACTTAGGAGGCATCTTACAATAAAAAGAATGATAGCCGAATGTTAGCTGACCTTGTGAATCCAGTGTATCACTGTTTGCAGAGAAAATAATGAAAAAATGAAATGATAAATATGTTTATTTTGGAAGTCTTTACAAAGTATTTGAGGAGCTGCCTAGATAATTAAAATTAAAAAAAATATAAGTTGCAATATAGTAGAAATCAACTACAACAACGTTAATCAAAACACATAGAATTTAAGTCCCAGCCATAATTTCTTTCTGTTTCAAATCATGCTGCAAAAATAGCACTTTACTCCTCCAAAAGCTGGTCTCAGAGGATTAGATATACAAAGACCCATTTTGCATAATGTAGGTCTGAATCATACTTGTGTGCAGGTTTTATTTATGTTTTTTAAAACACTCTGGGCCTACATCCATTTGTATGCCACTCTCCATTCAGCAAATAGAACCCACGAAGGCAGGGCTGATGAGTATTCATTGTATCACTGGCTAAATTGTGTTTATTTCCTCTCCGTTCCTCTCACCAGCTTTCTTTTTGCTGCTATGAATCTTTTTGTTGATTTCACTTTTGGGAATTGTTTTCACATTTCTCTTGATCTGTTTGAGCTCTGTCTTGGAAGACACCAGAGGGGATTCAGAATCAATGTACTTAAGCAGCAGCACTCATAGGGAAATTAGGTCGTAGTGTATGTGAGAATTGGAAAGAAAGCAAAGGAAAATAAACTTAAGGGTAGAAATTCTCTTCAATGCTACACGTTTCCTATATTTATTTTAACAAAAGAAGGAGATACAGCATGAAATGCCCCAGTGGAATAAATGAGCTTTGTAAGTGTGCTGGATTCAGATTCCCTTCAACAGTAAGGGGTGAGCACCTCACATCTGTCAGATGGCAGTGATTGCTTTCCTCAGTCATGTGGTGTTACTGTCATCAACATCATTTTGTTCTGCTTGGCCTTTCAAAACTTTATGCTTTTGTAGAAGATTCTGAGCACCTTCATATCAATACACTCATTAGAAGGTTAAAATATTCACTTACAGCAAGAAGAGATTGCATCATTGAAGTAAAGGTTCTAAGACATACAGGTATTATGTGACTTGTTTGCAGTCATATAGTTCATGCATGATAAAAGATTTACTACTTAGTTTATTTTGTTTTTGTGGGGCACAAACTCGTCAGTCTTTTCTTATGCTGTCAGCAAAATATTGCATGGTTAAAGAAATTAAAATACTGCATGGTTAAGACCTGGTTAAAGAATCAGATATTCCCTGAGGATATCTGAATTAACCATTATTGTCTCTTTCTTACTAAAAACTACAAAAGCCACCTTGTAAGTTAGGAGGGGTGTTCTGAAAATGGGGCTGTCTCGTGGGGGCAGGTTAAGAAGATGAGGAGGTTGTATACAATCAAAGGGTTACAAGCCTGTTAAAAATTTGTATGCTTACCACATTGTCACAGTCTATCGTTCGCATGCCTTTCAAAGTCTATGTCAATCTACAGGTCTTCCTAGCTATCACAGGGGGGAAATTAGCTCTGGTCCCAGGTTGGTTTTCCTATTATTTATGTCCTGCTACTTACAATCAAACTTGTGGAATTTTTGTTGTTGTTGTTGTTGTCAATTCTATAGGAGCCAGTTTATATTCCATTTTCTCTGGAATTTAAACTACAAATTTTATGTTACAAACCTGTATGGGTCCTTTGGTGACAGGGCCTTGTTTTGTCATCACTGTTGCTTGTATTCTTACTGTTGCTGTTTTTGGTGATAGTGGTGACGGTGGTACCTGTGTGTGCACATGGATGCTTTATGTCACACGCTTCCATTTGGATAATTTTATTTATCTTGAAGTATTGATATTTTCTATTACAATTCATTGTTAAGCCAGTTCATTCATATATATATATATATATATATATATATTTCACCTGTATATTTCTATTTTTAAAGGATTTTATTTCTCTATTATGATTACAGACTGATTCGCTTATTATGTCCATATTTGAATTTAATTCATAGGATTAGTTCTAAAAGCTTTTAATGTCTTATCTGTTAATATCAACATTATCATCTCTAAATCTATTTGTATTAGTTTTTTTTCCCACTGCCTATAGGTCATGTATTTGTATTTCTTATGTCTAATATTTTTGTAGCTGAATGTTGAGAATGTAGTACAGTATTATTAAGAATTGATTGTCAACTTTAGCTTGATCTTGCTGATGCTTGGTTTTTAGATGCTGTTGGTGTGAGTCTACTTTACTTCTCCTATGAGGTGTTTCTAGAACCTCAGCCAAAGGTCCAGCATGCTTTGTGATGCTCTTGTACCTTTGCTGCTGACAACACAAATGTCTTTCAGGGATGTCAACTTCCAAAATCTCCATCTAATTCACAAACCCTTAGTTTCTTCAGTTGTCCTCTGAAGGGCTTATTCAATTATTCCATGATAAATAAACTTTTTACTTAGTCACAGACATAAGTGACGTCTTCTCTAGACCTGAGTTTTAGCACTGTAGTAGATGTCCGGAGGTTTGAGCTGATGTGACTACACCTGTGGCCTCCTACCCCTCCCTTACCACCCTCCTCTGAGGAGCTGGACTTTCCAGCCTTGCTGCTGACCACAGCTTTCTGCCTACCTTTCACTTTCTTGTGTACCAAAATGACTTTAGGCAGAAATTCATAGTGAACTTGGTGCTTGAATTATACATTTGCCTTTTCTCAAGAGTAGATTTTTGTACTTTTTTCCATTGCACAAAAAATTACTTCATATATTCAGCTCTGTTTCATGGTTTCTTGAGTGGAAAGATAAGATAATATCTGTTATTTTATAATGATTGTATAGAAATTTTGTATTTCAATGTTCTACAAATTCTGGGAATATCTCTGATCAGCCCAGACTTACTGTCTTCTGATAAATCCATGTCTGTTTTCCCAACAATTATCACTCATCTGCAAATAATATAAAGTTAGGAGGATTCTTCATCACAATGGATAAGAAAATTAGTAATTATTAGAATACAAATAAATGACTGTAAATTAGTGTAGGGTTTTATCATAAAAATTTTGTCAAGCAAAACAGATAGAAATATATTTGGTCACTTATGTATGCCCAGATATTCTTGGGAAAATACCTATTTCTTTTGGTTCAGACACAGGGATACAGAAGAGAATCAAAAAGACAACTTGAAACTCACTGTTTTTTTGGTACAATTCACTTCATTTTAGCTTGAATTTCAAATTTTCATGTGCTTGATATCAGGCTTCTAAAATATTAACATTATAGGTTGGTTGAATACAATGCTTTAACTTTAAAATTTGTGTTCAATTAATCCTAAAGAATGAACTGGTGATGATTGTTGAAACCATGGTTCAGATGTTTCCAGGAACCTTTTCATAGTAATGCAACAATGTTTGGTAAAAGCACATAGGACCAGGGCAAGATAGAGGCTGCATCCTTTACAACCTATATATTTTTAAGTAAATGAGCAAGTCATGGTCTCCCCAATCTTCTTTTTTACACACACACACACACACACACACACACACACACACAGAAAGAGACAGACAGAGAGAGAGACAGAGAGAGAGAGAGAGATATTCCTTCACTTACCTAATGGATATTGTATGGATGTGTTTTATTTAATGAAATGCTACCTAAATACAAAGTTATAACTAAACTGGGTGCTTACCTGGTATAGTTGATTTACTATTAAAAATATCAACACGTATCTCTTGCTAAATCATAGCTTAAAGTCCAATTATTTGACTTTTTCTTTGTGTAAGGTATTAATTTCCAAGTTCCTGGTTGCAAGACATGAGGATTTATTGATGTGACATTGGGTCAGTGAGCAGAGAAGAGAATGGAAAGCAGAAAAGTAAGCTTTTGATAGGAGAAGGGGTTGGGAAGCTCTGAATGCACCACCGCCCTGAAGAGGCCTGGAACAGGGCACTTGTCTGAGACCTAAGGAAAAGTGTGAAGCAAAACAGAAGACTAAAAGGAGGGTACGACCTCAAAGGAGGTGTTGCCCTCTGCATTTTGCTTTAGAACTTACTTTTCCTAGCAACTTTTATGGGACCTAACCTGTCCCTCTTTCCAGCACCTACAATATAAAAGGCATTGATCATATACAAAGCACAGTATTAGTATTAGAGGTAATTTAATTTTAGTTTCAAGATTAATATAGCATATTTTCTTCTAGGTCTATAGCCAAAGGACATAAAATTACTTATTTCCAGCAGAGAGTTGCTAGTACTAGCTTCAGGACCAGAGCTCAAGCCCCTGATTCCTGGCTCTTTGTTTTTTCTATCTTGAGGACACTTACTTTCTCTGATTCTGAGCCATATAAGTAAGAACATGACCTTCTTACAGTCACAGCACTAACCACACAGGAAAATCTAAGTATCTGCCAAGATTTCTAAATGCTCCCACTCTCTTGTATTTAAAAACATCTTTAAAGATGCTCTATAAACTTTGGATGTTAATATAGATATATTCTTCTATCTACAGAGCACGATCTGTGCTTACAGTGTATATCATTACTCCCCATAATCTTGTGCTGGCATTGTTACTACCCAAGAGGTTGAAAAGATTAATGCACAACCTAGAGCTCTTTCTAAAACTAAATACATGCTGCAAAAATGTCTTCTGGCTGGAGTCATTGCCAAAACCCATGATCCCTAAGACTGCATGAGCACAGCAATCAGCAGCCCCAGTAGGTTTTGCAGTGAAAGCTCCGTGAAATAACTGCACACAGGAGTAAGCCACCTGCACCTGTTTATGTGGTGTGGAAAGCCAGCATCTCAGGTTTACTTTCTCCATGACCAAGAGTAAGACAACCTGGAAATTATTCTCAACTCATCACAGTTTAGTTCATAATCATAGAATAATGAACTGTGTAACACCCGACTCCTCCCCTTTACAAATGAGAAAGCACAGATACTAAAATTTTTCATGGCTACACTGATACTTCTAACAAAATTGTATTAGAATCAGGGCCCCATGATTTGTACTACTCTAGTGGGAAAAAACTAAGGCAGGGAAATATCTTGAAGAACTGAGTTTTCCACTTTTAAAATACTGCATCAAATACTCTATAATCGGCTGCCAATACAGGTCTTTTATTTGATGTGACACTCACCATCAGACATACAAGTGCAGACATACATACACACTTTTTCAGGAATTTAGTCTGTAAAAAAAAAATGGGTGAAATTCCCTGACTTGCTGCTATGTCAGCCACTGGTATCATCAACTGTTTTTTAATCTTTTTTTTTTCTGAGCACAACTCAGATATTCAACAGCTGGGAATAAATAAGCAATATAAATCTCTATTTCTTGAAAGCAGAAATGAAGTCTATACCTTTCAGATAACTTAATAACCTCTAGCATCAGTAATACATACCCAGGTTTCTGTATAAATTACATTGGCTCTTGGAATATTACACTCAGCCTTGAGTTAGTTGTTTAATATATTGTATCACTAGGTATAGAAATTAAAAAGAAAAGCTTTGGAATATGAATACATTTTGATAGGAAGGAAGTGTGTGCTAACACTATAAATCTGGGAAGTGCTTTTCTGTATCAGTACCTTTGTTCAGTGTTAACATCGTTTTAAAATAAATAACCACTCTAGGATTCCAGAATAACACATGCCGGAGTGAAAAGGAACCAGCTAGGCAGCTGGATGCTGTAATCACCTAACATGGCCCCAGACAGGGAGGGTTCCACATCAGATGGTCACAGACTTGCATTAGGTGTCTCAGCCTTTGCAGAGAGCAGAGTCAGAGATAACACAAACATGGTAAAGTTCTAAGAGTTTATGGCTCAGGTTGGGCTCTGGTGCTTTGTCTATGTCCACCTAGTGACCAGGTCTGGACAATCTGATTGCTTTGCCCAGTGTAAATACTTACCTGTGCAGTCATGTTGAGGTCAAAGGCAATCTCAATCAGAGCTCAGTCTTCCATGCTATCTTTCAGCAGCTAAGCAATGTGTTGTCACAGAGTTAAGAAAGCAGGTTGGGCTCATTCTTAGAAAGATTTTGCAAAATGGAAATGGATTACTGTGTGTTCAAAAAACTTAGATATTGACTCAACTCAACTCCTATATTCTAGGAGAAACTGGTGAAGATTATTTGCAGAACTCATTTATTATCAGTTCAACACTTCATTTAAATGAGAACATGCTCTCAAGCCATTCATACCTGATGGGCTGAACTGTGAATTTATACCTGCCTGTACACACAAAAGAAAAACACAGCTAAATATGCATCACACTGTGTCCATGGAACTCAGGGTCTCCCATAGCCTCAGACTTTATTATGTTTTAAAAAAGGAAATCTCATTATGAATTTTGCTTGGATCCCTAAGTTCTTGACCTTTTTTTATTGTTTTCTTAGCAAAAATATTAAATTTGACATACTGTTTAATAAATATATGAATGATTTGAAAGAAAATTAAACCTATGTCTCATATATTCCAATAAATTGAATTGCATATATGTTTATTTTTTCTTCTGTAAACTTTTGAAAAGGCTCACAACAACTTAAATGGTTACAAGTCAAAATGCTCGAGGTTTTTAGTTTTGTAGCTGGACAGCAAGACAGGAAATCACTTCACAGTGCACTGCTTACACTCATGTTCAGGTTTGCAACACGAGGGTAATAGCTTGTGACTTCAGTTGGCATAGCCTGGGCATGTCAGGTACAGAGAAGGAACAGCCTGGCAGAAGCTCACTTGCATGAGGCCCCAGAAGCCTCTTAGAGAAAATTATCTGGGAGAAGGGAAAAAATTGATCATGGCTCACCCTGTCCCCGAGGTTTGATGTGATGTTAAGTATAGATACTTTGAGAGAAGAATTAAGTATTTTTTCCTAGCTGTTGAATCACACTTGGACATGAGTGTACTATTTTGAAGATTCCTCTGGCATAGTGTCATGACAAAAGATATTTTTCTTGACCATCTTTCAGTTTGAATACTTTACATAATGACTGTGCAAGACAAGCAGGAAGTCCGGTTGCAGATGTCAGAATATATATCACAATGCTTTTCCTATAAAAGGATTATTGTAATAAGAGAAATAGGTGAGGGACAGAGAAAACCCAGATGAATTCCTGTTTGACCACCACAAGCCGATGATCATTTGGGTCTTGGACTGTACATTTTTATGAGTTCATGTTACCAATGAGAATATTGCTGTTTTTGCTTTCATTCTATGATTTTGATATTCTTCACTAAGGGTCTGTCATTTGGGATGATTAACATGCAAGTAACAGGCTGGTTTGTAATGTCACTGCACAACATGCAGTGATTTTTAAGACTGGATTTTTATCCCAATAGATATGAAAAAGTCTTATGCTGTGATTTGATAAGTATTATACATAGTATTAATATTTAATAATATAGTCTTGGGAGTCAGACAGACTTAGATTGTAATTAAGCTTTTACACGTATTATTAACTATATGATCTTCAGCAAGTTAACCACCCCCTCCGTGGCTCAGTTTCATTAAGTGTTTATTAAAATACTTCCATCTTTAGTGATTAATATTGTAAAGCAATTAAAATAGTACATGACATATATCAATACATTAGAAAATAAATATTAACTCTTAATATAGTTTCTTTTACAAAAGCAAAAAACACTGAAATAGAATTTTGAGCATTATGCTGCTGGAGGAAGGCTGATTTGTAAGGACACTCTGTCTAAATTTTAGGAACAACCAAATTATATTCTGAAGTGGTGCAACACTTTGCAGGTCCACAGTTAGCACTTTAGGTTTCCCATTTCTCCACATACTCACCAACACTTATTGTCTGTGGGGTTTTTTTACTATAGCCAGACTAATAGTGTAAAGTTTTGCATTTCTCTGATAATTAATGATGTTGAGCCCTTTTTATGGTGCTTATTGGTCACATATATCTTAGAAGAAATTTCTATTCAAATTCTTTGTCCATTTTCATTGGATTATTCATGTTTTTATTATTGAGTTGTGAAATACAAATAATTTTGTTGGTGTTCTACTGGATACTCATCAAATGTAAGATACACTCTCATCATCTCTCCATTACTTTGCCTTTGTACTTTCTTCATGTTTTGTAAGGTATAGATGTATTTCATTTTTATTATGTCCAGTTTATTTCTTTTCCCCTTTGTTGGCTTATTCTTTAATTGTTAGATGTAAGCAAATGTTTCCTAATCCAATATCAAGCAGATTTATCCATACATATTTCCCTCCAGAGCTTTATAATTTTATCTCTTCCATGTCTTTGATTCATTGTGAGCTAAGATTGGGACATGAAGCTGTGGAACACGTCATTCTCCAGCATTTGGAAAAGTCTTTATCTCAGCACTGTTTACTAGAAATATCCTTGTTACCTTTCAGTTATCTTGGCACAATTGTCAAAATGAACTCAGCATAAATGCATGCCTCAGTGGAATAGAACTGCTGAGAACCATGGAAGTCTCTATCATTGCAGGTTTTCTGGGTTTTAAAATAAGAAAGTGTTGGTATTAAACTTTGTTACTTTTCAAGCTTTCTTTGACTACTCTGAGTTTCCTGCATTCCCATCTAAATTTTATATTTGCTTTGTAAATAACTGCAATAAAAGTCAAGAGTAATTTTAACAAAGTTTGTTTAAAACTGTTGGTTAATTTAGGGAGAACTGATTCTTAACAATAGTTTTCTAACCCATAAATATGGGATACTTTCCTATTTGTTTGAGGAGGGTGGCTTTTAAACTTTTTTTCAAAAAAATCTAAGTATTTTATTTCCTTTGGTGCCATTTTAGATAAAATTTTAAAAACGTTTTATTTTCAGATTGTTTATTACTAGAGTACAGATATACAATTAACAGTATTATATCATCTTGGATCCTTAGTCTTTACTAAATTTGCTTACCATTTTTAACAAATGTGTTGGTGAATTCCATAGAATTTTTATATTCGAGATCATGCCAATTGAAGAGAGATAATTTTATTTCTTCCTTTCCAAATTGGGTGACTTTTGTTTTCTTGCCTAATTTCCCTTACTTACTTGCATTATAGTGGTGACTAAAAGTGTTAAGACAAGAGCCTTTGAGTGTTTTTTGTAACTCAGTTTTCTGTGTCAGTTGTGATTATCATGTTTTTGTTATTATTAATCTTTGCACTTTTAAAAAAGTACATTACATAAATTGATTCTTGTTTGTCGAAAATGTGCAGTTTTGAAAACTCACTTGTTTTTGTTCATATATATATATATATATATATATATGGGTTCAGATTTGCATTTTTGGAAAAAAAATATATATCTTGGTTCAGACTTTTGTCAAGTATTTTTATATCTACAATTACAAGAGAAAATAAAGTTTCTTATGATCCCTGGTCTGATGCTCACGTTAGTGTGGTACTGGTTTCACAGTATAACTTTGAAAATGCTTCCTTCTATGGACTTTGCTTTGTGAGAAGTGTTTTAATTGTTAAACACCTTTACTTTATAGATCTATTAATATTTTCTATTTCTTCCCAAGTCAATTTCAGTACTCTGTGTTTTTAAGTAATTTTTTACTTATCTTTTAGTTTACTTAATTTAATGATTTGTACTGTGTATCATACTTCATAATATTCTTTTTCTGCCCTCTCTCCTGATTTTAATAATTAAATGTGTTCATTTTTTTCCAAGTTGGGCAGGAGATTTATCCATTTGGTTGATTTTTTTCAAAGAGTCAGTTATTAATTTTGCTAATGTTAAAATTGTTTATCTCATTTTTTATTTGATTGCGTTCTATTCTTTATTTTGTTCATAGCTATACTTTTCGAAGGTGTCTTTTAGATTATGTAAGTGGAAAATGAGATAAAAATAAAGATCAATGACACCATTCTTTTTATTTACTTGTTATTGGAGAAAGAGTTAAAAATGAGAGTTGGTGACATGCAAGTGTCACCTGCAATGACCTTGACTGTTGCTTTTTGCAGAGAGGGTGACTACCCTGAGAAACAATGTATAGAGATAACTGTGACACACAAAAACCTGACGCTTTCCAAGCTCTAGGCAAGACTGGGAACTGTCCTTCCAGCCGTATAGACCTGCTGACACCAAGTCATTTTTGTCCAAGACCGTACTTAAGAAACTGAGAAACTAAATGTGGCAGTGTTCTCTCCCTCACATGAGATCCTTCCTCAGAGGGTCCCTTCATCTTGAGTGCTGTCTCCTGCTTCGTTGTGTGGTAGCATGTTATTTGATTATGTTCAAATCTACTTTACATTTATTAGAAACATTTTTATCTTTTAAAGATCATTATGTGGTTCTTCTCTGTTCATGTGGATCTTTAGTCACATATGTGTCATATCTGTTAAGTTTCTTTTAATAATGTTCTGCACTTCCTTTTATTGATTCCAGCTATTTCTAAAATGTTTTCTTTTTACCTCTCCAGTCTTTCTTGTTGGACTAGCACCCTAAGAAAAACTCTCTGTTAGTCTAAGTATCTGAGAATATGCTGGTAATGCCTCCATTTTCAAAGTATAGTTTTTCTGGATTACAGGATTATTGGTGATCATCTTTTTATATTTATAGTATCCAATTATCTGCTGACTTCATTGGTCTCTGATGAGAAATAAGTTTTTATTCTTAATCTAGATCATCAGTCAACATTTGCCATGTCTTTCTTGTTGCTTTCAAGATGTTTTCATCATTGTCCATGGAAAATGTGTTTTGGTGTTTCTTGGTGTGAATCTCTTTAACCTTATCCCATGTAGATATGTTGAATTCCTTAGAGTTGAAAACTAATAATTTTGATGAAATATTGGAAGTTTTTAGTGAGTATTTACTCAGTTATTCTTTCTATCATTTTTATTATCTCCTTTTGGAATAACTAATAGACCTATGTTGGTAGGGTAAATGTGTCACAGTACTTGGAATTTCTATTCATTTTTCTTTATCATTTCTATGACTCAAGATAATCATACTTAACTGATTTTCAAGATTGCTGATTCTTTATTTTACTATTCACATTGTCTTTTGAGAACTTCTAATACATTTTTATAGCAGTTACTAAGCTTTTAAATTCCAGAATTTCTATTTGCTTCTTTTAACATAATTTCATTAACAATTTCTATTTGATAAGTTACTGTCAAGTTACTCTCATTTAGTTCTTTCAACACAGTTTTTATTTTTTTTAAAAAATATATTTATGTATGAGAATCTATATTCATGATATGTACTAATGCAATTTGGTGTGATATTTCCACATATGCAAACAGTATTCACTGTTAATGCTCAACCTTCCTTTACCTACCCGCCTCAACCCCTTCCTATCTTCTAATATCAACTAGTTTACATTTGAGTTGCCTTTTTTTAGTTTCCACATATGTAAGAGATCATGTACTTGTCTTTCTCTGATTTTCTTATTTAACTAAATATAATACATCCAGTTCCACCTGAACATATTTTGCTACAAATGGCAGGACTTCAGTCTTTTTCTGGCTGAATAGTAGTTCACTGTGTATATGTACGACAGTGTGTGTATCACATAATCTCCCTTCATCTATTGATGGACACAGAGATTAATTCCATATCTTACCTATTTTGAATAGTGGAATAATAAACATAGTCATGCAAGTGTCTACTTAGTATGCTCATTAACACCTATAAATGAGGTAGCTGAATCACATAGCAATTCTATTTTTAGTTATTTGAGTTTTTTTAGTTATTTGAGATGCATCATAGCATATTGTTGGCTCACCCATCATAGCATAGTAATTTATACTTTCACCAAAAATGTGTGTTTCTGGGGCTGGGGATTTAGCTCAGCGGCATAAGTGCCTTCTTTGCAAGTGTGCAGTCATGAGTTCGATCCCCGGTACAAAAATAGTGTGTATCTTTTCATTTACAGTTTTGCCAGCATTTTACTTTTTTATTTTTTATATGCAGTTGGATGACATATAATTCATTTTGGTTTGCATTTGTTGGATGGCTGTGACACTAAGCATTTTTAAGATATTTGTTGGTCATACATATTTCTTCTTATGAGATGTGTATATTCAGATAATTGCCCATTTTATTTCCTCATTTATTTTTGAGTTCCATCTATATTCTGGATATTAATCCTTTTGGAGATGACTAATTAGAAAATATTTCCCCCATCTTGGAGGGTGTTTCAATCAGGTGTTTGCTCCCTTTGCTGTACAGAAGCTTCTTGTTTCTTGAACTTCTTTAAATAATTTAAAATCTTTTTCCAAAATGTTCAAAGTCTGCAGAGATTTTCTTATAGAAAATGTTTCAATGGACAGATTTCCCACCAAGTGTATTTGCTCTATTTTCTTGTTCCTTTATGTTTCATAGCTGGGCGTGGTGGTGCACACCTAATCCCAGTATGTAAGAGGTTGAAGCAGGAGGATTATCATGAATTTAAGCCCAGCCTGGGCTACATTTGCAAGTTTAAAGTCAGCTTGTATTACATAGTGAGACCCTGTCTTAAAAAAAAATCTAGGTTCTCCATTATGTTTCATAAATCATTACTGAATATTGAACATTCAGAATAACATAACAGAGAATTCTGGAGATTAGATTCTTCCTCCTGCCAATATCCTAATGTGTGTTGATATTGTATGTTGTCATTGTGTATATATTTAGGAACTTTTCAAAACTTTTTCTCTAGTGTTTTTTGTCACAGGTGGCTATTGAAGTCTTAATGATTGGACAGAGTCTTTGAATGCCTGGAACCAATCAGTCTGTTTTTCTTTTAGGAAATGTGTATTGTCATATGTCTTCCACACTCAGATATATAGTACACAAGTCTGGATTAACCTTTGTTTCCTGCCCAATAGCCCCAGTTTAACTCCACGTGGAATCCTAGGTCTTCTTTGGCCTTTCCCGATTGTGCCCGCACCAGCCCTTGCAGGTGGCTTTCTGAAATCCCAGGGATTCTCCAAAGGTTTCTACAGACATGTATTACTCAGTTTTTTTCCTTTTTAGCCTCTGGAAAACCTACCATTTGTCTGTTGTTATTTGCTGCTTTAGGTAATTGCAATGGTAAATGATTTGGTCCAATTATTGTTGACAAACACACAGAGAAAAATGGCTTTTCATTGGTGAGCAGTAAGTTTGATCAAATAGAGAATGTTCTATGAGTGGAGTCTTCCAAGGAATCATTAGAGCACTACAAATGTGGTGTTGATCCCAATCTCCCTGCTTCTAAGACTGCCAAGGTTTGAATTTTCACCGTGATAGTGTGATGTTGATTTCGAAAGTTAAAGAGGAGCTGAGGAGAGCTGCTTTGACCCAACTGCTCACTGACATGTAGTTCTCACTTATCTTGAATACATACTTTCTTTTCATTGTTGCCAGACTTTGGTTCATTTCCAGAGATCTAAAAGTTAGTCCTGATAATGTTTACCAGTGTTTTTATTGCTTACATGAGAAAGAGATTTTTTTGAAGGTCCTCATTTCACCAATTTCACTGATTTCAAGCTTACACCACTTACATTTAATGTAATTATTGTTACTGTATATCAATTTCAGCTGTCATTTTCTTTTCTTTTTGTTAATTCTGCTTTTAGATTTTCTATTTTTTTCTTTTTCTTGACTTCCTATGAGTTATTTTAACATGTTTTAGGAGGACACTTTTAATTTATCTATGGAAGGTTTAGTGCTTTCTTTGTACAGCTTCTTAAGTGTGTGGTTGCTGTATTTTATACACACAGAAGCATTCTATTGGTGTCATCATTTTTCCAGTTTAATGCAGTGTAGAAAACACTAAACTGCCTTGTTTATAATGAAATTATCTTAAGCATTTCCTCAGAGCCAAAAAATTGCTACAATTTTTGCCTCAATCTCAAGCATAATTTAGAAAGCTCAAAAGAAAAATGTCTTCTGCATTAAATAATATTTTTGCTCAATATGCTTTTATCTACTTTATTTATGTTCTAAATTTCCTTATTTATTTCATTAATATTCATTTAAATATTTTTAGACAGATCTGCTGATGAAAAATTCTCTTATTTTTCTATGTGCATGCAAAAATGTCTTGATTTTCTTTTCATTTTTGAAAAATTTTGTCGCCAGGTATAAAGTTCTGTGATAATAGTTCTTAAAAAGAACCATGCCTTTTTCTTCTCCTTTCCGTTGTTTATTATAAGAAGTTCACTGTCATTGGTATTGTTGTTCCATTGCATTGCGCCTGAAATTTTACATTTGATTTCAGTTCATAGAGATTTAACTACCATATGTACTTCATATCGGTAGCGTTTAGGGTTTGCTTAAAAATTTGAATCTGAGAGTTTACAATTTTGCCATATTTGAAATATGTTTCATCATTTTCTTTCAGATCTTTTCAAACCATTTTCAAACCAGATACTATTTTTTTTTCATTTCTGGTCTCTGGTGACATGAATTTTAAATCTTTCATAATAGTTTCAAAGGTCGCTGAGGCCAGGTTGCTATTGTTTTGTCTTGTACCAATATTCTCTCTCTCTCTCTCTCTCTCTCTCTCTCTCTCTCTTCTTGGCCCAGATTTGTAACAGTTGATTACTTGTGTCACCTTGAGAAGTTTAGAAGCTTAACTGAATTGGTCCAGCAATCCTACACTCCAGGGTGTAGAGGACCCACCCGAGGGCTGCTCCTTGCCTGGATGGTATAATGGGGAAAAGAGAAAGGGTGGTTCTACTCCTCTGCGGAGCTCCAGTTTTTGTCTTCAGCTTGGACATCGATTTCCTGGATTCCAGCACAGATTGAGCTGCTACTGTTGTAGACTCCAGCTTTCTTGCACAATCTCTTGGTCTTTCACATCGTATCTTTCAGTCTTCTATTACAAACTCTTCAAGCTTCCATTGCAAAGCCATTGATCCCTTGATACAGACTTGCATGGACACTGCAGTGAGCTCCAGACCGTGAACTGAAACCTTCTGTCACCAGACACCCTCTGCACACTTCCTCATCCTACTCTGCGAGTGACTGTTTTAAGTGAATCTTTAATTTCTTATACATTTGCATATTATGCTATATCTATTTCTCTAGTAAAACAAACTCATACAAGATTGTGTAGTTTCTATTGTTGCTTTTTTTTTTTTTTTTTTTTTGTCTTTTTGAGACAGGATCTCGCTATGCAATTCAGGCTGGCCTTGAACTCACTTTGTAGCCCAGGCTGGTATTGAACTTGCAACAATCCTCCTGCCTCAGCCTCCTGAATGCTAGGATTGCAAGCATGAGCCACCACGCCCAGCTATTGTTGCTTTTTAAAGTAAACAATTCTTTGTGTCTTGTTTCTTATTCCATTGTGAAAAATAGTAATTTTTCAGTGATTATTTATACTTTCTAATTCTAAAGTTTCCTTTGGCTGAAGTTTCTTTTCTTTACTCTGTTTTAAGTATGTAATTGCTCATGGAAGCATTTCTGTGGCAGGTGCTTTAAAAATTTCAGATAATTCTAGCATTTTATCCTATCTAAGATGGATGGACTGGCTCCGAAACATACATATCTAAGCCCTAAGACCGTTGCTTTAGAATGTGACTATCTTTGGAGACAGAATCTTCAGAACAATTCAGTGAAGGTAAAATTAGATTCCATGTGTGCCCCTTAATCCAAGGTGATTCTGTCTTAATAAGAAAGGGATATTAGGAACACACATAGAGAGAAATCCTGCAAAGAATCTGGAAAAAGATAGCCATCAACCAAGCTCTGAGTGAAGGTTCAGAATCTTGAACTGAGTGAGGGTGCTGACATCTTGAACTTGGACTTACAACCTCTAAAACTACAAGGAAATAAATTCATGTTGTTTAAGAACACCAGAATTTGGCCCTCTTATGACAGATCTAGTTGACTATTATAGCAGGAACTGCCCTAAGTTTGACATCCTCCTGGCTCTCGCCATGACAAATTATTTTTAACTGAAGCCTAAAAGTTTCATCTGTGCTGTTGCACTGACGCTCTGGAATTCATTTAAGGTTTCTGGCTTAACTGGTTGTCACTTGTCCTGCTTTGGTCGGGGATGGGGAGGATGTCTCTTTACTGTCAGGTAGATGTAGAAGTTGATAAACTTTGAAAGTACCTACCTGGGGGAATAGCGTTGGTTCCCTACTACTCTCCACTGGAAATTTTCT
The DNA here is from genome assembly GCA_004027455.1 of Hydrochoerus hydrochaeris. Taxonomy (NCBI): domain Eukaryota; kingdom Metazoa; phylum Chordata; class Mammalia; order Rodentia; family Hydrochaeridae; genus Hydrochoerus; species Hydrochoerus hydrochaeris. The sequence continues at coordinate 216,324 of PVLA01000761.1, forward strand.
GAAGGAACAAATGCCTTACTATTGTTCTCCACATGGTCTCAGTTGAAGTGTGACCTCATCACCTCTGGTTTATGGTCAGGTTTTGTCCGCACCAAGCCTTCTCTGAGCAGAGAAGCGAGGGTTGGCTCCTTTCTGCTCTGTCGGGGCCGAAGCTCAGGCTGCTGCCAGGTTACTGCTAGCACTGCGGTGCTGGGTGCCCTTCACCCTCCAGTGAGATCAAAGGCCTGCTTCCCTGTTATGTCTCCTGTCATTCTGAGGCTAGTACTTGGGGTGCCTTGTTATAGTCTGTTCAGCATGAAAGTTTAAACTCCTTACTTTACCTTTCCTGGCATGAGTTGGGAGTAGGGTCTTTAGTTTGTATTTTGTGGTGTTTGATTACAATTCAGTAGTTTACTGTCTTGTGAGATTACCTCTTTTCTGGCCTTTGGCTAGAGACTAGGCCTTTTGTGTCTATTTTTACCTGTGTCTTTTGATTTTTGTAGACTCCTGAATTCTTTGGCTTCAGGTTGAGATAACCAAGACTAAAAGAAAACCCAGGGAATTTATCACTGTGCCACTTACCAGGTCCTGAGTGTCATAAATGATCTTGTTTCTTCTTATCTTTCAGAGGTTTCTTGTTTGTTTTGTATGTGAACATGAAATTTGACTGCCTTAGTGAGGGAAGGAAGAAATGTCTATTTCATCTAAGGCAGAAGTTGGCAATTTTTTAAAAGTGTCACTCAATGTATTTATTGATGTGAGGATTGTAGACATATTAAACTCAATTTTTCCAGCATGAAATGTACATTGAAGTTCCCATCATGCTTTATGTTTATAAAAAATCATATTTGTGTGTATTTGAGTAAAAATTTATATTGTCATTTGCTTTTAAAAAAACATGTAAATTGGCTATTTTATTGCATTAAGGATTATTGTACGTAAAGTTTTTTAAAAGAAGCAAAGTCCTGCAGTTCCCAAGGGGTTCACTGAACTGCAACTATTCAACTATTCTCTGATTACAAAGGATATGGAAATTGGCTCAAAGCTATCAATGATAGGTAAACTCTGCTGTACAATACTTTTGAGAAGTGAGGTCATAGTCTGTTAATCCAACAGGCTTAGTCACAAAACGATGTGGGAAACCACCTGATGATGACAGAGTGGAAGCAGAACTAATTCACTACTGTGAAGAAGTGAGTTTGAGCCTTAGCTTAGCCTCTGCTCAGGTATGCAGTCTTGATCAGATCCATTGAATTTGCTGAACCATAACCTCTTTAGTTGCTTACAGTTGAATGAATTTGTTATCATCCAAGTGAAAACAGATATTATTATATTCTTACTATTCTCTGTGTATTTATATCATAGGGGGTACAGCGTGATACATACTCTAACCTGTATAAAAATATTAATTGGGAAATTCGCATTTGTTTAATTTTCAGTTGCTAAAAATCATGGGTTTGTAGGATTAACAGAATCATTTAAGACTAAGCTTTTATAGATCATTGGTTTTCAACTTTGGCAGCACATTAAAATTAACTGGGGAGTTCTTTAAATGCTCCAGTGCCCTGGCATGTCTCCCAGAGATTTTGAGCTTACTGATCTGGGGTGAGACCCGATCAGTAGTACTTTAGAAGAATTCCCCAGGTAACTCCTCTACTGTGTGAGTCTCCAGTTTAGGTAAACATCTCCAGTTCTGATGAGAGATATTACTCCAGGTGAGTGAGGCCAGTGAACAACCAGGCTTGGGTACCATAGATTTAGTAATGATCCCAACAGTTGAGTAGGAGAATGAGTTTGTCTCTGACTCCTCTCTGTTCCTCCTTAACACTTAAATTTTCAGAAGGGTTCTCTAGCAATATCCACACTTCCCAGTATATTTCTGCTCTCCATCTGGCTCCCTTTTTTTCCTTTAGTCCTTCCATGTGGCAGTTGACTTGGTGCAACTGTTTCCTCAAAGCTTAAATTCTTTCTGCAGTATTAACACCAGCTTCTGCATGAACAGCTTAGGAGACAGAAAACTTGACTACCTCCTGGGCAAATGTTTCTGTCTGGAGAGAGTCCTCCGAATTCCTAAAATGAAAAGGAAACAAGAAGACAGGTTTCTACTGGATATAAATAGGATTGTGTGTGCTAATTTAATAACAAATTTCAATAGAGGTTAGATTGTCTCTTGAAGATAGTTACCTTTTTAAAATTACTGTATTTTAATTACCATACCTTTTCCTTCAAAACAGTGCTGTGGGAATGTTACAATCATCTCAGTATTTTAAATGGAAATCTATCTTTCTAATTGTTGCAGAAGAAGGGGCTGAGGCACATGGAAGAAAAGTAGATTGGCAGAGTGGGACCAAGAGGGAGTTGAACTGTGGTTTCACTCCCATAGGTACAACCCGACACAAGGTTTCCAATCATGAACTGTGTGGCTTTTTCTCCACAACATGGAACAGTCTTCTCTTCACATGTACAAACTATGCTTCATACTGGTGCAGGTGTGTGAAGAAAGGATGGACACATAAAAGGAAAAAAGGACTCTGCAGTTGTAAATATTCAAGAACACATTGAAGACAGGGCTCTTGGAGTCAGTTTGAGAACCGCTCTATGGAAGGAGACATCGGTGAGAGCAAAGCTAACCCTGCTCATCCATCCTGGGCTGCATCCAGCCAAGTGTGCACTGAGGTAATTTTCTTGCATTTAAAAGCAAAACCTGTCAGTCCCAAAAAGTGTTCTCTGTGCTGACCGGTTCACTGCTTCACTGCTGACAAGGCTCGTCTAGGAAGGGAACATATAAAATATTTAAACCTTGTCCTTCCTTGGATGCAAAGCAGCAATGATGATTTTCCACAGAATTTAGCATTAAGCTTGGGCAATTTGTACAGCTGTGCATATCAATGACTTTTCACATAATCTCCGGAGGCCAGGGTCAGTGCTTCTCCCAGGTTTTAATACTGTAGATGACATAGCAACATTCTTCCAATTTATGTTCCTTCATAATTGAAAGAGGATTTAATAAAAGAGAAAGAGGCAATATATACATAGCAACATCGATTTCTGCTGACTGTTGAGTGGAAATTAATTGTAATTTTAATGTAACTTGTTCCATAGAATATGTTGGGCCCTGGAACATACCTAAATCCATCTCAAAGTATATGTCTTTGTGTGTGTTATAACATTAGAATGACCCAATTACATTGCTGTCATGAAGACACCAAACATAACTTCCCTGGATGAATACTTTAATTATTTTTCCTACAGATATATTTGTTTAAATAAGCAGTAGCCTGATCTTTATCATCAGCACAGAATTTTAACCAGTCAGATTTCAGGGTTGCACAGTTGTTATGGTGCTTAAGAGAAATAAACACGTAATTTGCCAAAGTACAAGTATAACACAATTATAATTGCTAAAGTGCAGTTATCTACACGAACTGTAGTTAATATTTATTCTAGGTGAAATAGTTTTTTATTAAGTTATTTTTTCATTTAGTAGAGCTAATAGTTTTGTTGGTAATTTGAATGTTTCCTACTGTGGGTAGAAACAAATGTAAAACTAAAGAATGATGGCACTTTCCAGCTCTGAAATTTGCTAATTGTAGGAGTATTCAATTATAGGTAATATCCTTTTATTGCTAATAAGATTACCTTGTGTCAACACAAATACAATTCTGAAATGGAATTTGCCCAATTTGCCTTGTATGGAATTTGAAACTGCATAAAAAGACTTTGGCAAATTACCATTGAAATATGAATGACAAAACAAAAATTAGTCAAATGCCTAAGCTGAATTTTTTTTTCTGATACTATGATTTTTATCTCAGGGCAATTTCAAAATGGACATGTTGCCACACATACAAAAGAAGCATGTGATTGGATTCATTATTTAGTTTTAATTTGTTTTTAACAAAATTTGGTGTTCTGCAAACCTTCCTGCCCTGGTCAGGAAGATCTAGTATTGTGCTGGATACACAATGAGCAGAGAAAGAATATGTTTGTAGATTAGATTGGGTAACTAGGAAGGCATCAGAATCATTTAGTAGTAGTGAAAATTACATCAAAATGCCTATTACTTACCTAGCACCACTCAAGTCAAACTCTCTGATGCACAGCACAGGAATTGGCAGCTATGAGCCTCAGGTCTTCCTTACACAGCTGGGGTTTGAGAACTACTGTGCTGAAGGGCTCACTCTGCTGCATTGGTAACGGCTATCATACATATCTGGTGTCTTTCCATCTTGGTCTTTGGCTGCAAAACTATATAATGGCCATACCTCTTTTACAGAAGGGGCCAGTTGTCTGCTTATTGTCTAACATAGGTGAGCAGAGGCTTCTCAGAGGACAATGGTCTTAGATCAGACATTACTATTGATTACAGCACGGACGGTGTCAGGCTCTTAGGGATACTGTAGCATTCTTTAAGAATATAAAGAACAGAGACCTGCACATGAAGTCTGATTTCTCTTCCTCATACAATACTGTTTCTAAAAATGTGACCTAATTCTTGTATATTGGGACAACTTTGGAAGATGTTAATGCTGCATGTTCTGGGGTCTCATATCAGACCTCTTGAGCTAAATTATAGAGACTGCATCCAGAAATCTGTGCATGCTATCATGTTATATCACAGCCCCACACTGACATCCCAACTAAATCACGGCCATTTGCTGAGCTTGGAAAGAAGGTCTTGTTACCTTTTCCTGAATATTGGACTCACCAGTGAAAGCAACACATGTCTGAGTTTTCCCAGATTTAACACATGAAAAATTTTTCAGCCCTAGGCAAATGAAAACAGTTGGCGCCTAAAGACTTAATTTCAAGTCTTGCTCAACCACATACCAGTTTATACCAGCTAGAGGGCATGGTTCTAAACCACTTTCAGGATCCAGTTTCCTCATTAGATAGATGGCTATAATGTCCATTTCACAGAGATATTATGTGGATTAAGTGAAATTACATGTGATCACATATATGAAGCATCTATCAAGCAGACATTCCACAAACATTATTTCCTTTCCCAATCATTGCCAAAATGGTTTTCTCAGGCCCAAGAAGAAGATTCTGTTACATAAAACTAGAAGGTGGATGCCACTTAATTTATTTCACTGAGGGAGGAGGCTTGTTTCTTAGTAAATAACAGACTGTCATAGTTGTTTCAGCCAGATTTGTTTCTTTTTCTTTTTTCAACTTGCAAATACGCAAATTGAGAGTCATGATTCACTTCATTTCCATTAAAATCAATTTAGTATAAAATTGTGGATCTCAACAAAAACAGAAAAGGTATATTTAAAGTATACATTTGTAAATGTTAGAATTTAGACTATAAACAAATGCAGTTATTGCTTCTACAGCTTGAGGAGGTAGTGGACAAAACTCTAAAATGAGGTAAAGTTCTATTGCTGGCTTTCATAAACTTTATGGATTTACATAGCTCTCAATTTTTCTGAACCTCTGATTCTACACTTTCTGAAAGATGAGACTGAAATAGTAAATTTTTAAATTGATCACTAAAGTTCCTTTAAGCATTGTGATTCTACTCTAGAAAAGTAATTATTTTGCTTTGTTTTGATTCTTTTAGTAAAAGGGAGCTGGTTACGTTGTTTGTTTTTTGAGACACTCTCACTAAGTAGCTGAAACTGGCCTTGAACTCACTATGTAGAGGGATTTGGCTACTTTAAGATAGTTGATATCATTGCAGAGGAATTAATTTTAGGTTTTATCCTTTGTTTTAAACCAGCATCTTCTTTTATAACATTCCAACTAGTCATATATTCATTTTTAGAAAAACTCAGAATAATTCTGTTTTTTGTGACACAGTTCTTCAAATAAGAAATGAATAACCATACTGAGCCTTATTAAATCTTTTTGTGTTTCATTTTGTTTGTCTTCTTGTTTGTTGAGATAGGATTACACTATGTAGCTCAGGCTGGCCTTGAACTCACTATGTGGTCCAGGTTGGCTTTGACCATGCAGTAATCTAGCCTCCTCAATGCTGGGATAACAGGCATGCACTGCCTTGTCCACCTGAGCCAAGCTAAATTTTACTTCTGCTACATCGCGGAGTCAACCTGTTGACCATGATAGACTTGGCTAAAAGCCATGAGAATTTTCCAGGCCAGGTGAGATATTCCTAATCAACTTATGACAACATAGATATCCAGCCTGGTAAATTGAATAAGTATGCATTATTCTCAAACTTGAATAACCACAGAAAAAGGCTTACTCCCTCTTAGTCAGTTTAGAAAAAGAGGGTTTAAGAAAGAGAAGACTGAACTGAGGCAAGGCTAAGTATACAGAGCTCAATCCTAGAGAATCTCTAAAATGGGTAGATATAGTGAAGCTTATATCTGGTAGAAAGATTACAGTTGTTTACTTGGGATGTAGCAATATATCTGAAGTTGAAATTGAGAGCAGACAGGGCTTACATCTAACCCAGATAAATGTTTAATTCCATTTGTCACTGATTTACTGAACATTTATTGAAAACTTGCTGTGTACAGATATTGTCTGACTCTTGAGCTATTCCTATGGCCATAAAAACCCAGCTTTTACCTTGTATGGTAGAGCACACCCAACTTACTACTTGTCAGATGTCTCCCTTGACACATTAATAGTTTGGGGATTCCTGTGACTAAACTGGGAGAACTTGTCTTAGCTTGTTTAAACATGCAGAGTTGTGGATCCATTCTTTGTGATTTTGATTGGAAGGGTTTGGCCCGAAACTCAGATGTGCACTTTTTAAGTAAGATTCCTTAATTATTATGAAACATAATGTCCACAGATGACAGTTTTAGAAAGATCATTTTAGAAGGAGTGATCAGATTTTTTTTTAACCTGTCCTGCGTATTCTTAAATTGTCCTTATGCGGCCAGAAGAGTTCTAGCACATGTATCTGCTAAACTGGTACTTTCTACTCATTCATTCCAGCATCTTCAAGACTCTGACAATATCTAAGCCATTTCACATGTTCATGATTCCTTCCTACTTTCAGGTACAGGCCACGAATCTCATTTACCAGTGTTTTTCTTTAAAAACCTCAGAATTAACCACATTGCTGCTCTGGGTTCATTAACTAGTCAGTGAGTGCAACCATTCTTTCTGGACAGTGAATATTTATTGACTTAGTCAGTGAATACAGTTCATAAAAATCTCTTTTAGTGAAGTTATATTTTTAACTTTATTAATCTGGTAATCAGAATCTTCACATCTTTTGTATATTTTTCAAATGAAATTGCATAATCTAATCATGTCTCTGTTTTAGCCAGTTATCCCCTTTACTCAGGGGCAAAACTAAACCCTCCATCTCTAATTAGTCCATGCTTTGCCCAGTTGACCAGCTCCTAATTGGCCATAAGTAGCTGTGTCAACATCTTTAATCCAAATTCCCAAATTCCTCTATTGTGCTTAAATGCTTGAACATCAGCTGCAATCCAAAGTTTCAGTACCAAACGGCATAATACAAATAACTATCTCACTGCAATTGCTTATATTCTCTGATCTGATCTTAACAACCTTTCCTTACATCTGCTTAAGTCACTCAATAACCTTTGGGGTTACTATCACAAGTATACTCTCTTCTCAACTTCTTTGAATGATCATTTATCCTTTTGCTTAACTGAAGCAAATGAAGGCACTATGTACCTGTGGAGCTTAGATGAAGACCACTTTGTGTTCTACCCTCCACATATCTCAAAACCATTGAAAACTATTTCTTCTTCCTTGTTCAAAACATGAGCCTTTTTTCAGGTTCAACTCGTAAGTTTTTATTGGTTCTCACTTCAATCAGTTACTGCAATGTACTGGCATTTGTGCTCTCTGTTCATAGAGCACTTGACTTCAGCTATGATTTTTCCAAATTTTCATGCATGGAAATGACATGCTCAACCCTGCAGTCCTAGAACCTTGATCTACTCATTCCTGCAACATTCCATCAATTTTAGTTACATGATCATTCTCAACATGTCGTCGTTACCTTTAGCTACACTACTGCCAACAATGTTAGTTTCAAATATTTTGACATCTAGCTATGATTTCAATTGTTCAACACGCTAACTTAATATTTTCCTTATGACAATTTTTTGACCTCATGAAACCTGCAACCCATTGGTTGCAACACCATACGTTACTCCAGGTTCTCACTTCCCACAGAAGTCTGTATTTCTTAGTCCATTTCTGCAAGTCCTTGCAGATCTTAAATTTTCCATGATCTGTCTCCCAGCATTCTATTCACCTGTAACATACTTCGTTATGATTGAGCTCAACCACTTTTGTATCTCCGAAACAGTACCTCAGAAAGAAAATTCACTAATTGGTCTTGGTTTAAATTTGAGTATACAGTAGTAAGAGAAATTCCAAAACTGACATAATCCTGCTGGATTTTGTTATTATATTCACTCAGCCACTTGGTAATGTGCCAATTCATGTCTTTACCTGAAATCTTTGTTGCCCATCTTCCACTTACTGACTTCCTTGAACACAATCAATGTACTTAAATGAGAATTATTTAATATTCACCCAAAATTCCACCATCCTGTTGTAATTTTTCTTTCATTACAGTTTCTTTATTGTAGTTTCCTTTACTATAGAGAAAATGTTGCCCATACTTCAGGGCAAGGATAATTTATACCATGAATTCCACTCACTATTATCATTTTAAATATTTTAAATATTTACTGTATACCCTTAAACAATTTCTTTCCTGAATCACCAAATTTCTCTTATTTCCATGTCCTTTCAAAACATTTAAAAGCATTTTCTTTTACTCTTATGTCACCTTGCAGTAGAGTCCTATTCTCTGTTCCTTTTCATGAAAAAAATGATCATGAAAGTTAACTCCTTATATTTGTTATTTTCACATACTCTGTTCTTATATAATTTCCTGTCTACTGTAATTGAGCCATCAAACCCAGCATTCTATCTGCATTGTTACCACAAGCATGGTTCTTCTACATTCTTCAAAGGTGTTAGTTAGTTCTCCATCATCTGACAAGTGCTCTGTACAGAATTTAAGGCACTTGATTAATTCATCTATCCTGAAATGTGCTTTGCTTTGCTTCCAGGGTGCTGTACTCTGCCAGTGTCTCCTTCACTTCAGGAAGTGTGCTCACTCCTCCATGGCTGCATGCTATCTGTGAAACCTCTAATTAATAAAATGCTTTAAGACTCCAAACTCAGCTTTCAGCCTTTTGATCTTCTTTAAACTTATTCTTGCACAATTTCAAATACCATTTTCTGTTTCATTGAACTTTTAAAATATCTTCTCCAGCAGACAAATGTAATATAGTCATCTACCAAAATATCAATACAGAAGACAAGATGGCCGATTAGTGAGCAACAGAATACAAAGCCTCCTGGGAGAAACAATTCATACGCCAGAATAAAACATCCTGGAGAGACCCAGACAGAGGGAGATGGATCCTCTTGACACAGGAAGAAATTTAAACTTCAAAAAGCTCATCAAATACTTTGGGACTACAACTGAAACAGCTAAAAACTAAAAGGACACAGTGTTTTCATGATGACCCACCAAGTTTGCACCAGCTTGAATCTGTGCCTGCAGGCAGAGCCACCCGCCACTCACAGCAGCGCTGAAGTTGGGGGTTGGTGAGCCTAATGGAGAGCAGAGAGCAGAGTCAGTGGAGGAACCTTCATTGATCCACAGTCAGTGATGGGAGTGAGACCCCCCCATGAGAAGGGCGTGACCAGGTGGGCGACATGTTGGAGTCGGGCAGGAGGAGCCTGAACTGGGAGTGACAGTGACTGGTTGGTTGCTCCCTCCCCCTGGACTGGGCCAGGCCCCTGGCCGGGACCCAATGAGCCATCCCAAATCGATTCCCTGCACCTAGCACGCACTGACCTGGTGATTGCCCCTGAAGTTTGGCTGGCTCAGCGGGGAGGGGCAGGCATATGCAGACTGCTTACGCATCAGTGATAAAAGCAGGCAGGCGAGGGCAGAGTTCCCTTGCCAGCGTGCTTCGGAGGAAACGTGGCCAACTGGGAAAGGGGCTGGGACCTGCACTGTAACCTGTGTGGAGGAAGCCAGGGCCATGACAGGAGAGAGAGGCAGGAGGAGGCCCCCAGCTCAGAACCCTGAGAACACTGAACCAGGAGAAGGAAAAACGGGTAACTGAGGGCAGCAAACACACAACATCAGACATGGCTTCAATGGACATTAAGAGATATCTTCGGGAACTTGTAGACAAGCTCAAAACTGAAATATTAAATCAGGTAAAGCAGGATATGAGTAGAGTAATAAAAGAAATGCTCTCAGGAAGCATCTCTCAGGATGATACAAACGAAGGGAGGAACACAAAAAAAGGAGAGAAACATTCAATAAAGAATATAAAGAAAATATAGAATACATGAAGCAGATTCAAAGAGACTACCAGGAAATTAAAAACTCCATTGAAAGCTGGCAAAACACCTTAAAAGAAACTAAGGATAGACTATCAAAACTTGAAGACAAGTTGGCAGTGTGTGATCATGAAAGCAAAGATCTCTTAAAAACAAGGAAACAGGCAGTAACAATACAAAGGCTAGAAGATGACAAGAGAATCTACAATTTCAGAATAAGAAATGTGAACAAAGAAGCAGGAATATATACAGGCAAATTACAAAGGCTATTCATGGAAATAATTAAGGAAAACTTCCCAAGCATGGGAAAAGAAAATAACATTTGGTTGTGCGAGGCATACAGAACTCCAGCCACCTACAACCAAAACAGATCTACACCCAGACATATAATAATCAAGATACCAGAAATTCAATATAAAAACAGAATATTAAAAGCCATCAGAGAAAAGAAACAGATTACCTATAAAGGTAAGCCCATCAGAATCACAGCTGACTTCTTGACACAGACCATCAGATCAAGAAGAGCTTGGAGTGAAGTCTTCCAAGTCCTGAAGGAAGGTGGCCTCCAGCCCAGATTGATGTACCCTGCAAAACTGTCACTAGAAATTAATGGAGAAACAAGATGCTTCCATGACAAAGAGGAACTGGGTGAGTTTGTGACCACCAATCCAACCCTGCAGAGAATATGAAGGACATTCTAAAGAGAGAGAAAAAAAATACCAGGATTTTAGGAACAGTGGCAGAAAGGCCTCAATGAGTGGGACAGGCAGTTGAATGAAGGAGAAAACTAGACAAACAAAGGCAGAAAAATAGCATAGCAGAAATGAGGCAGAGAAGGATAACTACAAACTCTAACATAGATGGCCTTGATACGCTATATTGTTAATAGTGCACCAGGATTTAAAACACACATTATTCACACTACTCTGATTAGATGTATTATATTCTGTTCCAGTCATTCTGCCTGTACTAGATTTGAGGGCACAGACAGTAATCCTGAAAATAACAGGATATGGTAATCATACTTAATTTCCTATAAACTTAATATAAAGCTCTGTAAAACCTACACAGTTTTACCATGACTGATCGTAATTGAATCTGGTTTGTTGGATCGCTGTTTTGCATTGATAGATTTTATTCAAAGCTGTTATGATTGATAGTATCAAGTCTGAGAGTATAGGCAACTGTACTTAAGATGACAAGATCCACTAGAATATCCACTCTAGTTTGATTATTACCTGCCTTTGAAGTTTTATACTGTCTACAATGTTTTATTTTACTTATATTATTATTTACTGCTATACTCAATTATACTGTTATATTCAATTATGCCTGATGATATAGACATTCTATTGAAGATAACAAGAAACAACACAGTAATCATTGTAGATCACCTTGTACTATGGTTTTATACTACTTTTTATATGACTTTGTATAGGCATTTGTTTTGTTTTGTCTTGCTATGTTTTGTTTTCCCTCTAATACAGAAAGGATAGAAATACATGTAGAGACTCATGAATGTGTAGCTGTTCACACTCTCACTGTTTGACCATCTGCTTTGTATGCTTTAATTTTGTAACTTGAACAACTATTTCTAAGAGTATAATATGCAATTTATTAACTAGTGATTTCTTATTGTTTATGTTTATTTTGATATTCTGTATTATCTCTACCCTTTACATGCTTTTGTTTCTCTTTAAATAAAATCTTTTAAAAAATCAATACAATTAACACTTCCAGCCCAGTCCACAGTACCTCAACACCTCAGGAAATGGTACCACCATTGCCATCTAGATTTCCAGGCTTTGAATGCAGGAGTCATTGTGATATTTTTCTGTTTCTTGTGTTTTAGACCCAATCTATTAACGACGTTCTGCTACCTGTCCTGCCACCTTATAACTGAAATTCAACCATTGTTCACTATCTTCACTGCTGTATGATAGTTAAAAACCAACAGTCCTTGTGGAACTCCTGAAAACCCCTCCTTTCCAAGCACCCCACATACACTATCACCTTCCTATGTGTCATTTTCAACAAAGCAGCTACAGTGATTTTTTTTAAAAAATTCATTTTAATGCAGTACAATTAATTATCAATAAAATATATGAAAGATCCTACTCCTATGAGAAAAATAAGACAAAATTTCACAGCAAAAAACCTAGAGAACAAAGATAAATCTGAGGCATTGGTAGGTAGATGGATACAACTTGAAAGCATAATGTTAAGTGAAATAAATCAAAATGCAAGCATAAGTATCTCATGGTTTCTCTCTTATATGAGAAACTCAAAACACACATATATACAAACAAACAGCAAAATCGAAGATAAGATAGATAAGTAAGAAGTAGGGAAAAGCTCATAGAATCCCCCAAATTACTTGTGCATTGTTCCAAAAATTTTTTAAAGTGGATATTACTTTTTTACAGTTATATGGTGATATTTTGAAGCCAATCAGTTAACACATGTCCTTCCAGAGTGTAAAAACTCTGAAATGACTTTTCTTTGCATCTAGAGTAAACTCTTACTCTAAATTCTATGTCTCTAAATTCATTGATCTATACTCCCTCAGTTTATCATTGTTTGTGATTCAGCATCCCCCAGTGATAGTCTTTCTGCCCCAGAAACACAGCAAAGTCTTTTCTGTTTTAGAACCTTTGGGTTGCAGTCTCTTCTGATCTGACCATTTTCTTCCTAGCATATATTTGCATACTGCCTACTTCCTTTTTGGGACTTAATGAAAACATTTCTTCATCAAGGCCTTTCCCATTCATTTTAATTAAGGAAATTCTCCCAGTGTTGCCTTGTTCTCCATTTTGTTATTTTTTTCTGAACAGAAAAAAAAAATCAGTTGCTGAATTTGGCTTACTTGTTATTGTTATCTTATTTTAAATTTTATCACATTTCTCACTGCCACACCAAAGTATAAGTTCCTATAAATATTAGATGCTATACTCCTAGGGTGTAAAGAAGAACGTGGAAAATATTCAACATCTAATACTTTTTCACTGACTGAAGATCTTGCTAGGACTTGTTATGCTCTATTTGTGGCTCTGCAGTTACTGAAATGTAGATTACATGGTGGGTCACTGTCTCATTACGTTAATTTTGGGCTACTGATCTTACACATTAAGGATTCTTTGTGTTACGAATCTCTGCGTTTTATCTACTACTTATTGTCTTAGCTCTTCCTGTTAACTTTATACACAGATGCATTGTTTTCTACTTTCTATTTATTTAAACTGTTTTCAGAAAACTTCATAAATTTTTATAACTGGAATTCGAAAAGTGATGTGTATTTGGGAAGGTGTTCACTACAAGGCATGTTTTAGAGTTTTTTAAAAAATGAAAATGCAAATCTTTTCTCCTCCATATAATTATTTCTGCCAAAAAAAATAGTGTTTCAAATCTATGGCTCAGTTGCTTTCTAAGTCAACTGGGAACTTTCAACATTTTTCTTGAAAGATTGTTTGGAAATTCAGTAAAATAAAGTAAATGAATTCCTCAGTGCAAAGTGTGGCATGGGAAAGTCATACAAAAATAGGAATTAGTGACTTTTGGTACACACAAATTCAGAAGGGGAGGGTGTGGTTTAGAAAGTCAATGAAAGTCATTACCTCCTCGAACATGTTGTCTTGTACATTTTTACTCTCATCTGAATTGCTGTATTGCTTTTCAGTGTTTGGCTACCTTCCTTTCTTTTGTAAGGGATTTGAATGAATGGTATATAAGTACTTTTGACTTTGATCAGATTCAAACAATTTATGTAGAAATTTCAAAGAGGTGTTATGTTTTATCTCTGAGAATAACAGAGGACAGTTTTTTATTCCTAGACTTTAAATCAATATGTATTTTTAATCTTGTATTTCAGCCCCTTGCTAGAGGAATGGATAGAAGGTAAAGAAGAGGCTGGACAAGAGAAGTTGGCTTTAGACCTTGAGTCCTTCAAGAAAGTAGTGTCCTCATGGTGGGAAACTGCAATGTTTCAAGCCCCAAAGATTTCAGATATCTTTTGTGTAAGGCAAGGGAGTTACAGGAAATAGAAACACTTACTGAACGATGGGGAAATGTTGATTTTCATTTTCAGTTTTGGAAAGCAACAGTGTCTCCAGTAGACTAGGAAGCAGTTCAACACGTGGTGGGGAACGTATTAGGAAACAGAAGAGGTTAAAGCTTTAAGGTCTAGTCCTATTTTAATATCTTATTGTGCAAGTTTAGAGGAACAGCGTGATAATTCAGTATATAAATGCAGTGTATAAAGGTAAAATAAGTGCAGTTAATATGCATTTCCATCTCCTTAAACATTCTTTAAACTTTTTGATTAACACATAATGCCACTTTTCAGCTATGTGACCTTCACCACAGCACTGAATGTGTCCAAGTGTCAGTTTCTCATTTGTAATAATTGGGATATCATCTGCTTCATAACTCCTACTTCAGATGTTGCAAAGATAAAATTTAAATAGAATGAAACAATCAATATGCCCCAATCTTTGCTGATAATAAGCATCACCTGGGTTTCTGTCAAATAGAGAAATTACCCGTATTTACTCTTACAAAATTTAATAGATTGTTTGGTGGTCAGAATTTATGTTTTTGAAAATAACCAATATGATTTTCTTCAGGCAAATGTAGAAGCCAGTAAAGTGATGACATGCTCTGTGATGATGATGTTAACATTAGTCAATATCGTGAGGACTGAGGAGTCCCCAGATAAGTAGGCAGTCTAAAGCAAAGAACTGCATGACTTGTCCCTCCACTTGGTTCTTATTTGTGTGAAGAAGACAGAAACATTTACTTGTCTGAAGTTACTATTATAGAGAAGTAAAAATGATCTCTCCCTCTCTCTCTCTCTCTCTCTCTCTCTCTCTCTCTCTCGCTAGCATCTATGCATCTGTTTCCTAAAACTCCTACCTAACTACCTCCCTATTTGCAAGCTAGCATCTAACTATCTAACATCTTACTTTTATTTAGTTCAGGGAACTAACACCAACATGGTACTGAGTCACAAAGCACTGAGAGATTGAGGTCATTTTCCAAGGATCTCAATTCCAATTAGTGTAGATTGATCAACATTCATTGTATTTATGTAGAGTAAGCCTCAGTATGGTAACAAAAGAAGGCATGTGGAAGCCACACTACTAGTATGCTGTTTCAATGGCAACTGTGTCAAAATAAGAACTACTTAGATAAAAGGTAATATTTTTCTTGTGTAAAGGTGTCTATAAACACAAAACTACAGATACCATTTCAGTACTGGTGCACAAGGCAGATATGAAATCCTATGGGCTACTAAAAATAATTGGTTTGTGTTTGTTTAAATCTGAGTTAATAAAAAGAACTGTGATGTTACGTTTCCTTACAGATCAACCACAGGTTGCCAGGTGAATTGCTTTCCGATTTTGAAAGTTCCAAGAACCAAAGTGTATTCTGTGATTCATCTCTGCTCTAATTTGAGGTGAGTCTATATAGATATACATCTATTTTTTTTTATCAAAAGACATGGTAAAATTTACACACTGTGTGACTGTATTGAAGATTTTCTATGAGTTTTCTTTTGTCCAGAGCTTGCCTTTGAATAGTTAGCTAAAAAGAAACTAATTGTAGGATGTGTGTGTAGTGCCTGAGTCTATTTCCTTTAGGTTGGGCTCCTGTATTTACCCTACTCTCCAAACTCTTCTGTATGTTAGAGATTTTAGTTCCTACAGAAATAGTCTACAAGGTGTTACTGTGAAGTATCAATGGCTACCTTCATATATCTGTCCAGCAAGTCACAGGGCTGCCAATGCCTAAATAAATACATGACTGATGAATTATTTCACTCACGCAGCATTGCATAAGATTCACTTTGGAATTTTAGGAATTTAAGATCTATTAGTTGTAACAAAGTGTCAGCATCATATAAAATAGATACTTTAAATAATATGCATTGTACAAGAGGTTCGAATAAAATGAAAGGAGACTTTTAAACTGATGAGACCATTTCTGAGTTCAAGTATGGATGCACACGCATTTACACATATGAACAAATTTTCAGAACTTCAATTGTCAGTTTCCCAAATTGGTAGGAGCTCTCGGTACACCATTTTCCTCTTGGCTGTGAATGAATTAGTGTTTGCAGTTTAAGAGTGAAGCACTGATAAATGATCGAAACACTGGTGAATAAATGCTTTTATCCTGTTAGGAGTATGTATGATTAAAAAGCATCACAGCCAGAAGGTATTTAACAATTCCTTTCTTCCTGTAAAATGTCAGAGCCACTGCATGAGTGGAGAATGATGGGAAGTGAGAGAGTGAGCAACTTTTCAGACTTTGCTTGAAACCTGCCAGGATGGCCCATCAATCCTTAATCCACATAGCTGTGACCTTTGAGACAGACTCCAGGAAGGGGGCTACCCTTGCACCTTTCCTCACTCATGAGAACAGTGGCCACTCCTTCCCTAACCCTTAAAGAATTTTCTGCAATACTAGGTCAGTATGCAGGGATGATTCCATAGTCAAGAATCAATTAATCTGATCTAGCACATCTATGAATTAAAGAAAACATGATTTTATCAGTACAAACAGAAAATGTACTTGACAAAATCTCACACTGAATCTAATAAACAAGTACTGTAAGACTGTAAGATAGAAGTTTAATATAAAAAGTCAATTCCTTTTTTATATGCCAGAGACAAATGAGCAGATATTGAAATTAAAAGCATAGTACCATTTATTTTAGCAAAAAAAATAATACAATGATATAGTTAACAGTACATATAAAAAATTCAAGGTCTCTAGGGAAAAAACTACAAAACTCAGATGGAAGGAATCTATAAAATGTAAATAAGCAAGGAGATCTTTATGCACATGGATATGAAAACAGTATTATGAATATGTCAGTTCTTCCCAACTTGATATTTGCAATCCTAGTCAAAACACTGATAAAGAATTTTGTGGCTATCAACAAATTGATTCTGAAGTTTCTATGAAAGGCAAAGACCCAACATAGCCAGAATGATATTGAAGAAGAAGTAAAAAAGATTGAAGAGCTGCTTTTGGTCAAATACAAGACTTGCTATAAAAGTACAACATCAAGAAGGAATTGTTTTGATGAAAGCGTAGCAAGATAGATTAGTAGAACATGGTATTCAGAAGTAGAAGCCCATATACTCAGTTGACATTTGATGGAGGAGCAAAGACAATTCAATGGACAAATTATAGTTTTATCAACATATGGTGCCCAGATACCCAGATAAACACATATAAGACAAATTATACACTTTCACAAAATCATCCCATAGTTGATTATGGACCTAATTAACATAAGACATAAAACTTGTAGGTACAATAGTGCAGAGCATTTGAGTGATGTTAGGTTCGGTAGTGACGCTTCAGGTAAACACCAGAAGTGCAACCTGTGAAAGACAAACTGAAAGAGCCAGGCATGATGGTGCATGCTTGTAATCTCAGCAGTTGGGAGGCTGAGACAGGAGGATCACTGAGAGTTCAAGGCCAGCCTGGGCTACAAAGTGAGTTCAAAGCCAACCTGAACTGCATAACAAAACCCTGGCTCAAAAAAGACACACATCTACCCCCTCACCCCACACACAAATACACACAAAAAAAGTAAAAAGAAAGACAAAATTGAATGGGCATTCATTACAACTAAAAGTTTTTCCTCTGTTAAAGTAACTATAACAGTCAAAAGACATGTTACAGATTAGGAAAAAAATCTAGTAAAATACTATAATCCAAAATATGTAAAGACTCTTAAAACTCCTTTATAAGCAAATGGAACATTAAACTAAAAATGGACAAATATTAGAACACACACTTCAGCAAAGAAGATAGAGAGTGAAGAAGTATGTAAATATGCTTAGTGCCTTTGTCAGTGCATATTTGCACATGGAATATTTGTATTTACCTCCTAGAATAGATAAATTCAAAAATGCTGACAACAAATCATCCTAACAAGAGAGTGGAGCAACAGAAACTCTTGTTCATTGCTGCTGAAAGTTCAGAATGATGTATTCTTTTTGGAATGTTACTGGTAAAATTGCAGAGTGATATATCTCCTTTGGAAGACACTTTGGCAATTCATAGCAAAGCTAAGTATACACTTTGATCCAGCTTTGATTGCAGCTCTTGGTACTTTCCCAAATGAACCCACAATTTATGTCTACACAAAAACCTACCCATGAATTTTTATCATATCTTTACACATAGTTCTGAAAATTTGGAAAATTTAAAGTCTTGAATGGATAAACAAAATTTGGTACATTGTGTGGTGGAACATAATATAAGACATGAAACCATAAAACTTCTGGGGCATAGAAATTCAGCATTAAGTGTGAACTATATTGTCACCCAAGGTCATGAAAGAAACTTAAAGGCCTATTTTAAGAGAAAGATGCATATCTCAAAAGAATATTTTTGGAATCCTAATTATATCGTCATTATGGAGAAGATAAAATTGTGGAGACATTAAAAAATCAGTGATTGCCAGGGGTTAAGCAGGACAGAGAAATGGATGAGTAGGTGGAGGATAGGATATTTAAAACAATGAAAATATGTTTTATGATACTGTAATGGTGGATATATGCAAGTATGCAGTTTTCTGAACAAATGGAAAATGATACAGAGAGACTCTTAAGGAAGCTATGCATATCCATTAATACTGTATTATTGTTGACTTACTGATTTTAACAAATGTGGCTTAGAAATAGAATGTTTTAACAATAAGGGAAAGTACGAGGAGGGATATTTGAAAAATCTTTGAAATTTTAGATTTTTTTTCTAAACTTAAACTGATTAATGACCTTTGGTTCACCTGACTCTCCATTTTCCTGGGCTCCTAGGTTAAGAACCAGGTTTAGTCCTGGTCTTCCCCTCCCAGAGCAGTCCTGTATACAGGCTGCAGAGCCACTTTCTTTCTTGCTTAGTAGTGGATTGAATTAATCTGCTGATGCCCAGGTGGAGTTTCAGAAGCAGGAGTGAATCCCAAAGGAAACGATAGACCTCTCCAAGGACATGTGACATCATGAAGACCTATATAAACTTGGATTGTTTTCTGTCAAAACCCTCACCAAATCTTACAGAGATGATTTTGGCTTGTAGTGACTTCTGGCTGAGCTATATATAATCTAATCTCTGCTAAGGAAAAGGTAAGACATGTACCTAGCCTTGTTAGAATTCCTATTATCAGATTGTGTTTTGCATTCTTTTCTGCATTACCCTATAACAAAGCACCCCATAGACTAGGTCGTTTATGAACAACAAAAATTTGTTTCTTTATAGTTTGGGAAGCAGGAAGTTCAAGGTCAAAATGCAGGCTGGTTTGGTGTCTGAGCCCTCCTGTATATAAATAGATGTCATCTCATGGTAACCTAAGTGGGGAAGAAATGGTGTGGGACCTCTTTAAGTTCTCCTTAATGAGGACACTGATTTCATTAGGAGATTCTATCCTCATGACTCAGTTGCCTCTCAAAGCTCACACCTTTCCAACACAATCACTTTGCAGATAATGCTGACATATGGATTTTGAGGAAACATGAACATTGTCTCTCACATGTTTGAATCTTCAGTTTCTTTCAACTCACCTGCTCTTCTGTTGCTCTTCCTACTTTCTCTCAAGTCTTTAAATTAGTTAGTTATTCCCAGCAGGATATCATCATACATTAAAAACAAAGTTCATTTCATGAAACGGAAACTCAAGCAGCTTAGAAACACCTTGATAGATACCGCTGACTGCATTATACTACGATTACATGGATTCCAGTCATTTGCACCTTATCGTAAAATGAGAAATGTATTTTTTATCTATTCCTGCTCCACAAGTCACTCCAATGTAGTGGTTTAAAACAATTCACACTTATTATCTTGAGGTTTCAGCAGGTCAGGAATTCAGAATTGGTTTGGTCATGTGGTTCATGAGCATGGTCTTTCCTGAGGTTAGATTCAGGTACCTCAACCAGACTGCAGTCAACTGTAGGTATCAAAAGGGTAGACTTGGTTCCAAGATGATTCTCTCACATAGTTGTTTGTTGGGCACCTCAGTTCTTGGCCATCTAACTTTTCAGGAGCCCTCAGGTATGGGTTTTCCATAAGGCAGCTTGTTTTTGATGACTTGGTATTTGGTTTCCTCCAGAATAATTCAAGGGAAAGCAAGTCAATAGCCATGATGTGGTTTTTTGGTAATATATCCTTAGAAATTAAACATGATCATCCCACAATATTCCTCTGGTTATGCAAGATCTTATAATTTGTTGTAGAGAAGGACAATGTAAGGCAATAGAGCACCAGACGGTGGGGATCACTGGTATGGAATCATCTCAGAGGCTGGCTGTCACACTAAAACATAAATCACAGTTAACCTATACTTCTAAAAGATTTTCCTTCCATTTACTTAATGCTCACAACCACTTTTCCTTTAGGTCGATTCCCCATTTTAAAGTTGATGAGGTTGAATTTTATCATCATATACAATATTACCCAAGTGGTAAGTGTAAGGATAAATTCTGAACCTGTTTGATGCAGTGTTGATGCTGTTCATTTCCTATAGAATAATGCACAGCATTCTTTCCATCTGGACATTTCCTGACATTATGATGCTCTTGAGTGTCTGTGTCCCCATCATACTGTCACTCATCCTTTCTGGCTTCTGTAGTGGCTCGGCTGCAAATTATGTTCCATATTCTGCCATTTGGATATGTTTTTTCCCTTCTCCCTTGTCCATTCACTGTGATGGTAACTCTGTAGTTGAGAATCACCCCTGGGAAATATCTGATTTCCTAAAGAAAACGATTGCCAATTTGCCATCAGTAAAGCACAAACTTTAAAACGATCATAGAAAATGATTATATAGTTCTACAGTGATTCTGTTTAGCATCACTCTTGGAAATCACCCATGAAGATGCCTGTCTTTCATCTGAACATCAGCTTTTGTCCTGCAGATGAAAAAGACCATTTTATCTTTTACTTGTGAATCTCTGTAGCTGCTTTAGGCTTTCCAGATTCCTCTTCCCTAGGGGAATAAACGTGCAAAATAACAGCAATTTTCATTTCCACCACACATCTCAGGGCACAGAGCTCTGAAGATATGTTCTGTCTTAGCCTTGATTCATGACTGCTTTAGTGCCTACAGTTAGCATTTAGTGCCCAGGGCTTTAACTCTAGTAAAAACACTGAGACTATTGCCAAAGTGGAAGAATAGCAGAGCAAGCTGCTTATACAACAGGAGCTGCTCAACTTACCTTGACCAACAATATAAGATTCATATTCCATCATATTAAGAAGCTGAATTACAAAGCATGGAATTTTATATGCAACTCACTTTACTAGGTTTACTACAACTTAGGTCTTTGTTCCTGCTTTATTTCTTCATCTCCTGAACTCCAATAGTGAAGCAGAGGTCTGCAGATTCCTCATCCCTAAACCAGAGCAGACCTCCTTCTCTATAACCTGCCAGTCCTCGAATAACTTGGAAAAGGGCAGGCTGCCGCAGGGTCCCTTGCTAGCCTGCAGTGCTGCTTAGGGTGGAGCAGAGTGGAGCGGTCTCTTGACCAAGCCTCTGTCTGTGACAATAGACCTGGGGATTGGAACACCAATAGGGTGAGTTGAATTTAGAAGGGGAGCGATGCTTTACAACACAGGTTTGAGTCATGATGGCCATTCATCTTGAGGTCACTGTCCAAAGGAGGGTTTTGATAAATGCAAGCCGTTACATTGTATGATATTTTAATCATCTTAGAAATCACAATTATTTTGTGTTTTTATAAGAAAATGTCTTTGCTTTATGATTGTTCATGTTTAAACACACAGGACCGAACTGACCTATTACATACAACTTATTTGAAGCTAACCTGTGATCAAAAACAATGAATTTTTACATTAAAAATCATGACTACAGTGAACAGGCTATACCATTAACATCCCCTCGAAATACTTCCAGTCTTCTTTGAACACGTATCACTGTTCTTGTCACTTTCTAAATGGTTCTGGAAGTTCTGTGAGTGTTTTTCATTGTACTGTCACTGCTAAGTTGATGGCCTAAGTAGATTGAAAGTGTTGACTGTTTATGATCATTTTGGCTGTTCAGAAGACCCAGAATGCAGTTTTCCAGGTCCGGGAAGTACAGTGGATGAGGTCACACTAATCTCTTTGCTTTTGCATTGGATGATACTTGGCAGCAGCAGTCACTGGATTTTTGATCACACCTTGTAAGGACTCTCAGGAAAGAGGACTTTCAGTGCTGCTTCAGAAAGTGGCGAGATGATGGGACCAAGGTGTCTGAAGTGAAGGGGAGTGTTCCCAGGAGGCTTAATGGTAAGGTTGTTTTGTTTAAACCTTTATTGTATAATCTGAAGATGCCTCCTACATCAAGAAATACATAGATAAGGTAAATGCGGTACAGTATTAACAGTGGTTAAGTGTGAGTAGTGCATATTTGGACATGTAGTTATTTTCTGTAACAAAAGCTACAAAAATAAGAATGAGGTCTAAAGATTGGAATGCACAGTTAGGACAACAGAGAACAGATGGAGCCTTGCTCTATTAGCAGTCCTTGTTCCCATCCTGCCCCACAGGCTGCTGTCAAAATAAATATTGAACAAATATTTAAAGAACATAATTTAAGACATATTAAATAATGTGCCTGCCTGGAAGTTTGTCCTACACAGTCATTCTTCACATCTCTGTAGGTCAGAAACCCAGTCATCAGAGGAGAACCAAGAGCTAAGAAGGGAAGGAAAAGGAATAGAGTCACCACAGGACCAGTGGGACCTTCCCCTACAGCCAGCAGACTGAGATAAACAGAAAGGTGTTATCTCCGTAAAGCATCACAAAATGCAACAACCCAGGACCATTTTTAAAAAGTCTCAGATATAATATTACATCACTGCATGCTCACAGTGTCTATTCAAAATGTAAATGAACTACAGTCATGTTCACAAAATAATTCATTAAAAAGATAAGAACACTTTTTTCCTAAGGATTTCTTTAAAGATGATTCAGTTTTTAAATAAGCCCAAAGTACTCATCAAGTATCTGAAAAATAATTATTACTTAAGGTCATCAGAGTTATCACAAATTAAATGATATAAATTGACACAATGAACCAGAGATGCCTTCTGAGGGCCACGGTTGAGGAACTGATGAACTGCTTTGCACTGCTTTATTCCCTTCCAGCGATGGAGCGTGTATGTCTATGTGTAGGAATTTCATGTTTATTTATCTTCTTTCCTCACAAGTTTTCCCACGATCCCTGGCATGTCATTGGTTATAACAAATGTTAGCATATTTTTTTTAAAAAAAGAGCTGACTGAAAACATATGGTGTTGCCATGCAGATTCACCCACATATGTTAAGAAAAGCCTAAAAACCCCACTCAGATGTACTTTTTTCTTCCTTTCCCTTTGTACATTTTGCAAGGAAGCAGGGGGGCTGCTGTAAAGATGATATTGGAAAGTGAGAAAATTAACTACATACTGGATAGCCAGAAGAGAACCCAAAAACACACTGGAAAAGCTCAGGCTAGCTAGATGTTATATGATTATTAATGATGGCAAATGCTTGTTACTCATCAAAATAGTCCTAAAATGGTACCAAGGAGAAACTGACCATCTTGGTCACCTAAAACTAAAGATGCTTGTTTTTCTTCTATTCTTATGCATGTCTGTAAGAAAAGCTTCTGTGGAGTTTTCAAATAATTATTGAATAAACTTTTAAAAATTGTATTGAATATATTAAAATTATTTTCCTTGCCATACTATTTCCTTGAATAACATCAAAGTTGATACAATTTAAAAATTAAATCTAAAATTAACTATAATCTTTTAATTGTATATTGTTTAAAACAGAACAGTAAACCACAATCTTAGTAAGAAATGTTTAACAAATATTTTATTTATAAATTAAAATTTTACATTTATTTCCCTTATAAATTATAATTTAAGCTTTCCCCACAGATTTATAATTTTAAATCTTTTTCCACTTAACAGTTTTCAAATGTTAAGTGCTTTCACATTCCAAATGTTCTAAAATGGAATTCAGTTTGTGGACATTTGACTTTAAAGATAAAATATGTTGAAAACAAGTGTATTTTTTCTCAACAATAAAAATAATTTTTTAATTGTACCGATGAGGGGTAAAGCTCACAGGATATTCAAGTTGCTTCACATTCCTGATTCAATAGAAATTGTTGTTAACATAATACTAAGTTTGACTTTGAATTATTTTTGTGACACAGTTGAAAGATAATTTTTCCTTAAACAAATATAATGTTGGCTCAATGTTTGACATAGTTTTGGATTGAAACACTCCTGGATAAAAATATGCTAAGATTTCTCACAAGAAAATTAGGAGAAGAAAGTAATAAAGGCAACAAAGTCCATGAGCTAGAGTTCTCACCAGAGGCATATATTAGATTGTCATTAGTAAAATTAAAATTTTTTTAAATCAATGAAAGCATAAGAAAAGAAATATTATTATATATCGTTCTGTCTCTCCATCTGTTTTACCTCTCTGTATTACCATCAGAAACATATAAACACACAAGCATACACATACACACATATATACATATTTTTTTTTAAGAGTGAGATGAAATTAGAAAGATGAGAGACAGTGTATGAGAAATAATGTACCAGATGGTAGGAGCCGCAGAGGAGATGAGTTCTCTCTGCCTTCACTAGTGAGATTATGTTTCAACAAACCTTCCACACATATGTTTTCAAATGAATGCAGCCCCATATATAGATTTTCGAATGTAAGAAACAAAATTTCAGTGGTGTTAAGGTGAGAAACAGTCATTATCCACTTGGGTTTGTTCCAGTTCTCACAAGGGCGAATTCCTAAACTGCCATTTTCTTTTCCCATTATAGATTCTGGCACCAGGGCAAGATATTAGGATTTTAATACCTTAATATATTCTATGATATATACTCGTGTACTTTACTATTTTGACCTTTTGGCACATCATATTTTGATTCGGATGGCCATTTCACTCTTTGCTCTCAAGCGCAGGGAGGCTGTAAAAGAGTAAAATGAATGGATTGACTATAGCTAGTCACAGTACAGAATACTGAAAAGGTCATTGTATCTCATCGACCATGCTATTACTCACAGAATACACAGGATCTTAAATATTTGATACCAAACTCTTATGACAAAGGAGCCTGACAAAAAAATGTAACCAAGAATTGCTTCTCTAGCCAAAATTGCATCATAATTCAAGAATGAAAAATAGCCAAAGCCCAGCATAAGAAAAAAAAATCATTTTCATTTCTTCTCATCATTCCCTTTTTAGTAAAATATATCTGTGAGCACAAACTCTCAAAAGGAAAAGGAGTTATAAAAGCAGTCTGAAGATGTTAAAGGAACAGCTTGACACTCATGGAATTCAAGAATTCAAATTTCTGAATTTTTTTTTTTACAAGAGTTTCTGAAGTACATTTGTTTCTTTTGTGGAGAAGCTATTAGACAGCTTTACCTACAGAAAAAACGTAAGCAAATTTACCCAACTTAAAGTAAAGGAAGAAATTTCTCTCTAATACAAATCTCAAGTGTGTTTATTTTCACCCATTATGGTATTAAGTAGCCAGAAGAGCATAGCTTGCTAAACCATATGCAGAAAGTAAGTTACTATGTAGTTCAGTTACCATCGTATCTTACAGAGATATGTTTGCTGCTGCAAATAGTTTATTGGTGGCATTCAGTGAAATATATAAACCATAATAGGGGAAAGTGAGTCAAGTTGAGCAGACCTAAAGATGTAATTTTCTGAAGAAGGAATATACATCACCAAAAACATTTTTGGCAAAAAGCTCAGTCTTACTAGTGATTTTTAAATTATAACATAAGCAAAAATTATATACATTTAACTAACAATTTTTGAAGAATGAAAGAAGAAAGAAAATTCGAGAGTTAGAAAAATAATTTTATTAGGCACATAAATTGTGAATTCCTGTCTCACAGACACTATTATTCAACTGCATTTAAAACGCACATGCCTTCAATTCAACAATCTAACTTCCTGATTTTATCCTAAGGGGTAAGCTTGATGTGGGTGAGGATGTGTAGTTAAGATCATTAATCACAATGATACTAGTAATAGTGAAACACCAACAACGGAATATTAAATTTCATAGTGACTTTTCTCATTGCTTAGACAAAATATCTGACACCCACAGTTAAAGGGGGAAAGTTTTATTTGGCTCACAGTTCATAAAAGTTTCAGTCCACAGTCCACTGGTTTCGGGGCAGGGTTGCATGGTAGAGGGACACCACAGAAGTGAAACAGTTCATGACGGGCACAGGACAGCAAAAGCAAGCAAGCAACAAACTACAAGTAACTAGCAACAAGCCTTTTTCTGTCCCTTGTATTGTACCCAGGCTACTCAGCCTGAGAGTGGATAGCTCTCACACAGTCCGCACAACCTTAATCCAGCATCGCACCATGAATCTGCCACATTCTGGAGATCCAGCCACTTCTGAAAAAAATCTACCTATGATTGCAGGAGGTCTTGGGGTGTCATCTAGACACAAATCATGATAGTAAATAAATTGTGTCTGTTCACATAACTTAAGGAAAATCTTAAGGACTCTAGAACAAGTTTATAACATAAATTCAAAAACATTAAATAGAAGCTTAGTATCTTTACTGTATTTCCAATTTTGTGAAGTGTGTGTGTGTGTGTGTGTGTATGATGCACGTGTGGAATCACACAATTACAATAAAAATATTATAATAGTTTAACAACAATGAAGTAGAGATGTTTACATGAGAATGTGTGTCTTTCGGTTTGTCTGCACATATAGGAAAAAAGTCTGGGAGGCATCAGCACTAAGTTGGTAGCAGTGATTGATCCTGATAATTATGAATGCTTTTTATAAAGATGAGTTAATATTTGCTATTTTGAATTTTGTCAGTAATTTACAATCGATACATGCTACTTCTTTGAAAAGTGAAGAAAACATCACTTAAATAAAAAACATAGGCATCTAGAAGTGTATACAAGTAGTGATAGGAAATTTTAAAACAGGGATGGTATGTAGTTTAGTGATACAGTGCTTGACCAATCTGCATAACACCCTGATTTTGATCTCCAGCATTGGGGAGAAAACCATAAAAAAGAGACATATGAATTGAAATCATGCCTTAAAGAAGCATCAGAAGGTTTCCTCAGCAAATGTATTGTTCCTTTTCCTGAATTTTTATGTCTGTTCCTAGGACTAATTTCCTGAAGTCCATTGGAACAGTGTGGGGGAGCTACAGATAAATCATCTTTATTAAAAAGAGGGAAATTTTGCTAGTTGCTAAAAAATAAGAGTTAATTCAAATGTTTACACCTTCTAAATTTTCTGAAGAGGAAGGACTATGATGTGGCCTGAACTTGAGCATTCAGTGCTCAGTAAGCCTTCTGACTTATAATACGCACCTCCTTTGCACAAAATTGAACAAACATTACACATAGCAGGACTGTGTCTGAAAATAATTATGTATATCAAAGATTGTTTCAAACCATTAGAAGATAAGTCTGCATTCCAGAAGTCTGGTTTAGTTTCCAGTGCTCTCAGGAGAATCCTTAGTTACTCATTCCCTGGTTACCTCAGTTTTGAATGCCTTAAAAGATATTTTGGTTTGACTAGATTCATTGAAGTGTAAGACTCTGACTAATGCAACATTTTCATTTATTACATCATAAACTTATAGGTGAGCAATTCTACTACAGAGGTTCCTTTTTGAGCTACGAAGATCATAGTCCTCCGGGAAACATTGGCCTCTTTCAATTTTGTGTTGTGGAATATCATTAAACACTAAGCACAAAAAAAGAACTTATTCCCCCTGGTTTTGTCTTCACAATATGATGCATTAGTTTCTAGTTTTTCTCCCATCATTTTTTAGAAGCTCACCCTCACAGAAGATGCTCGTAGATAAGCTCTTATCTGCTTTTGGAACAGCATAACAGAGTGCCCCAGGCAGAGTGATGTGAAAAGTAGCATGAGGAAGAGGATTTTTTCTAGATACCCTCCAACACACACACACACACACACACACACACACACACACACGCACGCACACCAGCCACTGTCACACTAGGAGTCATTCAGTGGCAAAGCCCAGTTCTTCTTGCTCTGCTCACTGGGGCTGCTTTGGATGGATATTCCGGATAGTGTGTTATTAGTGGCAATTATATAAACACACACAAATGAAAATAGCATGAGAATTAATTGAATTGTGCACATTTTTTTTCAGAGTGATAAATGAAAAATCCATGGCAAAAGTGAGGGTTTCCTTCCTCTTAGGGATACTCTTTGGATCATTAGAAGCCAAGCAGTTTACTCTTCTCAGGATTATGTACAGATCTTTCACTTCTCTCTGGTCACATCCTGGAGAAAATAATTGAACTTCTTTCTTACTCAGATTTTGCCAAAGACTTTGAAAAGTCCTCAAGTTTCTTCCCTTGTCTCAAAGCTGGACAGTGAGATTTAGGTTTCTGAAAGCGTTTTGTTTACCTTGCTCTCATGGCAGGATTTAGGAGAGCTATCTGTTTACCTCCTTCTGGTGTTCTGGGAAGGAATCGCCATTGGAAGGAAAGAATCACATTTCTAATGTTTAAAGATAAAACAGTTCTGGTTTCATTTTCTGTGCATATCAGGGTTGAATGCAAATGTATGAGTACTCCCTGCCAGGAAATAGAGTACAAGCTGGTATTTGATGGATTTTGGGAGTCAGAAAGCAATAATGTTTTAACACTTCCATAAAACCACCTTTTGCTTAATAGGAGTAAATAATGTTGCAAGCATAATATGCCAACTCTCTGCACATAATGCTGTGGCATCTGAGGAGATGGGGCCTTTGGACGTGAGGAGAGTAAAACAGCATGAAAAATTCATCTGAGCAGTAGGAAATAATAGTTCTAATCCCAGATATTGCTCAAGAAAATTGCTCAAGAATTCACCATATAACTAAATTAATAGTTTCATGACTCATAAAGAAATCTATTGACAGTGTTCTGAAATGAGGGACAGATATTAAAAATTTTCAAAATAAAGTTCCAGTTGTCATTCAAAGTTCCCAAATTAAAAAAATTAAAGCAGAATGAAGAAAAGAATTAGAAGAAAAATATAACATTTCCTATTTCCATGTTTCAACAACTGCACCACATACTTTACATGTCCATATCTCTCTCATATTATGAAGTCAACTGTGACTGGTGTTAGCCAGCTTTCCATTACTGTGACACAAGTCTGAGCTAATTAACTTATAAAGGAAAGAAAATTTTGTGTGTTTATGGTTTTAGAAGTTCCCAGCTTACTCCGTGATCAGGTGGGTTCATTGTTTTTAAGTCACTAATGAGGTGCCAGGTGGCAATGGTGGGAGTTGCACGGCAGAGCAAAACTGCTCGCTTCATGGCCAGGAAACAAGATAGAAGGAGAGGAAGAGGCTGAGTCCTCATAATCCTGGTCAGGACCACACCCCCAATGACTTAGAGTTCTCCCACTAGGCCCCACCTCTTAAAGGTTCCACAACTTTCCAATAGCAGCACCCTGGGGAAAAGGCCCTCAGCACATGGGCCTCCAGGGGACCCTCAAGATCCAAACAACAGTGCTTATTTGCAGCCCATGTTGTTCTTCCTTACAATGCTTCCCTAGCTCTGAACGCTATGTCTGGCAAATGACAGAATGTCAATAAGTACCTGTAGAATTCATATACTGAAAGTTGGTCCTTCACCTGAAGTTAACCTTAAGAGCTGCCTGAATAGCCATCCTCTTCTTATGAGTTTTCTATCCAGTCTTCCAGCATTGCAAATGCGCAGCCTTCTATGTTGGTTCCAGGCTGTGCACTGTCTTCTACTGAGACCATCCAATCCAAACGGGCCTGTGCCACAGGTCACTCTTGATTTCTTCAGATTAAAAAAAAAAAGTTCTTTGATTCTCAACTCTTCCCAAATTGGCTACCTGATCCAGCTGATAACAACAAGAATATGTTACCTATACTGATGAGAACACAAATAGGGTTGTCAGTAGAGCTTGTCTTATTTGTATGTGATTGACAAGTAGGAGTTTAGAACTTTTTAAGGAGAGTTGAAAGTCTGCCCAAGAAAGTTTTCCTTTACTTTGCAGATTTAGTTTTTCAAGGGTCATTTAAGCTTCTTTAGGGGATGGATGGAGGACACAAACTGGTAAGTTCACCAAACACCCCTGCCCAGTTCTTGTCTCATACCTTCAGTCATTGGAGAAGACTGCTCTTTTCTGTTGCACCCTCTTGCTTGCTATTTCTCGGGTACCTAGCAGATCTCCTCACAGTGATTCTCATCTCTAATTCACAGCCTGTTATTGTCTCATTGTTTTAAACTGAAAATAAACACAGCCGCTTGCAGGGCTGTCTACACAATATGCTCTCCACTACAAAACTCCCACAGAGCAGATGAGTGTTTATATGTGAGAGCTCACTTCTCCGCAGGGTGGTAGGAATATTATTATCCAAGGGTATCACCACTCCCGAATTGCTTCAATTGGATTACCAATTCTTTTTTACCATTATACTTATTTACTCATTTATTGAGATAAAATTTCCACGCATGAGTATTAAATTATCAATCTGATAATTTTGCCAAGTGTATAAACCCATGGAGCTCACACCTATGAAAAGACCAAACCCAGTGAGGTATAGAGTATATCCATCATCCCAGAAAGTCCTTCTGGGCCTTTTTTGATTTACCTAAGTTTGACCTTTCTCCATTTCCCTTCCCAGCCTGGAGAGGATCACTCTGATTTATCATATTTGGTTTGCCAGTTCTTCTCGGTCTTTATACAAATAGTTTCATAAAGTATTCCCTCTTTTGTGTTTGTATTTAGTCCCTCATCACACTGCTTTTAGATTCATCCATGTTGTATGTGTAAGGCTTTATGTTACACTGGGCATGGTGGTGCACACCTGTAATCCCAGCACTTGGGAGGCTGAGGCAGGAAGATCCTTATGCATGGGAGGCCAGGATGGGCTACAAAGTGAGCTCAATGCCAGCCTGAACCGCATTAGTGAGACCCTGTTTCAAAAAGAAAAAAAAAATTAAAGTTACATTCCATTTTACTGGCTAGTAGTATTTTGTTCAATGATTATACAGCAATTTATCAATCTTTTGCTTTACTGGTGGACATTTTTATTATTTACTGTCTAGGGTTATTAGGAATAGAGTTGTTACCAATGTCAAATACAAGATGTTTATATTACCAAGGAGACGAATTTCTGGGTCATTTGTTACCTACCTCCTTATTTTAAAAAGCTGAGTAAAACTGACTGCATGATAGAAGGATGTTATCTTTTTTTTTTTTTTTTAATCGGTACCGGCGATCGAACTTACAACCTCGTGCTTGCAAGGCAGGTGCTTAAGCCGCTGAGCTAAATCCCCAGCCCCAGTGATTGCATGATATTACTGATGAGAAGTTCTGTGGTTAGTTTTCGAACTCTGTGGCTTAACTATGGTATTTATACCAACTATATCTCTTAGATTATAGCCACACTGACATACAGGATTGTATTTCACTGTAGTTTCTGTTTGCATTTCCTTAATGACTAATTATGTTGAGCACTGTTCTATGGTTTTCTGGTGTTTATTAGCCTTTGATGTATTTCTATTGTGAAATGTCCATTTTAAGATTGCTACCAATTTTTAATTATGTAGGTTTTTTTTTTTTTGCTTTTTTCTGCAAAAAAAATTTATGTATTCTGGATACAGATCCATTGTCAGATAATGTATTGCTGGCAATTATTTCTGCTATGTGGATTGCTGTTTAATTTATTCAACAGTATTTTTTGATGAGCAAAACTTTTAAATTTGGAGAAGACTTATTCATTTATTTTTTATAGGTTTTATTTTAAAATTACCTAAAAGATATAAGGGCTTATCAAAAATAGAGCATGTGTTTAAATTAAAAAAAATTACTTGCAGTATAAAAGACACTTTGCTGTTAAACTCCTCAAAATACTTCATCTTCCGTCATTCATATTCATCCCACCATTCTTGTTGCTTTCCCGTGCAGTTCCGGAGCGCCTCTTTCTTGAATGTCTTTACTAGATGTGCTGCTCAGTGCCCTCAATAGAAAAGTAGACTTGTAGAAGCATTACAGTGTGTCTGCACCCTTCTTACCCACCATGTCTGGCACTGGTAGACTTCTGGCTCTTCCTCAAAGTCACAGTGACCATGAAAGGTAAACGTTTTGAATCAGTTCAGGACAGGAAGGTAGCCACTGAGCCCAGCGGAAGGCGGTCATGAAAGAGAACTTCCAAAACTGTTTCAGAAGGTAGCGAGGGATGGGATAAGTGTATTCAAAGAAAGAGGGACGGTTTTGAGGGTAAGTGATGGTAATATGCCTTTAACTAATAAATTTGAAAAATTTAAATATTAACCATATTTCAGTTATACCATATATTTGCCTGAGTTCGCACGGGCATTTTTTTCACCTAGCATATAGTACAGGCTTTTGTGTGCAGGTCCATAGTCTATCAAAATTAATTTTACTTTATTAATAAAATATTTCAAGTTCATTTTTTCACCTGAGTACCTTGTTTTAGAACAATTTGTGGAACACACTACCCTCCCCTTTCTGAAGTGACTTGACACTTTGCTTAATTAAAATCAGCTGAAATAAGTGGGACTGTGTGAGTATTCATGGTACTTTTTGATTAGATTCTCTCAATTTTTTTTTTCCCAAAACCACACTGTTTTGGTTGCTGTTTTACAGTAACCTGTGTAATTGGGTAGTGAAACTCCTTTCACTCTGCTCTTTTACAAAGTTGTATGGCTAAGGCTAATCTAGAATTTTGTCTGAGATCACACTGTGACTAAGAATTATTCTGATGACAATGAATGTCTAAACTATATTCAGTCATCTAATATATGAAATAATACACATTTTATTTATTCAGGACTTCTTTATTTTCCTGTAACATCATTTTACAGTTTTCAGTATAGAAGTCATAAGTCTTTATGATATATATATATATCTATATAGATATATATATTGCAAAATCTTTAATGCTCTTTGAACATGCTATAAACCGTAGATTTTCTAAATTGTTCTTCTACTTGTTTATTTATATTATACAGAAATATAATTTCATTTAATATTGTTTCTATATATTGTTTATCTGCTCAATTTTCTTTCAGTTTTGAGAGCTGTTTTAATAATTGCATACTGTAACATTTTGCATGTATACAATAATTTAATCTACAAATAAAAAAATCTCTTTTTATTGTCGGTGGTATTTATTTCTTATCTTATTATCCTGGTTGATACGTGCAGTACAGTGTTAAATAGAATTAGAGTGCACATCTTTATCATTTTTTTAATCTTAAAAGATTATGTTTATGATATTGGTCACAACATTATGATACTAAATTTAACTTTTGTACAGTTATATTTTATGAAGTTAAATATCATCCTTCTATCTCCAGTTGGCCAGCAGTTCTTATTATAAGTGATAATTGAACTTGGTCAGTTATCAGCACCCTTTTGAAGGTTAGATTTTCCTTTATTCTTTCAGCATGTGTGGTGGATTGATAACTGGTGGTCAACTTGTAGTATCAGCTGAACTAAATCAGCATGGTGCAGAGCACAGATGACCCATCTGAGGATTGTTGCCAAGATAAAAAGAACAGGAGAGGAAGAGTTTGGCGTTGTGTGTTCTCCAGCAGCATTGTGAGTTCGCCATTGTGTGTTGTTTGCACTGTTGATTATTTGGAGCTGTTGGTTCTCCTGGAGGAGCTCATCATGCTGGCTTCCCTGAAACAGACTTGCCTGTTACCATCAGAGGAGCTTGGGACCTTGTCACTGAGAATGACTGTGGTTCACTTCAGAGGAGCTCTGGTCTTTACTTTGATCATTGCTTCCTGGCTCTGGAGGGAAAGATGTGTGCTGCTCAGTCTCCAGGAAAAGCTTGTCACTCTGGCTTCCTAATATGAAATCAGCTGTTCTCATCAAGAGGAGCTTGGGACCTCATTGTTGTTGAGGATGGCTGTGGAACTCTGGGCCTTATTTTGATCATTATTTCTTGGTTCCAATGCAGGACACTCAACATACTGGCACAAATCCTTCACCCCACTGGCATAGACTTGCTAGCTCTCACCACTGACCTTCCTGGTGCAGACCTATGAAACAAACTTGCATGAATGATTGTCCTGAGCTCTAGAACTCCAGCTGGACTTGTGGTGGCCATTATCATGGGCTCTAGGTCTTCAGCTGGACTCATTCAGGACATTGCTGCAGGATCCAGGCCCTCAGCTGGATTCTCTAGGTCTTTAGTATATAGATGGACTTATGCACTTTCTTTGTATTTGACTCCTTGGGTGACCATTATAAATAATGCTATAAATTATATATCCTGTATTGTCTTATTCTCCTTGCAACCTAAACAGCATAGCAATTTATGCAGAATGGCTTTTGAATTTTTAACCAAATAAACATCTCAGTAAACATTGATTGTGACATATTAGGTTTTCATGAATTGCTGAATTTTAGTTACTGTCCTTTAATAAACACCTTGATTTGCAATTTTATTTTTAAATTGAAATAGTGTTATGCTTGTTTTAAGTCAGGTACTATAGTTTCATTTTCTTCTTTGTGTTTGTATAAAATATCAGTATTAATGATCTCTGAAAGCCGGGTGCATTGGTGCACATCTATAATCCCAGTACTCGGGAGGATCATTGCGTCTTTGAGACCAGCCTGGGCTACAAAGGGAACTCAAGGCCAGTCTGAACTGCATAGAGAGACCCTGACTCAAAAAGACAAAAGAAAAAAAATCTCTGAAATATGGGCTAACATTCATCCAGTGAAGATATCTAGAATTGCCATTATTATAAACTAAATTTCCTTAATGCATATAGTGTTATTAAAATTTTTATTTTATTTTTTTGGTTGAAATTAAGTTTCCTAAAATATTTGTTTTATTAAACCTGTGATATTTATTAGCACAAATTTGTTTATATATGCATCATATATTCAATACATACAGTAATCAGGGTGATATGCCCCGTTCACTCCTTGTGTTTATTAATATCTGCTTTCTCTCTTACACTGAGAAAATCTCCTAATAATCATATTAGGAGATTTTCTATGCTATCAGTTTGTCAAAGAATCCATTTTTATTTTATGCATTTTCTCATTTGTGTATTTTATTTCAATGGTTTACATTCATTTTATTTTTATTTTTACATTGTTATTGTGTGTTTCTTTAAAAAAAAAATAAAAGAGCATAGAGTAAAGACTCATTGGCTTTGGTTTGGGCAATGATTTTCGGGTCTGACTCCAAAAGCACTAGCCATAAAGACCAACATAGACAAGTGGAGTCACGTCACACTGGGAAGTTTCTGAACAACAAAGAAAACAGCAAAGTGAAGAGGTGCTTTACTATGTAATAGGAGAAAACTGCATGCAACTCAGTCATGTGACCAGAGTGATACAGTATTTGTAAATCATTCATTTGAACTAAATGATTTCATAACTTTTCATCTTTGGTACTATGGACAAAGATACAAATTTCTATTTAGGATTTATTATAGGAATATTCTATAAATTTCAATATGCTAATCCGTCATTTTTATTCAGTTCAAACTGTACTTCAATGTTTTGTGTGGCTTTTTGATCCAAGGATTATTTAGAAGTATTTTAATTCACTTCCAAATACTTAGGAATTTTGAAGAGAACAATTGAGTTCAAATTTAATCTTCATTTCCCCTGTGAACATTCACTGTATTATCATGACACTTTGAAAACTATCGATACTCTTTATGCCTAACACCTGCATTATGATGGTTATGAACGTACTAAACAATGTTTGCTCTGAATGAGTTGGTGTCATCTGTGAGTGTCCAGAATATCTAACTGACAGACAGCCCAGTTCAAATTCTGGTTTTACTTACATTTTTGTGTGTCTACTTGTTTCATCAATTAGAGAAAAAATAATGCCGAAAACATTTTAAGTAAATTTGTAAATTTGCTTATCTTTCTTTTTAGTTCTGCTTTATGATTGAAAAAAAAAAAGCCCAGGTACATAAATAATTAGAGTTTCTACATCTGCTTGATGAATATCCCTTTTTATCATTATAGATCCCTTCCTTTTATCTCTCCTAGTATTTTTTGTCTTGATGATTTGCTCAGGTTAGTACAAGCATGTTACATGTTTTTCTACCATGTAAATTTTCAGTCAGTTACTGTGCTTTGTAAAGTGTGCATATGTAAGTAGCACATAATTGGGTATTTTTATTACATTCTGCAATCTCTGGCTGTTAATTAGAGCTCACAGCACCTTAATATTCAATGCAATTTTTGACAGAGTTAACTTTGTCTAGCATCTTAATATTTGTTTTAATTAATTAATTTTTCTATCTGTTCTTTGTATTTCTGTGGCAACTTTCCTCTTATTTTTATTGGTGAAATATTTTTATTCCATTTTATCTCTTAATTAAAACATATTTCTTAGCCATTTACCCCTTCGTTGCCCTGTACATCACATCTCTCTATTATATGTTGCTATTTTTGCATTAAAGAGTCAAGGACTCTAAAGAAATTTGAGAACTTGAACATAATTATGCACAAATTAGTATATAGATATGCTTGAGTATCTATAGGTAGACAGATACATGAAGAGATAAAAAGAGAGACAGAAGAAGAAACAGGCTCTAAAACAGGCAACTCTCATAGTGCTATTTTTTATTTACTACATAATTGCTGGTCTCTTTTATTACTTCCTAAAGATTCAGATATCCACCTGCTAGTCCTTCTCTTCAGCCTCAAGGTCCTCCTTTGCCTTTTCATAGGTCCTCTGTAGGTAAATATGCCTGTTGTATTTGAGATTCTTTCATTTTTAAAAGATTTTCACTATCTATGCATTCTCAGGTTAGAAAAGTTTTTCTGTACTTTAGAGATATCATTTTTTTTCTGTCCTCTATTACATCTGAAAGAGTCAGTGTCAGTCATATCTTTGGTTCCTGTAGGTAAGGAATCCTTTTTGCCTCGCTGCCTTTTTTTCAAATTTTTCTTTATCTTTGTTTTCCTGCAGTTTGACTCTAATATCAAGATATCTTTTCACTATAGTTGTCCTGCTTGGCTCACTTATCTTAATTTACGGATTTTTTCCTTTCAGTGATTTTGGAAATTGTCAGCTATTATCTCCTTAAGTATTGCTGCTGCCCCATTTTTTCTTTTCTCTTTTACTGACACACCAAATATATGAATATTGGATCACCCGACAGTGCTCCAGTGACATCCGGAGCTGTAATTGTCCCTTCCTTTTCCCCTCCTTTGTGCAAGGTTGACTCATTTCAGCTGATCTTTCTTTAGGTTCACTAATGTTTCCTCTAACGTGTTCAGTCTACTTGAAGTATATTAGAGATTTTTTCTTTTCCAATTTATTTCTCATTTATATAAATGATATAAATTTGATTTTTAATAGATTACATTTCTTTTGTGCTTTTTCATTCTTATTGTTTACCTTTCTTAAAAGTCTCTACTAAAAGTTGTCATTGTTATAAATTTACATATGACAGTTTAAATATTTGAGTTAATTCTGAATCTTGTTATGATCCATATTCTCCTTTAATCATGAGTCACAATTCCTTGTTTGTGCCTAATAGTTTCTGTATTACATTACAGTTGATGTGTGTACATATATAAAAAATCTATGACTAAATTAAATGGCATTATTAAATAGTGTTTTTTAAAAAGATCAAGTACTTTCAGCAGTTCTCTGGTGTCAGAGAACTGATTTGAGTTGAGTATATGTTGGTGGTGGACTTATTCATTTATTCAGACTCAGTTTACCAATGCTGTAGACATGCTGAGAATTCCATTTAGAAGGGATAAGAATATCATGTTGGGAGGTCACTTGTTGGAGGGCCTAGTTACAAGTTTTTGAGTTGCTTAAAAATTATGATTACTCGCAAGCCCTGCCCTAAGCATTTTGCACTTACTTGATGTTCTGCATCATTGACCTGCAGTCAGTCTACACAGATGGCTGAAATACCTTTGTTCCAGTTCATCGTAAACTTCACTTGCTTAAGATTCCTGGTGATATGATTAGAACATAGGGATCTACACTTATGATTGTACTGATCCACTGATGTTCATGACTAAAAGCACACTAGAAAATTGGCCCCAGTTAGATATTAATTGCTGGGATGTACATTTGGAAGATAAGCATTTCATGCACTCTCCCACTGTGATGTTTCCCAGCCACCCTGAAGTTGGAAGCTTTAGTCCATCTTGCCCTTCCACCTTGATGTTTATCTCTTGGAGGCAGCTGACCATGGACTTAAACCTTTGAAACTGTGAACTCAATTAAACTTCTTCTTTAAGTTGCAAGTATATTGTACTGAGAATGGGAAAACTGACCAGTGGATAAAACTTACACCAAAAAAGTAAGGTTTTTGCTATGACTGTACTTGTCAATGAGGTTCTGTATCATTTGGAACTGGTTATAGAAGGAATTTAGAGATATTTGGAAAAGTGGGCTAGACAAACCCTAGAATTCTATAAGCAGAGCTTGATAGGCAATTCATGTTGGAGCTCAGAAGACCAGAAAGCTGACTGAGATGTGACCAGTAAAGGCCAGGCTTAGAATGTTTCAGATGAGAATGAGAACTGAAAATCGAACTATGTTCGATTTTGGCCAAAAAAAAAAAAAAAAGCTCCTAGTCTATATTTTGTCCTTACCCTAACATTGTCCATAAGGCTGGATTTAAAGGTTGTGGACTAAATGAAATTTCAGTGAAGCCTCATGTTGAGGTTGTGTCATGGTCACTGCTGGGTGCTTTTACCCAGATTTATAATGAGACATGGAAGAAAAAATTTAAAAAGCTAAGTTTTGGCTAGAAAAAAGCATATGTGAAGTTGAGGTCAAAAAGAGATTAGTATCATTTTAAAAATTACTTTGAAATGGGATAAGAAGGAAGATGCCTTGAGGATTACAAAGAGTCAGCAATATCTCATTCATAACAGGCTCATGTGTGAAAGTGCAAAACTTAAAGGAGAGAGACCTGGGTATCTTATTTGGAAAGGACTATCTCGCTTTCCTGTAGCAGAATTTGTTTTACTGAACTCAGACACTCAGAGGCCCCTGCAGACGTAGTTTAAGCGGATCTAGCTACTGCTCCTCAGGAAAATGGAGTATGTTTTGAAGAAAGCTTCAGACTGCAAGAGGAACAAGTCCAAAACAGGCCATGTGAGTTGCAAACATTGAAGCCACAGAGTCAGGGTCAATGAAGAACTTTGACATTCACATCTCATCAAAGCCTCCCCTAGGTATTGTTCAGAAAGTTTCAATATTTAATGTTTTCCTTGCAGTTTTCAATTTTTGCTTTCATCTAATTCTTTTCTATTGCACTCCTCCTCCTTTTTTGAATGGGAATATTTATTCTGTGCCATTTGCGATGGGGTTATGTAATTTGCTTTTTCTATTTAACAGGGATTCACAGCTAAGAGTTTGACTTCAGCCTTAGAGGAGACTTTGAACTTGAATTTTTGAACAATAGTGAAATTCTTCTGATTTTAGAGAAGGAACAATTACCCTTTTGTATACAGAATAGTTGCAGCATGTTAGGTGGGATTATTAGCTTATCTTTATATTTATTTTGTGATGCATTATTGCCTATGGAGATACAATTATATGTCAAGTTGACAAATGGTAAACTTAAGCCTCTTAATAATAATTGTTGCTCTGACTGGATTTTAACATTTTTGGAGAGGTGATTGGATTGTGGCGTTTTTAGGCTTATCAGGGATTGCACCCAGAGGTTCACAGGAGGATGTGTGTTACTAAGAGATGGTGGTTGATGGAAGTGAGTCACTGGTGTGTGTTTGGAAGGCATGTCACTCACTGATACTGCCCCCTGTATTTTTCCTGGGCCCCCTGAGGTGAAAAGCTTTGCTTCACCACATCCTCTGCCATGAAGTTTCTGTTTTGGAATCAGCTGATCATGAACCGAAACCTCTAAAATTATAAACCAAATTACAAATTAAGCCCTTCTTCCTATAAGTTGCTGGGGCTGAGTATTCTGTTCGAGTGACAGGGAAGTGACCAGTGCTGGCCTCCCAAGGAGATCTGAAGCACAGCGGTTGGACTCCAGGTGCGCTGCTGTTTCTCAGCCTTTGCCATGTCACTCCTACCCAATAACTGAGAGCCCAAATCAATGCGAGGCCCAGATAAAGACCTGCTTTGTGTCAGGATTCCACAGTGTTTTACTGTCACCGTAGTTTTTTTTTTTTAATTTTAATTTTAATTAATTAATGAATTTATTTATTTGCAGTTCCTCTCTTCCTCAAGTGGTCACCTTTTCTGCCTTGTTTGTGTGGGTATAATAGTAGTTGTGAATGGTCTAGTTTTCCTAGACAGGCTTGTCACTTTTTGAAATTTAGGTACTTTGGATGTATTTACATCTTCAGCTTTCCAATTAGTGTCAATATCCTATTGTTTTTTCAGCTTCTCTGATTCATAGCATATTCTTTTGATTTTTTTCCTATGCTGTATGAAAGAATCTGAAGTATGGTTCTTATTTAGCAAACAGTAGTAAGCCAATCCTTTCCCTCTTCAGTTGATTTGAGTTGCATTTCACTGTATCATTTGGTATATCAACCTAATATTTTATAAAAATGTATTTTAGGTTCCTGAATGCACATGTACAACATTACTAAAAAGTCAACACATTACATCTACATGTAAATTTTAAAAAATTACTCTGGTATCTTTAAAAGCTTACAGGAGAGCTTTATCTATGACTAGGAGACTGTTTAAGTGCCACAAGCAAGTTTTAAACAAGAGTCACGGTTCTATGATTTAATGCCAACACTGAAGTCAGATGGCATGCTACTGAGTTGCCAAAGAAGCCACCTCCAGAGTGCGCTGGGGCCACTCACAAAACCATGCGAATCTCACCTTCCCTTTCATAATTCCAGTGGCATTAGAAATGGGGGCGTAGTACTATCCACACTGCGCTGCTTAAAGGTAAGGTAGAGTCACAGAAGCACCCGGGGGTTTCTTCTGAGGTCATTGGTAGTCAATCCAAACCAGCAG
The DNA here is from genome assembly GCA_004027455.1 of Hydrochoerus hydrochaeris. NCBI lineage: Eukaryota > Metazoa > Chordata > Mammalia > Rodentia > Hydrochaeridae > Hydrochoerus > Hydrochoerus hydrochaeris. The sequence goes on from PVLA01000761.1 coordinate 257,695, forward strand.
AGGAAGAAATTACAGAAATGTAACTAGACAGGCTTTGACCTTGTCCTAGTCAGTCAACAGATAATCCTTACCTGACAAAATCGTCCACTGATTTTAAAGGTCTCTAGAAGCAGTGACAAGCTGCTATGGTATTTAATAACCTTTAGATAAAGGATATTTGTCATGTTGAACTAAACTTTGACAATCTTCCCATGGCCTCATGACTAAACATAAGGACCAGACCTAAATTGAAATAAACTATAAGCTTTATACATTTTAAGTACCTAAAACTGTGAAAATTGTTTTGTCTTTTTTTATTGCTCAAACCTTAAAATTGGAACCTAGGAATGTTTGTATTCAATAGTTCTTGTAAAAATTACAGGTCAGACCTACCATTTAGGAGAAGTATTTACCTTTAATCATTTTGGTAATTGTTTTGCATATACTGGCAGAGAATGAGAGACAGAGAGAGACAGACAGCAGACAGAGAGAGAGAGAAAGAGAGAGAGAGAGAGAGAGAGAGAGAGAGAGAGAGAGAGAGAGAGAGAGAGAGAAATGGACGGTCACGGCCATGCAGCTAGTGTTTGCCCTGCTTGCATGGCTCTATGATTCCACTGCTGTTGCTAACTTTTGCTCTTTCTACAACCATTCTACTGTATGTACAATGACTTACCAAAGCAAAGCAGAAGATAATTTTCCATGAGACAAGGAGTCCAAAGTCCCTTTAAATCACAAGTTTTCTTGATTTGAAGTTATAAATTTGATATGTGCTGTTTGAGGGGTGACAGAAACTGTGCCGTTTTCTACCCTTTTCATTGCCACCCCTGGTTTTGCCCTTACTTTATGACAGAACAGAGAGTAAAATTTCACTGCACGTTGGATTTGAAAAGAAGTAGTCATCGTGTTTTCAAACTGGGGAATTTCAAGCACAAATGTGGGATTTACGGTTTGTCTTGAGAAATTACAAGAAAGGTGAGCGTTTCACTTCCATTTGGGTCACACGTTCTCTGAACTCACAGCAGCAACAGCCTCTGCAAGGACACGAGTAACCGGTCTCCTGCCCTCATGCTGCTTACTGATCCTCTTGGTTCTGCGTAAATTATTTTGCCCTTGAATCCAGTGAGTTTCTCATCCCTCTTGTAACATAAAATCTCCCTTGCTGTATCAAAAGAACTAAAGTGCTAGTTACTAGCCAAGAAAGAGTAAAAGTACACCCTTCACTAGTAAAGTGGCCACCACACTCATGTTAAAAAAGAAATTTCCAGGGAGCAGCTACTAATGCTATGCTCTGGTTTTTCAATCAAGTGTCTTGATGTTCTTAGATTTGAGGATACTTGATTACCCTCTGACAAAAGTTTCCTGAAATATTGTAGAAAAATTCTGATTTTGTAGATTACTTGTCTTTTTCTAAAGTCCAATTTCAACATTTTGCCCCCAAAATGAGGAATGAATTCATTTTATTAAAAAAATCACATTGATTGCATCATATCAGATAAAGATCAAAATAGTGACAACATCTCAAAACACACTAAGAAAAACCATTAAGATGGAAACACATAAAGAAATTATAAAACATATTTGTTATACATATATATACACATATTTGTGCATATATATATATATAATACATATAGGAGTATAAGTATATTTAGCATACATACTACATAGGTACATGTTTCTACTCAGATACATAGAAAATTTTTAAAGTAAAATTAAAAAGTCACAGTGTGTATGTTTTGATATTGAAAATTATAGAATGTAAGTGTAAATATGAATTTGCATTTGGATTTGCAAACAAGTACATTTGGGAAAAGCCTGCCAAATCCTAGCCTAGCATTTCTTGAGGCCCTGCTTACACCGATCACTGGAGAATGGATACAATCCAATCAATGAGTGGTGAAACTGGTACAGAAGCAGCAGAAAACCACATGACACAAAGTCTTATATATCAAGCAATTATTTTTACCTTTCCCTTCAGGTGAGGAGAAGCAATTTATAGCTATAAGAAAGGAACTGACTTGATGGAATTATGCTAGAAAATCAATTCCACTACAAATCATTGAAAAAAATCTAGGCAGGTGAATAAAACGTGGAACAACCTGGAGGCTATTGTAAACAATGAAGATCTTCCCTCAGGCCTTGTTCACAAAAAGAAGTCCACATTGAAGGTATAATTAGGAGCTACAGTCAACTGGATTGTAGGACATGACTGTTGGAAAGGCCATGGGTGACAGAGGTACCGCGCTGAATCCCAAACCGAGCGGAACATACTGGCATCTTGAAATGAGAAAGTGAATCCAGGTGGAAGAGGAAGACAAAATGCTTTTTACATATAAACTAAGAAATTCCTTAAGAATCTAAAATCTTGGATTTTCTCCATCAGATTTTTTCAGATTTTTTGAGGCATCTATGAAGTGCCATTTTCCTTCTAAGGAACCATTCACCCAAAGGCCCCTTAACACATGTTTGTCAATGAGATTCTTCCCTTCCTCCTCCAGCTGTTAGTGCTGGGATTAAGCTTTATTATGTAAAGAATAATCAATGTTTCATTGTATCTTCCACTAACAGCTAACAAATATAATAGCAATGAAATATTTTTGTTCTTGGTAAAGTTGGAAATCAATCAGCATTTCTCATTTTCCTCATTGCTGTTTATCCAGAGTTTATCGTATGTTAATGCTGATGACTATCAAAGCAAGGAATGTTTCTCTGACGCTGACCTTGTTGTCTTGATAGTTTATGTATTTCAGGCAAAATTGACAGATGTGATAGATGCCATCTGTAACAAAATTCAGCTTTACCCTCGCTCTTTGCTAAAGAAGAACCTCCTTTTTGTGTCACCTTTGCTAATGTGGTAGTGAGACTTTAGAAATAACTTCATATCCATGATTTTTTATGGCTGGCAGCACAGGCCCATCTATCGACGTTGAATAAAATCAAAGGTAAGTGTTTAAATGGCTAAGACCTCTGACTTGCTACTTAGCAGTAAAATTAGACTGGACATCTGGCTCTTCTGGTCCATGCTATGGTTTTACATCAGGTAAACAAAGAACCTTGTAATCTAAGCATTAAATTGGATGTCCACCTGAGTCTTTGCTACCCATGACAACCCAGAAACTTACACAAATTTCATTTAGCTATCAAGTCCCATGCAAGATCTCTGGACAAAGAAAATAGAATGCATGCATTATTTTTATCATTTTAAATGTGAAAAGCCATGATCAACTGCACAGGCCAAGTGTATGTCAGATTTTTCATTCAAATTGAAAGTATATCAGTACTAAGCAGAAATACTTATAAATACTCATCTTATTCAAATTCTGTTGGCAATTTTACATCTCAGATTCCTAAAACATGACAAGTCAGTGTACTTAAAAGTTCGGATTTGCTTCACAAATTGAAATCTTGTCAAAATACAGAATCTGTGATACAGGTTGGATGGATGGAAATATTAGATCTATATTTTCATCTGATACCAAATTACTTAACCCTGCTGACATTGAGATTCTCTATCAGGGGAAAAGACAGTGTTCAATACTTAGTTAATAAATATTTATTTAGGTCTTTCTCTTTATTGGGCAATATATGATCACTGAAAAGTGACCAGGAATAGCTCTTTGCTATAAGTACTAGTGATTTCAAAAATTATGCGTGTAGGGTGTGACCCTGAGTCACACACACTGATCAACTGAAGATGAGGCTTAGGATCCACTGTTCATCTGTCAACTCACCAGATGTGAACCAACACCCAGAACTGCTCATGGTGAGTGAGTCACCAGAAACAACAGGCAGGCAGATGAGAACTGAGATAGCTCCTGTTTACGTATAAAGATTCCGCTAATCAGTGATGGCAAGGAGGAAGCAGGCAAATGCCAGTTGAATGGAGTTTGAAGTTTTGTTTATTTATTTTTTAAAGTACATTTGGTAGAGCTTGCCAGAGTGTGGCAGTGGTTCTTCGATTATACAGGAAAAAGTGATGTTTAGAGATGAATTGGCCTCAGGTTCAGTTCAGGGGAAGAGTTTTATAACAGGTTGTCATAGGACATATGCAAGTAAACCTTATCTATCATTGTTTTTTAAAAGGGTAACTTTCAAAGTGAACAGATATTCTTTTTGTTTACTGTGTGTATGTATGTATATATGTGTTTTTAGGGTAAAGAGTTCTCTTAAGTAGCTATGAAGAAGATCTTTACTGGGCTAATTATGGGGTCAGGTATGCGCTTTTCTGCCACTTTAAGCAGCTATTTCCCCTAATATTCCCTCACACCATGGTGCCACAATTGTCCCTGGTGCACTCACCTTTTATGAATTTTTTGTTACCACTTTTAACTCTCAAATGGGCTGTCGAATCTGTCATGATTTTTGATATGTTCAAGGAAAATCACTTAAAAATATTTTATCTTTTAGCACCTAGCTTTGTTAATATTTTAGGGTAAAGTCACAAGATTCACATCAGGAGACTCTGTAGTAACTATTAAGTAGAAGGGATAGAACTGCACATGGTTTGTCATTCGGTTTCATGGAGCATAGTGATAGCTAAAAGTGCACAGGAATTTCATGCTGCCTAAGGCAGAATTTTCTTCAGCTTGCATAATAGTTTATTATATTCTCCAGCTTCAGGCAGTAATACCCCACCCCTGCCTTAGTTATCTTTCTCATTGCTGAGACAAAATACCTGACACTCAAGTTTAAAGGAGGCAAAGGTTTTCTAGCTCACAGTTTGTTGAGATTTCATTTCCTAGTTGGCTGGCTGCAAGCAAGGTGGCACTGGAGGGGGCATTGCAGAGAAGAAACGTTCATGGTGGGCAAAAGACTGCAAGGCAGCAAGACAGTGGAATAACAAACAGAAAGCAGCAAGGATGACACATCCAGGACTAAGCCAAACCAACCAGGGGAGCCATGCACATCCTAGATCCAGCCACCTCTGAAAACTTCACTTATCATGGCACAGAGCTTTGAGGGAACATCTAGACACAAGCCATAACAACCTTCCCCAAAATTCAAATACACCATCTGAATGCAGAAATTCCCCCAAAAATCAAAATCCCAAAATTATAATCCTGGAAAAAATAATCGTAAAATTGCTTTAAAGAAATTTACATTTTAACAGGAGATTTACTCAATAAACACAAACATGTGACAGAATTCTCAAAGGATCCTTTTCAGAGTCAAATCAATAATAATAATGTAAGTTTGTGCAAGCATGAACTCGCAGGCAAAGCAATGACAGTTGCACAGATATTGCAGTTAGGAGGAGAGGAAGATGGTAGAAGAATGAACACTGTCCTGCATCCCAGAACTCAAAGGCTGGTGAGCCTGGAGCTCTTCTGTCCCACGCAGTGAAAGCAAACTGTCTCAACTTCTGTTTTTGTTCCCTCCAGCCCTTGCCCAGGTTGAGGGTGGATCCTCTTCCCTCATCCACCCGGACTCACAGGCTACCTGCTCAGGAAATACCTCACAGACACACCCAAAATAATGCTTAACCAGGCCTTTAGGCAATGGCTCCACTTCACAACCAGAAATGCTGTGTAGAGCCAGAAACATTATTTTCCTCCCTAGTCGTTGCTTTGTTTTCATTTTTTAAAATTTATGAGTCATATTTTCACGACACACACTTTACAGTCATCTTGGGGAGTTGGCGTCTACATCATACTGCTGGTTTCTTTTTCATGGTTCCCTCCCTCCTTCTCCTTCTTTCCTTTCATTCTCCTCTCCCACTCACCATCCTTGTTGACATCGTCACCTTAGCTCATACTTGTGGCATATTGCATTCTTGCTCACTGAGTTTACTGGGGACCCACACATGTCACATCCGTGATCCACCTGTTTCTCCCTCCACCTTGCCACCTGTGCTTGGTCCCTTGGATGCCTTCCTATCTGCAAGCAATCCACACCCTCACCTCCTTCTATCTTTCCTTTACTTTTTTCTTAGTTTTCACTTTGCCTCATTCAAATGAGAGATACCAGACGGTATTAAAGCTTGCGCCTCTTTTATTTTACGCAACATTGTATTTTCTGAGTTTATTCATTTTCCTATAAGTATCTTAAATATAGGTGACTAGTATTCCATTGTATGTAGATGCCACATTTTCTTTTGTCTTTGGCTTTTACCTCTCTCACATACCCAGTTTTGTATAAGAATTTTCATTATGAGGATTTGGGTTCTCAGGATGTCAAGATTCAATATTTTAATCTTTTAGATTATGATTCTTGTAAGACTTTTTAAGTATTTAAGCATCAGGGTTTTTTTTATATTTTTAGAGGCAGTCATTCAGAATTATGGCACAGGGATCATATATTTTGGGACTATGAGTGGCATTAATTTCCTGCCAGCTTCCAAAGATGTGGTTTTTATGACAAATGTAAAAAAAGGACAGTCATATTGGGTTCTATATGCCTTCCTTTTGGTATTCATCTTCCAGTGTTAAGAGTTTGCCAAGAGTAGCCAATGAATTTCTGCTTTAACCAGGGTACCTGGATTCCTGTCCCAGTCATTCATAGATCCAAGAATCCATACTCTGTGCCAGATGTTTCTGAGCCTTCTAACCTAGATTTTCCTGCTTAAGAGAACTCTTTATCTAAGGCCCAGCCCTCCCTCAGATAAAAAGATGATTATTGCCTGACAATAGAATGTAATACATAGGCATTAACCATCGCAGGCCGATTTGTTCATATTTATGGAAAATTTCATGATGCTGCATGTCTTGTTTTAAAGAATAAGAGTAGCACTTAGAATTTCAGGCACTTTAATAGTCCTTGTAAACAAAATTTTATGCTAAATGGGACTTTGGAAAGTGTCTCTTAAATCACTTCACATGGGATGTTTCTCCATAGACTCAGGTTGTCCTTTTTTTTTTTTTTTCTATAGAAATGCCAAGATGTATCATTTGTTTCAAGCTGGCCGTCCATTTTCATACATCACACACACAAGCGTGCACACATGCTCACACACAGACACACACATCCTCTCTAGTAACTGCAGCTGTAATGTGAATGTAAACAGAAAAATCCATCTTTTTCTTTACCATTTGTAAAGCACTGTCATGTACATTAGCTCATTTGAACTTCATAGCAAACTTGCAGAACATAGATAAGGAATTTCATTTTCAAAATGAGAAGATGAAGGTCCAGTAGGATTAGGCTACTTTCTTGTGGCTATACAATTTGTAAGTGTCAGAGATGTTATTTAAGCCAAAGTACATGAGCTGTGAAATACCATGAGATTTCCATCGCATTGCTGAAACACAGAAATTCAAACTCAAAATGTGCTTCCCACATTACAATCTCAAATCATAAAATCTCAAAGTATTCTCCTGAAATGTTTCTTTATAATCCTTGTACCATTCTAAAGTTTTCTTTGATTTTCCTTTTATCATGCCATTAATCACCTTTTAATATACTTTTGATTATTCTAATGATATGTTTTATGCTTCATTTCTTCCCCAAAGCTCCTTGAAGATATGAGAATTTCTTGTTGTTGGTTTTCAGTTGTGTGGTTTCATTCAAGTGCCTAGAACAAGGGTCATCAATTATACCTTATAAGTCATGACCCATCCTCAAACTAAGATTTGATTTTACCTTTGTAAAGGATTGTTAGAAGAGCATAAAGAAGACTATATGGTAGAGACCATGCATGGTTCTAAAAGCCTGAAATACTCTCTGTTGTTTGCTGGCTCCTGGGCTAGAATGTTGTTCAGAGATGGAACATCTATGCATTTGCTGAATGAATGAGGGCAGGCAAGCACATGTGTTGAAATGGGTCTCTTGTGGAATTTACTACAGGCATTAAGATTCCTCCATGTGAGAGAACCTGGACTCCTCATCCTCCCTCTCTGAGACCCTGGCATCTGGCTGATATGACAGTGTTTTCCATCCCGTTGTTATTTTCATCTCCATAGCACAGATGTAGGTTAGACATCTCCAAATTAGGAGCTATTCATCAGTGAGTGGAAAGTATTCATTGTTATTTGGGCTGTCAGTGTAATTAGCTCATCTTTTCTGAGCCTTTGCACCAAAGCTTGTTTGTTATTGGAGACTTTGCCTCATCACTACCATTCACATGCATATTAGCATTTCCAAGAGTATGTTGCTATTTTGATTTTTCTGAGGAATTAAGATAGAATATTCAATACCGCTCTTGCCACCCTCTCACAGCCCTTGAAGACAAAGCCCCTTGGTGTGCATGTAGCGTTTCACAGGAGCTTTTGATAATGGCCCAGATAAGAGTGAAGAGCAGCCAAGCAAGAAGTTCACTGTAATAAGGTCACCAAAGCTGTAAATTACTGGTTTTCATCCTTAGATATGTCTTGCAGTGGCCTGGGAGAGTTTTGCTTCATTAAATGTGAGAAGTCACAACTCAAGCTAAATCTCTCCAGAGATATTAAATGCTGAACATATGCAATTATGCCAAATGATGCTCCCAACTTGAACAGCCCAAGCGTGTTTTCAAAACTGTTATCTCAATTTCTTAGTCATGTTTCGTCCATATTCTCTGCCTCTTGCCCTTAACCCACCATGCCCTCTTTTACAAATGGCATTGGAAATACCATCCCCAGTTGACAGACTGCCACTCATGACTCACCCCATGTTTAGAATCAAATTCGGTCAAATCCACAGCAGCTTTTTCTTGGTTACATTTTAATTAATTCCACATGGTACCGTGTTGAAAATTTGGCCCAAAATAAAAGTGAGCCTGAGTTAATGTTGTTATTATTAGAAAGATGTGAAGTACAGAGGTGATTAGGAAGTTAGGGATTGTGGAGTGTGAAGGAAAAAAGGAAAGGGTGCCATAAAGTTATTTGTCATAGTAATGAATATAAGAACATAATTCTTATATTTAGAGTCATGTTTAGAATCAAATTCGGTCAAATCCACCAGGCCCTAGTGGGTGCTACCAGCGCAACCTGTGTTTCATTATCATGTGGATGGAATTGAGCTCAGGCTCATGTAATCCAGGGGACCAGAGGTAGGAAACCTCTTCTAAATCATTTCGGTGACCCTTGATTGGAGCAGATGCCTTTCCTTTCTCATGCCCCGTTTCTCAACCATACAGTTTTCTGTAGAGTAGGGTGATCAAAACGAAAAGCTGTGGTGCCAGATAGTTTTAAAATGTTTTCTCCCTGCTATTATTTTTATTGTCCTCTCCTTAGTTGATCTGCCCATGAGTCTAATTGTCTCATGAATTCTTTCATTAGTACCTGTTGGCAGTACAAGATGATCACATTTATCAGGGGAAGTTGAACAGAATCAAGCGCGGGTGCATGCCACCCTTGAGTCTTCCTTCTGTCCCTTCCCCTCCCACCCCTCCTTGTTCCCTGCTCCTCTCAGCTCTTGTTTCCCTTCCTGTTTTCAAAAGCTCTATTTCCTTTTTTTACTTCAATTCTTTTTCAGCCCCTTTTTTCCCCCCTCTCACATCTATCTCTCCATCTGCTGCTCCCTTTCCTTTTAGGAGTTTTTCCAAGCTCTTCATATATTCTATCTCTGAGATATTGGTTCAAACTAGTTCTCTGGAGATGAGTTCCAGAACAAACAACTAATGATGAGGTAAAGTCCAAATAGCTCTACTGTAAGTTGAAAAATCTTTCCGTGGAAATTCTACCTAGAACCTATCACAGAACCACACTGGGCTACAGAATATTCACTGCTTCTTCTCCTGGCTTTGCAGCTGGCTGGGTTGTGCAGCTTGGGGCCCTCCCAGTGTCACAAGACAACCACTCCCCTGTGAAAATGACAGAATGTGATGTTCAAAGCACGGTTTCTTTCACATCATCATAAAATTGAAGGATCTTAAGTGGAGCTATGGTAAGGTTGCAATCACTTACGTTTATGACTGATAACCAATTTATGCACTGCCCTTTTCAGTGATATTTGCGCAAAATATTGGATAATGATGAAAAGTCAAGTCCTTTTATGTCTGAGAATTTTGGTTTGAGGTAGACCATCTTGGAGTCCCAAATATTTCTCAACTGATTTTGATTTTTATTGTCAAATTGTTCTTTAGGAATGTTGAACTTGATCATACAGTAGATGTTTTCATGTCATAAATTCTTCCATAGCAGCAAATGATCATTTCTGATTATTTTAATAATTAAGTGGGCTAGAATCCATTATTTTCAATATTTCTTTGAGTCCTCTTTTAAGATTTTAAATTATCAGCAATTTGTATTAAAAATCTGCATGTAATCTACATATATATGTCCTCTCCATATATGTGTGTATGTATGTATATATATATATATATGTATATTCTTATGAAGGTTATTCAACCAACCTTCATTTATTATTTGCAAATAATAAAAAACTAAGTACAGTGGTACCTCAGTTCATAAATTTTATTCATTTCCTGACTCTGGGGAGGTTCTGAGCTGTGTTCCTGGTTGTGGGATGGAGAAAGCTGTGGTCTTATTTCTCACCTCATGTGGGCTTCTCTAACTGAAGCAAAATTTTGCCAAATGCTTCTTTATGCAAACCAAAATTGTTTACCACCAGAAATATTTTGTTATCTCAGAACTAGTTGTTCAGTTTACAAAATCTAGACACAAAAGTGACCAATTAAACAATGATAGCACAAACTGTTCTTTTTGATAAACTAAGATATTTTCTGCTTAGCAGTATATTTATCTATCTAGCATACACACACATGCATACATTTGTGTATGTCTACCAACATGCATATAATCTTTTCTCCCTTTTTTTCCTTTCCCCTATCCCAGTAGTTCTGTACTTTTGAGCACTTTTTCCCCTTCATTATTACAATATCTATTGTATATTTTGGATCTTATTACTCTTTCAGATTTTTATTTTTTATTATTTTTATATTAAGTAGACAATATGATATTGATAAATGTAAGTTTGATTTATTTTACATATTAGTAAGGTCTCAGGTTACCTCCATTTACCTGTAAAAGCCTCAAGATCATCCTTTTTTATAGCTGAGTAATATTACATTGCATAAAAATACCACATACTTTTTATCCATTCTGTGGTTGATGAGCATTTTGGTTGTTTCTAAGATTTAGCTATTACAAATTGTGCTGTTATAAACATGGGTGCTTTTTTTCTGGGTTCCTGTTGCATGTAATATTATTTTCCATCCTTTGATTTTTTTAGTCTATGAGTTTCCTTTTGAGTCAGATCTATTTCCTGTATAAAGTGTATTGTTGTATTCTGTTTCTTGATCCATTTTGTCAACCTATTTCTTTTAATTAGTGAATTGAGGCCATTTACACTGATGGATATAACTGATATGTTCTCACTCAGCTTTGTTATGTTATTTTCCTGCTGTTGCTTTCCTGCTTTTTCCCCTTGTTTAATTGCTTGCTCTGTCTGATGGTTTCTTTCTGTTGTTGTTCTTGAAACTGTGGTCATTTTTATCTTTATTGAGCATGTCTTTCAATACTCTTTCTAGAGTTGGTTTGGTGGACATGAATTTCTTTAGTTGTTCTTTGTCATGGAAGTACCTTATCTCTCCAATAATTTTCAAAGGAAATTTTGCAGGGTACATCATTCTGGGTTGAAAGTTGTTTTCTTTCAGGGCTTGAGTCACTTCACTCCGAGGTCATCTTTACTTCAGAGTTTGTGCTGAGAAGTCTGTTGTGATTCTAATAGGTTTTCCTTAATAGATGAGTTGTGTCTTTTCTCTTACAGCTCTTAGTATTCTGTTTTTATGCTGAATTTCTGGAATCTTAATTATTATACATCTGGGTGTAGATTTATTTTGGTTATGACTGTTTGGTGTTCTATATGCCTCACCTATCTGTATATATGATTCTTTTCCCATATTTGGGAAATTTTCTGCTACTACTTCTGCATTTGTATTGACTCCTACATCTTCATTGATGCCTATTAGTCCTATATTGTTACTCTTTGCATTGTTTCAAAGCTGTGGAATTGTCATTTCATGCTGTCTTGTCATTTTTAAAAGTTCTTGCCTTTCATGATCGCTAGCTGCAATTGCTGATTCCCATAATGAAGGAGAGGGGCCAGTCACCTGAATTCCCCCTGCAGGGCCTGTTCAGTGAGTCCTATATCCTTCCCAGACTGACTAGCCTAGGAATATTGATGTAGCCTAGGAATATAGCCTACATCAATAGGGTTGGCCCTACATCAGCTTCAGGCTGTTCCAGGCTGCCAGATTTACCTGGCTATAGTGTGTACCTCAGCTGGGACCCTTCTGTATCATTGGGTGTCTCATAGGCCCTTTTGATTTCTTTCAGGTTGGGAGAGGCCTTGTTGGCACCCTTCTCAACTCATCTAATGTTCTCTGTAGGGAAGAAGGACTCACCCACACTCTCACCAGACCTGCCAAGATCATATAGCTGGGCAGATCATTGCTGCTCCTGTTTACTCCTGAAGTCCTCTGTTTGAGGGAGAAACTCACCACACTGTTGTAGGCTCACTGAGGTCCTCTGTGTGGGTGAGAGGTTGCTGAGGCTCCCACCAGCCCACGAAGGTTCTGCAGGTGGTGAAAGGAGTTTCTAGTTGTCCATGGGCTGTTGTGGTCTTTTGGGTGGGGAGGAGGGTGACCTACCATCCTGCCAGCCCCTAGGTCCATGGGTGAGGAGGGGTGAGGCTGAGGATTCCACAGATGCCTAAGTGCATGGAGCAAGGAGGAGGATGAATCCGATTATCCACTGACCCCTATGTCCATGGACAGAGGAGGGGGGCCTGATTTTTAATGTAAGTATGTTTCAAATATTACGTGGGAATCTTCTATTAAACATGTCAGTTTATTTGAATTTCAAATTGAATCAGACATCTGTCTGCCTTTTTATTCACTCAATCTGGAAGCTATTCCTAAATCCCTATGTTGAGCAATACCTATTCCTGAACTAAAACAAGCTAATCTTTAGTTTGGCTTTCATATTGAATACCAAGTCTTCTCAGTATTTCTACTTGGAAGTCTATTGACAGATGTCTGAAAACTAATACGTACATAAAATTGGTAGATTGAACTTATCCTCGATTCATTCCCAAACCTACCACTTCCCTTCTTTCCTTACCTTAATTAATTAGATCAAATTCTGTCTTACTTACTTTTATCCTTGCTGAGACAAAACACCTGATTCCCAAAGTTTAAGGAGAAAAGGTTTACATAGCAGTGTGTAGACATTTTAGTCCATGGCAGAGAAGCATCACAGAGGAGAAACCACACATGGTTCTGCAGGCCAGGCAGAAGGCAGCAGCACAGCAGGTGCCGAGCAGCGGCAGTGGCGGCAGCGGCAGCCTCTCACTTCTACACCACATCCAGGCTGAAGCCTAGTGAACGCTGCCGTCTGCACCAAGAATGGAGCCCTCTTAATCCAAGCACAGCACCCTAATTTCAGCATCACACCCAGATCTACATTCATACACCCTAATCAAGCCACCTTTGAAACTCCCCACCTACAAGTGCATGAGGTTTTGGAGGGGCATCTAGATATAAGTCACAATGGCCTCTTACTAAGGTCAGTTATCCCAAGAATAGTACTTTTCTCATATACACTCTCATCTTACTTCCATCCAGTCCCCTAACATGACCTCTGAAACGTGCCTGAGATCCTGCCCCTTGTTATCTCTATTGCTGTAGCCTAGGCTTGTCCTAACAGCCTTCATTTCTTGCCTAGCTCAATGATGAGATTCCCTGTGTACCTTCTTTGTCCACTTCCCAAACAGCAGTTTCAAAATGGGAGGAGCATACAATCCCCACCCCCTGCCGGAGCTTCTGGTCAGAGTGAAGAAATAGTCCAACCTGGTCCCCAGGGTCCACAAGGCTTTGTCAGCTTATTCTCCTTAGGCCCAGATACACCTACCTTGTTTTTGTTGTTCTGATCACAACCCAATCACTTCTGATTCTGGGTATTTGATTTCTTTTCCCCTTTCTTTGGGACACAGTTTTTCAGGGGTTTTTCACTCCATATGTCAATTAATTTCACACACACCTCACTTCCCAGGAAGTATCTTTCTTGACACTCCAGATTTCTGCTCTAATGTTTTTCTTCATTGTCCTTATTACCTGAACTGATACATGCTTTGATATTTTTCACTTTCATTTCTAAAACCTTCTTTTTAGATTGCAAATCTCATAAGAGCAGATATATATTTTCTTTTCTTGCTCCACCCCGGTCTTTAGAATTGTGCCTAGTGCATGGATGGCATGCGATAATACATACTGAGTGACTAAGTGAGTGAAGAAAAGATATAGACAACATCCACTGTACTGTAACCTTGCCATATACTGTGCCTCATTAGCGCTTTGCAAACCCATCATGTAGCAAGATGAACAGCCTCTATCAGACCTGGCTGATGCCGGACTGTCAGACCTAGTTCCTGCTCCATTTGCTTTTTTACCATTTGAGGTGACTGTGTCACCGCTTCTCCCATCTCTTCAAATTTCCCATCAGTTCTTCTGCTCTCCCCAGTATCAGCTAATTAATTATCTTGTCTCTTCATTCAAGAATTGAAACAAACCCAAGTAGATTCCCACTACCACATCTACGCATCGACATGTATCTGTGCCCGGTGCCTGCCTTTTGTTCTAACTCATGATGAGAGACCACATTGCCAACACATCTAGACACATCTCTAACTAAAGTCAACACCAACACCTGCTTATTATAGTCCAGGTTTCCTGGGAACATTTTTGCAACCATGTTCTTCACTTCTAGCATTTTCAAATTTTTACTATCGTATCTATCAACATAAAATATATTTCCATCTTAGAAAAAAAGAGAAAGTAGTAAAAATCCAGCTTCATTTTCTTGCCAACTTGTACACTACTCATTTGTTAACTTTTCTAGAAAATACTCCCCAATTGAGATGCTCTTTCTAGTTTATGTCCTTTTACCATTCTCTCCCATCTCCCCATTCTCTCTCTCCCCGATGTAATTCTCATACCTTAAATCCACCTCCACTTTAAATCCCCCATAGCTATGCTTTGGCTTCTTCCATGCCATTCACAGTATAATTATGAAAAAAGATCATATATCTCTGTGGTCTTTTATCACTTGATTTCATTCCATAGCATTTAACAACTTTCTGTTAACGCTTTCTGTTCTTTCCTACAGTCTCTTCCCCTGACCGCAGAATATACATACTCTTTCGGCTTTTCTATGACTTCACCACTTTCTTCCGAGTCTCTTTGTTGGATGTTTCTCTTTCTTGTAACTTCTTAATGTTAGTTCCCTCCCTCCATGGTTCAGTCCTTGTCTCGTATATTTGCATCCCGTCATGGTTATCTATGTATTTCTAGCATAGACTTTTCTCCTGAACTCTTCATTGATACATCCAATTGCCAGTTCCACATCTCATGTAGACTGCAAAAAGATATCTCACGTTCAACATGTCTGAAATAAACCCTTGGTTCTTTTGTACCAAATGTTTCTCCTGCAGCTTTCCTGCTGAAGTTTGTGACACTTTCATCTTTCAGCTGCACCAATTAATTCAGATGAAAATCGTGTTATCTTAGACACTTTCATTCCTCTCATATTTCAGATTCAGTCCTGTGAATTGCTCTCTCTTCTACACTGACAACAAGACTGCATGTTCCCACCTCTCCCTCAGTTGCTTTGGTGTAGACTATGGTAATGTCCGTGTTCCACACTGGCATATGCTGAGCAGATCCCCCTGCCTCTGCTGTTTCCCCCCTGCAGTCTCTTCTCAACATAGGAGCTAGGAGGAAATTCTGAGCATGTTCAATTTGTCATTTCTGTCCAGGACACTGAAATCACTCCCACTTTCCTTAGACTGGAAGCCAAACTACAAAGAAGGGCTGGGAAGGGCCACAGGAAGCCTGGCATCACTGTCACTCATGAAGCGGTCCTGCATAATCTCACCGCTCTGCACGCCTGTCTCCACCTCCCCCTGCACTCACCTTGCGTATTCCATCCTGGCTGCCCATTTCCTTCTTGCTGCTGATTCACATGGGACACTGTCTGAAGACAGAGTCCAGTCGCCCCCTTTTGCCTGTACTACTTTTCCCAGACATCTGCTTTACAAACTCCTGTCTTTGTTGTCTTTGTCCATGCCTCACCATCGCTGAAGCTTATTCATATCACTTAGTACTTTTTCTCTATTCTGATTCCATTAAAATATTTTTGCAGCTTTAACTTGCAGCATGATATATAATCTATTTATTGTTTATGTTCATATTATCTACTGGTTGGTTACACTGCAACTTTGTCAAGGCCATTGATCTTTATTTTGTTGATCTCTGTATCTGACACATTTAGTAGCCCCTCAATAAACACCCTTGGATGGTGTGTAGTTGCTAGGAGTGTGAGTGCCGACGTAAAGTACCTTGGACTCGGATCCCACCATTGCTTTAGTGGCCAAGTGATGCTTTGAGAGCTCCTTGGCACATAATGGTTTCATATTATTTATTTTGAAAGTGTGGTTACTGACTCATAATTTTCACCTCATAAAGTCCTTGTGGGGATGAACTAGTAACACAATGTGCGAACCCCTCAGAATTGTACCACTACATATAAAAAGTCCTTTAAAAGCTTTATTTATTTAATCTCTGACAAAAATCTTATGTGGTAAGTCCTGTTGTTACCTATGTTTCACAAGTGGGAGAAATTGAAACTTAGAAAACTAAACGGTTCAGGAAGGTACACACGGTAAGTGGCACACCTCGGATGAAATTCAGTTCGAGTTGACAACACATTTCATGTTCAGTCTCTGCATAAAGTCTATGGGGCTTTTGCAAATGGAGTATTGTTTTCCTATTACATCTTTTAACTGCATGAGCGGGGAAAACTATTGATTTTTACATATTTTCTTTAGTAGCATCCTTTAAGCTAAGTCCTAATTCCTATTTCAAAGCTCATTTCAGACATTGATTTCAAACCTTATCTCAGGTCTTATTATATGGTGAAGTTTTAGAAAATATATAGTAAAAAAAGTAGCAGAGTATTCCTGATTGATTCAAGTAATTTATATTATTTATGGAAAACCTCTTAACACATTCTTCATTATTAGTGTCACTGTGAACTTAAAGTTCTCTGTATTTCTGAAGAAGTACCTTCTTAGAATTTTGTAGCTTTTTGTCTAGAATGTTGAACTATCTCAGTTATCACCACACAGTATTGTAAGTAACCTTGAAAGAATGAATGAGAAGTAGTTGTGATTACCTGTTTAACTTTAGGAATCAAAACAGCTTGTAAATTGTAGACAGCACACACAGTATTGATTAGCACACATACATTGTTATACCCCTTAGGATGCTTTGACAGAAACTCCATATCAAGCAACATTCAGGAATTCTCACCTGTTGTGTGCAGCTGTTTGCTCTCCCCACTTACTGGTCTTCTCTCCACATGAGAACAAAGCTTCAGGCACAAGAAGGAAGGGGCTGTGGCTCTCCTGGCTAAGAAGATCACACTGTTTCCTGTCTCCCACTCTATATTTCAGATCCTTGCTTTCTGACTTGAGGTTTCTCTCTCCCCTTCTGGGAAGATCAGCTATAGTTCTCAAGAATCCCCTGCCTCACTTAGTAAAAAAACAGTACCAACTCTCTAAGTAAAATCAGGCATGGTGATAGTGACTTGCAGCAGTCACTAAACTGAGCAGAATGACACACACACTGTCAGCAGAATATTGAGAAACTATAGCATGGCCTCAGTAATCCTTTTCCCCTTCTTCCAAGAAGTGCCCAGCATGCCCCACTGGGTACTTCTTCTGATTCAGTCTCAGAACAAAGGCAAATAGCTGGGCTCCAACGTGAATAATATGAACATAAACCCCAGCAATGATCTGGGGTAGTTGGCATTTTCCTTGGGGAGGACTTTAATGCAGACTGAGAAGGAAAGACAAGAAGACAACTGTGATCAAGAAAGAGTAGGAAGCTGTAGGTTTTTCCCAAGTAGTACATCTTGAATCTTGTACATCCCCAATCCATTGCAGTGTGACTCATTTGGCCTCAGAATGAGTATGTGACACATCTGAAAAAAATGCTTATTGTCTCTCCATCACAACAAGAGCATCTTGCCTCAAACAAGGACTAGTCCTTTAGAAGCATTTTCTGGATGAAGATAAGAACAGCAGAAACACCCTCAATGGCACAGGTGAGAGCAAACTGCTTTTCTAAGCTGCTGATATTGGGGCTGTTGGCTAACTTTCCCTTTTAAACTTAGTTTCTATTTTTTGGCAGAAAAGCCTGGTCAATGGGCTGAGGATGTAGCTCAGTGGTAGAGTGCTTGCCCAGCATACACGAGATCCTGAGTTCAATCCCCAGTACCTAAAATACAAACCAAAAATACAGTGACAGAAAAAATAGACAACCTTTTAGAGTGCTAATCTAGGACAGATGATATAATAAATAATGAATAATTATACACATACATGTTATGACCTTACATAAAATAAATATAATACTCATGCTGTATAATTTATTAAATCTTGCATAAATGCTTTCATTTAAACCAAATTGACTAATTTACAATCACAGTTAGCAATAGAACTAAAGAAACCAATAGTAGGACAGGCTAAATAATGTATTGGAAAAAGTATCAAAACATTTAACCTTTTTTCCCTCAAGCAGAATGGCATATTTTTAAATTTTGAAAACTTACTGTATATGGTTTTATAAACTTGCAGACTATACCCAGCTATTTTTTAATGTTTATATGCATAAAGTGTTTTAAACAGAGAACATAAACTCAAGAGTAGTTAACAGATGCCATTTACATATAATTTTAAACCACTTATTTATTTATGTGCCATGACTATTTTCAATTTTCCAGATTCTTTTCCAAATAATTCTTCTAGAATTCCTAAAGCACTTTTTTTGTACAGTGACAAAACGTAAAACAGTCGTGGCTACAGTGCACTTTGACTTGCAGCTAGCCCGCCTCACAGTCATTCCCAGAATCGTTTCATGATGACACTGACAAGGCCAATATCTTTCACAAAAATATCCACGCATGGAGTCCCTGGAATTTTCCCAATGCGCAAAAGCAGGCTTTAAACCTATAGAAATTAGTCTGCACCTCTCCAGAACCAAGAATCTGCTTTCAACAGGCAGAGTCTAGAAGACCACCTGCTCGACGATCAAGTCCTCTGCATCTTTAACCTTACAGACAACTGAGTCTAAAATGCCATCACTTTACAAACTATTAGGTGTTATGATAGGTTAAACTCTTTGGCAAATAAAATGCTTTTTAAAAAGAAATACAGAGGTAATTTTAACTTGTGAAATAAAAATTAGATTTCACAAGTGAAAAGAGTTAGAATTTTAGTGAGGAAACTGAGAAACTCCCATTGAACTTGGCTACCCTTCCCTGGTGAATTTTTTTTTTTTTAGTTTTGAAATATTCTTATTTCAAACACAGAAAAGAGTCATTTCATTCTAGTATATTTTTGTTTCAACCTATACTTAACAGTAAATAACTTAAAGCAAATGACTTCATTTTTGTTCTGGGTTCTGAAATTATGACCACATTGTTTTGGAAGAACACAACCAAAATTTATGTTTTACTTTCATTATTTTTTTATTCTAATTTTCACTGAATTTCCAGATTAGATTCATTCTTGCTCTGCACTTTGAAGGTATGGTTTTTGGAGGGCTCACATTTTAACATCTATTCTACGACCTGCAGCAATGCTGACTGCCTCGTACATTCACGCCAACATGGCTATGTCCTTCTATCTCTATGAAGCAAAACATCATTAATACTTTTATATATTTTGAGAAAACTAAAAAGTTGCCAAAACATCAGTATGAAGTCACTGTATTACAAATAAACAGATCACATCATGTTGTAGCATCATTGGATACAAACTGAAAAAATACTTAACAGTTTTGAAATTATCCTGTCTTGTGTAAGAAATCAAAGGCTGAATGGATTTCCAAAATTTATACTTGCAGTGTCTCCCAAATATGAAGATGACTGAACAAAGTCTATCAGCGTGCTGTTGCAGTTTCTGTGGCTTTACTGAAATCTTCATAGAAATCATGATTGTACTTGACATTTCATTATCCAAGAGATAGAATGAAAACTTTTTGTTTCGGTGACTCAATTTTGCACTTAAAAAATACAAAAATTGCATTTACTTGCTTAATGATGATATCATATCTTACCACAGAACAGTGTTAAGGAAAAGACAGAAATAGACAATTTTGGACCAGTTTTTAGTTCTGAAAAGGTTGGGACATTGTGAACCAGAGGCAGGTCCTAGTGGTCTATGGATTCTCCCAAGGAGGAAAGGAGAGCCAGATTCCAGATGCTCTTATAGAAGGGCACTCACTCTCCTTCAAGACAAGAGCCACCTTCCAGACATCCTCCCTCCCTGCAAGCCACAGATCTCATTTGAATGGTGAGTACAGCATGACATTGTTTTTTCTGGAAAACCAGGCACATTTTTAAATTTTGGTAAATACACTAGGAAATTTCTGAGTGCACATAATATAACCTTTTTGCTATGAAATGTTAGTTCAGGGGTGGTTTGGAAAGTTTGGAATGCATTATGGGTATTTCCATTATTTTTTATGGGAAAAATAGTTTTGACTTACAACAAATTTGTGTTACACCCAGCCCTCAACAATGAATTGAGTTCGTAAGGGCCCACTGTTAAAGCATATCTTTAGGGAAAGAGTTTGTATTAAAACAAACAAACAAACAAACAAACAAACAAAAAAGTGAATGTCAAGCAAAAATGGAAGACAAGGCAATGTTGGAAGAGAAATAGGTAACTTTAATGTCAATAATGTGCCTATGACCCCAAACCTTCTTTTCAAACACAGCTCTGTGCTCATAAAGAGGAAGAGAGCTATGCTCAGGTTTAAGAGAGATATTAATTTGTAGGAATTTTCTTTCAGCTGCACGTTTAGAGATGGTGTATATCTTATTGAAGCAGAAATGGAAAACATCATTAATCTTACCACTAGTGAGGCAGGATTGGATGTATCCACTTTGTAAACAATTTAAACAATTTCCATTCCCTTCAAAATAACTTAAAAGCTCCTTCCTAAATAATTTCAACAGTTTATCTTCTTGTAAGGTCACTCAAATATATTCCTCAAATGTGTTTGAAATAAGACTTGTTAGGATAGACTATAAATAATGATGAACTTCTGTTTATTTAAAAAGAAACCTAGAAGAAAAGAATTCAAATTTCTTCACCATAAAGAAAGGATAAATATTTGACAATATAGCTATAGATATATTTACCTGAAATGAACAGTAAACAATATATATATATATATATATATATATATATATATATATATATAATATTCATGCTTTTTGTATACCAGTTAAATTTTAATTTGAAAATAACTCAAAATATAGAGTGGGAATTTTGAGTTTATAGTAAGTCCCTTACTTACAATTGAGTTCCAATCCAGAATGTCCCTAAGTTGGATGTATTCATTAAGACTCAACAAAGTGAGTCTTATACACATTTAACATGAATATGCAATGCAAAACATAAACACACACACGCACACATGCACACACACACAAAGATGCTAGGCACTATTACACTGTACCATAAGTACATAGCAGCAGAACTGACACAAAATCCCAGAAGATACTTAAGTTACTTCTGCGTAATGTGAAGTCCTTGCTATCTGTCAAAGCTTAGAACTCGAATATTCATAAATTAGGACTTAAGCACATTTGATACTAGGGATTACTTTGTTCATCAGTCAGTTTATTTTCTTTTATTTCTCTTTGTGTGAAGCAATTTTTTGAGACAATAAATAAGATTAAATGATAAAATCTATGAGGCTGAAGAAAAAGTTGGAGAAAAGCTAAGTAGAAAAAGTGAGGTTCAAGTTGGAAATTTTGGTCTTCTACAATGTATTGTAAGCAACTAAATTTTGCAAAAATGAAGTATTTCATTGACTAGAAATTGACACTGAGTTAATGGCTTGATGATATTTTAACTCACTAGCAGGACAATTGGAAAGCTTTTTTTGCTATGTTAACCTTAATTCATTCTAACATATGTAAATGTCTAAAATATTTGCATGTACTGTGCTAAATTCTTGAAATATTAAACTTAAGAAATCATTGGGAGTTTATAGATGTGTGAAAGAGAAACACGTGATTATAACTTCAGGCTCCATGTTTAAGATACAGGTGTTCTCAAAATGCACACAAAGTCAATCATGCTTGATTTTTATAGGAACAGAAGAAAAAGAGACATCACAGAAAGATGAGGATTTACAAGGGACCGGGATGGAGTTCTCCAAACTGGGAGGGCTCTCAACTTTCTAGATAACTAGAATACAATAAAAAATGGAGGTGTAAATTTGTAGTTGAGTTGTCAGTGAAGTTTGTTATGAATGAAGTAGCCAAAAGATTGGGAATTACACAAAAGATAAAAGGATGGGGAAATATGAAAGGACTTAGGAATGGAAAATGCTTAATATCTGGGTCAGCTTTTGGCTGAAATCTCTGAGAGAATATGTGTGGCTCTGAGCACGTGGCTGCACTGTGCATCGTGGAAAGAGCCCATGGTGGAGGAGTTCTATTCACCTGGGCATGGCTTGGAAACTAGGAGAGAGACAGGAACACGCAGTGTAACTCCCCAGGCCATGACTCCGGTGACCTAGCTTTCTTCTATTAGATCTCTTAAAAGTTCCACCACCTTCGAATAGCGCCACAGTCTGGGGGCAAAGACTTCAACACATGGACTTGGGGGGTCACTTGCCCAAGCTGCGGCACGTGATAATTTTAATTTCATCTTTTCTGGAAATGGAGGTCAGCAAAGGGTGGAGAGTGAGAAGCTAATCTGTTTAGACTTGTGCCTCAGCAGAGTAATTCCCCACAAAATATTAAAGAATTAAATGAAAGTCTCAATTTGGAAAATATACTTGAAACAGAAGGAGCATGATTAAATGTATATGTAATTGCATGTAGAATTCTTGATGTAGATGGATGTGAGGTGTATTACTTTTACAAATCTTGGTGAATATTATTAACTAATGTATAGATATGAGAGAAGAACCTCATCTAGAGAATATTTTGTATTTTATTTTTCCTATGGTAAATTTATATTTCATATAGAGTATTTGTGTTAATATAGTTCATTGTACTTAGAGAGAGAGAGAGAGAGAAAGAGAAACTAAGATTAGTCATGTAGGAATTTTGTAAAATTATAGAAAAAGCCCTGGTATTTGATTCACTTAAAAATGTCTCTGAAGAAATAAGGAATTGGGGCATGGAAAAAATACTAAAGAATAACATTTTCTTTAAAATGCCAAAATGTCAAAAATTTTGCCAAATTCTTAAGCTTCATAGTGTGAGAGTCTAAGAAATCAAGTAAAACATTGTAGAGAATTGAAGAAATTTGTTCTGAGTATTTATTCAGGGCCTCAGAATCCTATAGGAAAATGAAAGTTTTGGAGCACAGTGATCCAGATAAATAAGCAGTGATTATTTATAAACCTGAAAACCTGCTCCCAATCACTTAGACACAGACAAAAAGGAGGTGTTTGCCTTCCACAGCTGTCCAGTTGTCAAGGGCAGAATCCATCTGGAGGGGATGCCATTATCTATAATCTCTGAGAAATTTTTTTACTAAATACCTGCATTTTTTGAAAAATTCTTAGTTTTATTAAATGTCATTCTTTTCTTTTTTGTACCTAGAACAAAATACTCAACATACATAATTTAAAAGAGAGGAGGTTTTTGTGGTTCATTGCAATAGTCTTTTAGTGACTGTCTCCAAGGCAGAAATAGCATGGTGGAAGGAGCTGGGGATGTAACTGCTTACCTAATGGAAGCCTAGAAACATGGAGAGCAAAGAAAGGAACCAGGGGGGACCAGGAGGGACATACATTCTCCAAGATCACAACCCTTATGACCCCCCTTTTCAACCCAGACACCACCTAACATCATTCTGCTGTGATTCATCAGAGGATCCACTAATAAGGGTAATGCCTCATATCTGATCATCTTACAAAAGCCCCACCTCTGAACACACACACACACACACACACACACACACACACACACACCTTTTTGGGATTATTCTATATCTAAATCATAACATCAAGGAAAATAAACAATAGAGACTGATACAAGAATAATTCAGTTTTTAGAGTTATCAAGACATTAAATTCATAATTATGATTAATATATTGCGAAAAGAATGGTAGGGTAGTTATTTACTAAGATATAGAACTTATAAGAAAGAACATAATCATTATGTCCCTTCTTAAAATTATGAATTCAATGGAATGATCTTTAGATTTAACAGAGTAAAAGAGAGAATCAGTAAAATGGAGTAATGTAGTTGATAATGTCTAGGATGAACTATAGAATATACTATTCCCAGAACTCTCCTTGAAACACTAAAATTAAAAAAAAGTCACTAACCTATGCCTCTTTGTCTAATAAAAATGGTAAAACTAGGAATATCAATTACATTAAAATGAAAAGGCATTCCTGGCAAAGACACACTAAAAATGCTCAGTAAGAAAATTATCATAATTGACAATCAAATAATACAAGAAAGGATAAACAGAAATAAAAATCTGAGGATGAATAGAAATAATTCCAGATGTAGCCAGTAGTTCTAGCTGGGTTTTTGTGACTTGTAGCAAGGCATGGACTCTTCTTTTGGGATCTTTTTTTGAAAACAACATATAATTTGTATTGAATTGTAGACTCATGTTTTAGGGTACTATAATTGAATAAAATATCTTCTTAATAAATACAAACCTTCTTTAAATAAAGCATAATTGTGCCTGCTAATTTCAAGGCAAGGATTAAAGTCTAAGGTAGGTGGATTTGGGTAAGGAAAGTAATATTAATTGTTAAGAGAATATCTTAATTCTAGCAGTTCTAAAAATGTCAGAGATATTTCTAGTCATCAAATATACTCTTTGGAATTTGTATGGATTGCGAGTATAGCCAGCTAGCTGTGAAAATCTTTGGACTGGACATTATAAAACATGCTTTTGGGGAATTTGCAAATGATTCTTTGCACTCTTTGGTGAGTACTGGAAAAAGAGGATACAAGACACATATAAAGTAAAATTCTACTAGATAATGGCACCGTGTTAATATTCTAACCTGGTTTTCACTAATGAAACACATGGAACATTGGAAGTTCCTTCCTCCCAACTGCTGCATGTCACTATCATTTGAACCAAGAGGATCTACAGTCTGAGTGCTGACATCTGAGAGTATAAACTGTGTCTGCAGTAAGCTCAAAACACCTCCCTAGTTTTTATTTTATTTTCTTAGGTAGGTAGCTTGTGCTCTGAAATCACATCCATTTAGCTCTGGGCAAATGCTGTGGTTTTCATGGATTACAAAATGTGCTTGTCCCTTAAAAGTCTAAATGAATAATCTCATTTTGGCAAGTAAATATAATCAGTTCCTTCTGCCCAACTCTGCCTTTACTGGGGGGACAGATTAATAAAGGTGAGAAGTGAGTCGTCTAAGTGGTGCATTGATTCTTTGAGAAGCCATTGAAATACTCTGCCACTGGGGAAATCATGGAGACCAGATTGGGCCCACATATATGGCCCATCAGGGATAGACTTGTGAATATAGCGAGAGGAATTTGATAACTCCTGTCTTCTTTTGATGGCAGCTAAGTGCTTCCACTTAAAAATGCTTTCAATAAATTATTTTTAACATTCAGTCCTAAAGATGAATTTTTGCTTTTGGATGGGCTGTGAAGAGGTGGCAGGAGGTGGGAAGAAATGAAGGGAACAGCATCAATCAGCAGGGTGTCTGATTTTACACCAAGTGAAGCCTAAAGAACCCTAAAGACAAGAAATGAGATGTAACCACACCAAAATGATGTATCACATAAAGCAATAGTCCTCAACAGTAAACATTCAATAAGGACGGACAGCAATATCAAATGGGTTTTTCTAGTTTTCTCAAGAAAAAAAAAATGATGAATGAGTAAATAAGCCACAAAATATATAACAGATACTGTGAAAGTGAAGGGGAAGAAACTGCTCAAAAGGAAAGAACTGTGATAGTAGAAAGGAGAAAAGAAAGAAGGGAAGATTATAGATAGATAGAAAGATAGATAGATAGACAATAGATAGATAGACTCTCTATTAGTTCATCAAAAAGAATGGTTTGTGCTTTCATTGTTTAATGATTTTATCATGCCCGTATCTCATAATCTGACCAATTACTTTGAAGACAACAATACACATATTAGTCATTGTTAGTCTGTTATTTTATTTTGAAACTCTGTATCATCTTTATTCTTTTTTAAATTTTAGAATAAAAAATAGCATAGAACAAATATGAAAAAAAATTAAACAGTGATTATAAAATTTCCAATTTATTTTCCCATCTCCTATATCCAATAATGTAAGTGGATACACATAAATAAAATCAGGACGAAACACTATACTTCTTCCAGTTACCAAGAATTCTAATAAAAGAAACTCAAAAGAGATTCATATCCAACCCAGAAAGTACCTGTTCTATTTTATTTTTCCTTTCATTGTAAGACACTCATCTAGGTATATGAGTATTTTACAACCTAGTGCTTTATCTTCCAAAGGATTTGAGGCAGTAGTTACTTGTTAATCACCAACTATTTCACAGTTATATTTGAGTCCTAAAATAATCATTATCATTAACATATTGCATTCATTTTATGAGACCCCTCCTGTGCATGCTCACTTGATTAACAGAACCACCATGATTGCTATTTTGCTTGTATGTTTTCTTTCTTTTCAGGTTTGATTTCTATGTAGATTCTATTTTTGCCTGTTGTACAACTCACAAGTTAAACAATGTTACCTGTGTCTATGGTGCAGTCCTTTTATTATTTGCAGTATAATTTTCACATCATGTAAAACTGAAGCTTGGTCTTGAAAAGTTTTGTTCATTTTTTAATTTTTTAAAAATTTTTTTAGCATAAAGCATATGTTTAAATCATTGTGTCAAGATTCTTTAAATTTGAACCCATATCATAAAGTTGGTTTCAGTTTTCTTGTGTCTCAAGTAACAGTTTAAAGTATTAAAGCAATGTTAATTTCTGCAGTTTCTTAAGTTACATTAGAACCTAATAAGAAATTGGAAAACGATGTTTTATAAAATCAAAAGCCCATAGAAGGGTCTGGTTTCAATTAGTGGAAATTTAATATACAGGAATCAAGAATCCAGTTCCATTTTATTATTTTATTTGTCACATTAAACCAGAATTGGCATCATTTTTGACACTTCTATCAATTACACAACACAAAGAAATGTGTCTGTCCAGCAGAGGCTAAAGTGTTACTAGGCTGAGACTAGTTTTTAAAGAGTAAACATTGAAGTTAAAATGTGAAACAGTTTTAGCTTTTGCATTCTAGAAAGATTTAGACCACAATTCATTCAAGATGTTACCTTGACTATAAAATTCTTTAAACCAATTTTTTAATCCTCTCAATTTTTAGTAAACACTCAGTACCTGCTAATGTTGTCAGCTAAACCATGAAAGATAGTCTGAATCAGTGTTCAGAATTGGAACACAAAAAGAGAGCGGGGCTTCCAAAATAATCAGATTGTCTCTGATGGAGGCATAATCTTTTGGGAAAAGAGAACTGGACAGAAGGTTAGAAATGTAGGCTAGAGCCAGAGGTGGAAGTGCTCTCAATGTTAGGTTATGCAATTTATTTGGACAACAGTCAGTTTTACCAGGTTCTACCTAAACCACGCTCGATTTCCTAACTGATACACTTGCTCCCAGGCTCATGTAATATTTATCTATCTATCAGTTTGAGAGTGGTTTTCCAAATGGTATATCTGCTCAAGTCACTCTCTTGATGCCTTTCTATGGTTTCTCATTTCTTTCAGAATAAAGTCCAAACCGTTTCATTCATGATCTGTCACCTGACTTCTTCCACTGTTCATTTACCCCCGCCTAATCTGTCAGCTTCTTAAGGTTTCTGAAAACGCATTGTACTTTCTTGCTTTCCAATAAAGCCTTCTGTGAACAAAGAGATACTTGGATACCATTTTCATCTATCTCCTTCTTATCTTCCTAAAAGAAGCTCATAGATCTCTTCCCTTAGCGTCACTCTCACAGTGACAGTGCAGTTTCAACATTTCTACTTCACTGCCACAGAATCCTAAGCCCACTTTGATTTTGAAAATTATACTGTTTTTAAATTTCCCATTTTTAAGGGTTTTCCTTATGGACTGTGACTTCCTCAAAGGGAGAGCTTTTGGCTTTTATCTTTATTTAGAAACCCTGCAGTGGATGTTCAAATTTTTGTTACATAAATGGATTAATTAGTCAACATAAGCATGATCTGGGCTGTGCTTTAGAAAATTTAGTAATGCCCATAAGGAGAGGAAGAAGAAAACTGAAAGCGAGAGTACTGTGAAGGTTGAAGTGAAAGAGACGAATATTTGGCCCCACCGTAAACAGTAGCTATAAGACTTCCTTCATGAAGTATTTTATTCTCATGTCTCCAACTACTACCTGGACTAAAATGCCCCCAAATCCCAACTATGCAGCATTCATCCATCCCCTCGATTGCAGGAAGGTTCTGAAAAGAAGTGGAATGTGAAATTTGGAAGAAGGTAGATTGTGTTTCTACCGTGACTCTGTGATTCAGCCTTGTTGGAGTTAGTCTTAATGAATGTATTACCAAAAAAACCCAGAGCTTTGGCTTCTTTTTCAAAAAGAGAATAGCTTTTCATTACGAAGAATTATAAGATATAATTTAGGTAAGATTTATAATAGTCTCTTTTTGTCCACTTTTGTTTATTCTTTCTGAATTTCCAACCCTAAGATTTGTTCTTTTAAGTGTAATTGCAGTCATCAGAGCCTAAATATTAAAATGACTTACTGGTCTTTTTCGTCCTGTAAAATGGAGCTCATACCTTCTAGACTTCCCAGTGTGTATCCCAGGAAGCCCTTCCTCTCTCGATGTGAGTTTTACAAATTCACGTCTTTGCATAACTCTTCCTCTTGTCAGAGGACATGTCCTGCGTCTCTGTTCGTGCTTCCTTCATTCTTTAAGGCAGGCCTGAACACAGTTTTGAAGTTGGGGATAATCTCTGAACGTGTTATTAAGGCTACTAGTTTCTTTGCAGCATACACTGTCTTGTTGGATAGACTGTCCCTTTAAGTAAATTTTCTAATAGTAGCCCTATAAAGCCTTATAAGTAGCTCATGAATTACTAGATACTGAGGGCTACAATAAGATAGTAGAACACATATAGCCCCCTGTTCAAAGCATGCTCTGGTAAATGAGTTGAAGTATGTTAATTTATTGTGAGTAAATTTCCCCCAAGTTCAAATAGATCTTCTAATACATTATGATGAGCTTACACACAGCCCATAAAATGCAAGGCACCGAGCACGAGAATGCAATTAGGAGAACGTGGCGCCCTTTTCAGGGACCTCACCCTTGGGTCAAGCAAGCACGTTCAGCCAAATAATTGAAACAAACTTCTGATCAAACAGGGGCAGAGAAAGATCTTCCGGGTGTTTTAATTTCCACTGTACAGGGAAAGAATAATGACAATGCTTATTGTGAACCGTGATTATAAACTAGATGAAAGACATTTTTTATCCCAATGCCAGACTCTGTGGGGAGACAGAGGAGGTGGCCCTGCCCTTCAGATAAGACCCGAGGAGAGAAGCACTCCGTGGAGCTGCCCTTGTATCACCTAACCAAAAGTCTTATGCTGGATAACTCCACAGCTACGAAATCTGAGCGACTCATCAGGGTTCTGCTGCTTAAACTTAACCTAAAGCTACTGAGGAAATCCTGGCATTAAAAAAACAAAACAAAGCAAAACAAAACAAAACACAAGAACAAAGATAAAGACAGAAGAAAAGCATTCTTAATTGAAGCAGTTCCTTGAAATCAGTAAACCAGGATGATTTTTCTATCTTTTCACCTAATAAAAGAGTGACTTGCCTTAAGCAATTTGGAAAGATATAAAACTTTGCAATTCTAATAAATAATGAAAATACCTTCCTGGAGTTTTGGAGCCTATTCTTAAATTTATCCATTTTAGAATATAATTTCCTTTAAGGAAAATATTATATTATGGGTAATACTAAGAAATAATATATGTTTTATAAATATTTTAGAAATCTCAAAAACTAACTGCTAAGGGGATAGAGGGGACAATTTAGTTACTATTTCAACATGACCAAGAAAAAGCCACTGTTACAATAATCCTTACCTGTAAGATGATATGTTTGAAATCCTGAGACTTAGAGATACATTAAACAAGATTGCTGGTTCCTAGCAAAGGACTGAAAATTGGGAGCAATTCCTTAAAATATATTCTTCACATGCTTTAATATATTACCTTTATGGAAATGTTTCTCAACAATAGCTGCACACTAGAATTACCTGGAAAGCTTATGTGGTAATGGATCAGCACCAGGCCTGGACAATCTGGGCTGGGCTCAGACCTGGGGCCAGCAGTCAGCGCTAAGTATAATGTCCTATAAGGTATGACTTAAACTTTTTTGTAAGTGAAACTTGTCTTGTGTATGAAGAACCTGGGGTGATAGCCAGGAATCATTTCCCTAGCACTGTATTTCTGTAGCTCACCTTCCCACCTTCTCCCAGGATCTGAACACTTTGCAGGTCCATGTGACAATTTTCCCTCACACTCATTCACCAATTCAGGGATTACTCAGGGAGAAAGACCTGATGCTATGCTGAGATCCATTCTGTAAATGTTAGTTCAAAAATCTTTTTTAATCTCAGGCCAAAGAACACCTTAAAATTTCTTGGTAGGAGTTCATGAAGTGGCAGAAAAGAGAAAAAACTGTGTGTGTGTGTGTGTGTGTGTGTGTGTGTGTGTGTGTGTGTTAGAGGCTGGATTTTACATTCATGTGTTGAAACCCTTATTCTCAGTCCTTAGAAAAGCAGCAATTGCCTTGGAATGAAAGCATAAGAGTACATACAACCTAATATGAAGAGGAAATCTGGTCCCGAACATGTACTGAAAGCACACGATGTAAAGATACAGAGAGAAGAGAGTCATATGAAAATTAGAGATTCCGGAAGAAAAAGCTTTGCTGACGATTTCATCTTAGAGTTCCAGACTTTAGAATTGTAAGAAAAGACACTTCCGTTGTTACCACTCACTGCTACTTTGTACGGCAGCCCTGGAAACATGAATACCTGTTTGCTTTAAATATTGGGGTGACAGATTCTTGGTGACAGCCTCCTTAATATCCATGTACAGCATATTCTTCTTCCAAAAAGAAAATCCTAATTCACTCTTAGGGAATTAATTATTTATCTATCCTTATGTAAGTAAATTTCCTGGACTCAGGTTCACACAATAGCATCCTTCTGTATGTGGAGGTGAACATTTAAAAATCATCAGAGCCTGTGAACATGCAATGAGATATTTTATTAGGCTTCTGGGTTAGAAAACTTTCTTTTCTTGTGAGGTTAATAAAAAAAATGTTCTTTTTACCCTTGATCTGCCAAGGAATCAGTAGACCTAGTGTTATATTCCTGAAAGTTCTTTTGTTGTTGCAAGAAAAGAACACTTGACTGAGAATTGGGACATTAAACAATCTTTGGAGACTACAACTTGAAATATTAATCTCAGCACAACTTCTAGACTACCTATCATCTATCTATTTATTTATCTATTTAATGTATCTGTCTATCTAAGTTAATTACTGAGCCAAAGTGAATTGAGTTCTCCTTTATTTACTTACATCTGAGGAATCTCATATGGTACATTGTGCTATTTATTTATTATGCCATTTTAGCTCTTAGATGCTAAGATTTATCTCAGAGAATCAGGAGACATTGCTATCACATTATGAGTACCTAAAATCCAGTCTTTACTGTGTTCTCCAAAGTCCCACATTGCCTGAAGTCTTGTGAACTTCTTGGATTCCATCTCTAGCCCTCTCAGCCAGCTCCACCTTGCCTCAGGCATACTGTCCCTCTCAATAGGGCCAAGCTAATCTCTACCTCAGGGCCTTAGTATGTGCTCCCTCATATGCTAAGTGTTTTTGTTGCAGATTATCACACAGTTTACTCATTTTCTCAGCCCATTCAAAATCCCTAGTGTGCAAGTAAAGATTGTGTTCTTTGTAATTTGCTGCTGTCTCCTAATTCTTTAGTAAGGACTCAGGAATATACAATGGGGGACTAAAATATGCAGTGAATGTTTAGATATTTGAAAAATATTCAGTAAAAGACACATCTCTACAAAATACACCTGTTTGCTGCAAACACACGCATTTTGTTTCATTGTTCTTGCCAGTTTCTGAAGCAATCCTGGGAGTCCCCTTTCATGGTTAGTGCTGCTGGGTGTCATCGAACTGAAAAGCACTTATAAAAACATTCAGGTACCTCACTCACTGGATCTGGCACCATGCGACTTCTGGCTCTTTCCCCAAATCAAAACATCTACAAAAGGTTTTGAATTGATTCAGCAAATTGATGTAGTCACCATAGCTTGTAAAATACCCAAGAAAGAGGCCTCTTAGAACTTCTTGGAAAAGTAACAAGAATGATGGGATAAGGGTATTCAAAGGAAGAAAGCAAAAACAATTTGTCTTGTACTGTAATAAATTTTGACTTCATTTTCACTGTATTTTTGATCATTCCTCAGGTTTCAAATGAATGTGTGACTTAAAAATGAAAAGTGTGCTCACTGGGATATTATAAAGATCTGTTAGATGCTTTCCATTGAGAAACATGACTTCTGTTTTATGCATAGTGAGTTGGCAGGGTGAGTATTTAGGGAAATTTCCTCACTGTTGCTTCCCATATTTTGTTCTGAGGTTTTCAAACAAAGAATAGATGTTAGCTAGTTCTTCTGGTGAGGACTGTTCCTTGTAGTTTGCAGTTTCATAGGCTTCAAAGGATGTGGTCATCAATCTAATCAAATATCACCCGGCCAAGTCTTAGGATTGAGATCTTTGGCAGTGAATGCTCTCACTTAGATAAAGGAGGGACTGAGAGTGCGATATTAACTTATTCAATTACACAACCTTTGGACCCAATTTTCAACGCTGCGTATGTTAGACTTCAATGGAGAGGACAGGCTTTTACAACTTCTTGGTGTTCTGAGTTAGATGGAACTAAGCATTTCAAAACTTTAACTTACACTTTGACTCCTTTAAACACAGGTGAAAATACATGCTTTTTGTTGCCAGTCCCAGGTAGCAGTCTGCTGCAGCAACTCCTTGACACTAAAGTTTCTTCTCTAACAGGCATTTCCTCCCAGACAATAGAACAGTTTTAGTGACTGTCTTGAGACATGCCTTAGATCACCAGCATCCTATTCACTAATAACCTTCTAAACATACTCACTCAAAACCAAAGCAGGTTCAATACTGGTTCCTTGATATTTCTGTTTGCATCAACTACAGCTGGGTGTGTGTGCCCTCATCCATACATGCATTGGGTGACGTGTGACACTGCACTTCAGGAACAGAAACTACTTAAATATTTCAATCCAGAGGGAATTCATCATTAAAGTAGGTGCTTATGGATGTATTGGAAGATTGAAAGAGTAACATCTGATCAGCTCCACAATGATGACTCATCATTACAGTTACTGCGGGAACACCTGTCTCTGCCACAGCCTCTTTGCTTTGCTTGGTCTTGCTTTGCTTTGCCTTACTTATTACCTGTTTGCAATGCGTGATGTTTCCATTCATCGCAGGCAGTGGGTACACGGACTTCACATGTCTCGATTCTTTTTACTCTGCTTCCCCTCCCAACCTGCCTCCCTCCCTGTCTCAGGAACCCCCTGCTCCATCTTCATTATTATATTTGTTATTATAGCATGTGTGTGGGGTGTGTAATGATGACATTCACTGTGGGGAGTTGGTACATGTACATGAGATGATTCTTCAGTCTCTTTCCATTCCCTTCTCCTTTCTCACCCCACAATATATTTTCTATGTGTTAATCCTGAGTGATGTTTTTCAAATATTATGTAACCACTTAAGGCAAAATCCAAAGAATATAATTGACATTATTTTGCTCTTGTGATACAGTGGATCATGCCCTCTACTGTGAATGTTCTTCACACATTGTTTTTTTTTTTTCATGTTCTACATAATGTTCATATTGCTTGTTTGGGTTCTATTTTCCTTTCACTTTTGTTCATATCAGGAGCCCAGGAAAACTTTGGTAAATATGATCAATTTGTTTGCACATCATCATCACACCTACAATTCATTCTTTTGTTTTGCTTGATTATAGATACTGGAAAAGCAAAACATTTTTTTAATCATGGGTCCTTTCTAGTTAGGCACTGTGATATGGCTTTGGGTGTAACTAATTAGACATATGCAGTTTATAGGGATGAATGAAGGAAAGACCATTTATTTACTGTTTAAGCACTTCCTGTGGTCAGGCAAAGAGCACCAGAACTCCATTGGCTTCAGTATCAGTATTCTAGTTCTACTGACTGCAGGTGTTGATGAACAGTTGGGTAGGTGACAAGGAAGATTCTGTGATCAGAATTTTCTTTCATTTTTGATGGTAGGTTTCTGCAGTCATAGTTCATTTTCTAGACTGAAAATTAGTTTATGTCTGACTATTTGAATTCCATTGTTTAACAAGTTCTACTATGATTGCTTTGATTTCTGCTGTTATTTTAACACTTACTTCTTTTAGAAGATGTATATTATGGTTTAAATCTCGATATCCCCCCAAGAGCCTCCTGCGTTCACAGACAGTGTTTTGGAAGGATGATGGAATTACAAGTCCTGGATTGTGTCTAGGTGTCTTCCCAAACCTCACACAGTCATAAGTGCGGCTTTTCAGAGGTGCCGGAAAGTAATGCAGGTACAGAAAGTAATGCAGGGATTAAGGATGTGCTGCTGGGTTTGATTCATGGCATGATGCTAACATTAAGGTTGCCCAGTCTGGGTGTGAGTGCTACCCAGTTTAAAGGTCAGTCATTCCATCTTAGTCCTGTTCAGCTTATTCGGTTTGCATGTGGATCAGAGCTTTGTCTTATGGACCTGTGCTGTCAGCATCCACCTTCAGAATAAGATGATCTCGCTGGATTTCTAGCTATCCCATCTGCGACTCAACATTGCTGCAGCCTGATCATCTTTCAGAAAGTAAGGAAAGAAAACTCCACCACTTCTTAGCTCATTATTTCAAAGATTTGTTAAATGAAGGATATACTGGTTTTGCTAAAGAGGAATAATTTCAATGGACACCCAGTCATCTATATGTCAAGAGTTTAAGTCTACAGTTGATTATTAGTTATTAATTTATTTTTTACTAGTCTATGTTTGCAGTCTATGATTACATTCATTGTGCGGAGTTGGTCTATGTATGTATGTATGTATGTATGTATATAGCACATTTTTATTCTAGTTTAAGGCCCTCTTTCCATATTCACCCTTCCACCTCTGATGATAATTATCCAAATCTACAAGGAGAAGAAAGCCTTGAGCTACTTAGCAGTCCATATAAACACAGTCTTACTCTGGAATTGCCAGAGGGGCATAGGCCAAATCATTTAATGCAAAATTTCATGTGATACTTAATCAGCAAGAACTTGGTGCAGAATTTGGTCATTGTTATTTTCTTCCCCCGCAGTCCTTTGAATTCTATTCTCAGTCTCACACCCAGAAGTCATTATTGTTTCATGTAAATCTCTTATTTTTCCTCCACAAGTCAAATGAGTTTTCTAATTTTATATACAGTTTTCTCCCTTATTGAAACACTGGGGAATTACAGAATGGTTTTCTCTCTGGGAAAATCAAAACAGGACAATTATCTTCCTCTCTCTAATTCCCATGACAGACATCATTGTTTGATTACAACATTTTGTTTCTGTTGAGATAAAATGCTTCACAACCTCTCTCAATATAGAACTCCAAATATTCAAAGCCACTTGGTTAGAGTTAGTTCTGTTGGTGAAAATTTTCTCCACTGCAGAATTTATTTAATTCATATGATGATCACATATGGAGGATCAACGTAGGGTATTTCAAATGGAGAGAGTTTTCAGTAAGTTTTTAAATATTTTCTGCTTGGTATCTGGAGGGGCTGTGGCTTCATGAAAACAAATGCATGCAAGTAGCCTGGTTAGTAAAGTAAATTTTTAAATAAAATTAATAATCATACAGAAGAGTGAATAAAAGTATAAGTAATTGATTTATTTCTATAAAATTACTGTACAGTTATATTGAAGTGTAGGGATGTAATTGATCAGTTTTACTGATGTATCCCATTCTTTTGTAGTGTAGGGCTCTTTCTGGTGTTGTCTGTTTGTTTTCACAGTGCTGTGGGTCGAAGCTAGGGCCTTGCAAGTGCTTAGCATGTGCTCTACTGCTCAGCTTCTTAAGAACGGTATGGCTGTTGACTTTCTTCCCCATCATCTTTGTACGATATACACAGACCTTTCTGTTGGGCTCATATCTGATTGTGAAAAATCTCAGGTTTTGGTAGAATAGGAGTTATCAGTGAAGCCAATGCACTTGGAGACTGAAAAGGTACACAATCAATCCCTGTGCTGGAGCAGCACATATACATTAACTCATTCTGCGCCAAATAGGAGAGATGAACTTCCAATCATGACATAGGTATGTTTTTAAATTTAGTGTATAATGATGAATATTTTCCTTAGATGATATGCATTCCACCCCCACTAGCAGTGTGTAAGAGGCTCAGTCCTCTATACACTCAGTACTTATGGGTGTGAGTTTATAGTATTCTCTCACTTTGCTTCCCATGGGCACATGTATAATCAGCTCAACTGATCAGCTCAGATAAACAATGGAAATGTGGACATTCACATTGTGAAAACTTGCTTGAGCCTCTCTCTTGCTTATGTTTTACATTTTATGGTTTTCTTTATTTTTTTGATTTCTTGGTGCTGATTTTGTATTCTGGAGAGAAGTTAAAAGGCATATAGAAGAGAATTTAAAAGCCAGTTGCCCAGTCTCACCTTGATCTCCTTGTCTTAGGCTCCCTAGTAACTTGGATTTTGATTCCTATAAAGTCATAAAAACATTCCGCTTTTAAAAAAGAAGTAACAAGCAATTTAATATTCCATGCCTTGACTCTCCAGGCTAACTTGAAGCATGGGGTAAAAGATGAAGAGAGTCCAACAAGCATCTTGGCCTCTTCGTCTCATGCGTTTATCACCTCTAAGCTAAGAAAGGAAGTCGTTGTTAATACAAATTGCTTCACCTTCACAGCAAAGATCATATAATGTCATTGTACCTCGCCCTTTTCACCAAAGTGCTAAGAACTCATCCTAAGAATGTGTTCCACAGCTCTAATAAGAAAATCAGAAATCATGTCATCATCTGGAACTAGATGTAAGCTATTAACACAGAGATTTTCTATTATTCTTTGCACTGTCAACTGTTCTCATACCATTCTATTTTAACATCTCTCACTATGAAGAGGCAACTCAATCTACTTTTATATTCATAAAAGTCTTCCCTCCCATATTTGTAAATCTCTGAATTTTTATGACCATCTGTTCATTTTCCGTTTCCCAGGATACAGAGCAGGGTTCAATCCCAGATCCTTTATTTTTTTTCTTCTCTTTATTCAAGAAACTGCCTTTTTTTACTTAACTTTTTTTAGTGCCTGGAAGAATGCAGGGCCTAATAACATTCCATCTGAGGTGATAGCCACTTACTTCGCCTACATACCATCGAGATCTCTTCCCTCTCTTCCCATGTCCCAGTTCTCATTAACACAACTCCAGATTTCACTCGTGCTGGCAAAACAATTTCTGTCAATCTTCCTTCAGTAATTATCTTAATTCCCACAGAAAGCGCTTTTTATCCTTAAGGTTCAGAGACCCATTCTGTAGAAATGACTGTAATTTTTTCAAGCTTTCAAGTTGTTTTGTTCAGCTTTTCTGGGTGACAAGGAGAAGGATGTGATAGCCAAAGCATTATATGAGTAAGACAAGGGACAGGAAGCACCGTTCTCCATTCTTCACTTCTAAGCCATGTTGCCCAGATGTATGCTCCTTTATTCCACTCTGAAATTCCCTCAGACCGGCCTTTCTTAGCTTTTCTTTAAAAATGACAGTCCTCAACCTACTAATCAATTACTGTATCTATCAAAATCATGAGTGCTGAGCAGTAGGTGGGGAGCTGGGATATGTTTCATTCACACTTGAGTGTTTCAGCGTCAGGAAACGGGTTTAAATCCCATTCTGTCAGATGACCACACATACTTATCTTCATCAGGACTGTTAATGTACGCTCGTAACAAATAACCTTACAGTTCTGGTAGCAACACAAGAAAAGGGTATTTATTTCTAGCTCTCATAAAACCCAGTTCAGACTGCTTGACTCTTCCTGGGTATCTGTAATCCAGATAGTGAAAAGGAAAGGCTTCCTTTCCCTTCATGGAGCGATACCAGACATTTCCTAAGGCCTCTGATGAATTCCTGAATTTGCCTGATGAGCGTGTATGAAGTAAGCCATCATCACTACACAGGACATTTTAGGGGCCAAGAGAGAAGTGGGTTCATTATTTTCATTCATATTCCATTGCACATGATGAGGAATAGGATCCAATTTAGATGCAAGGATGCCGGAAACTGTAGTCTCTCATGTTCTGAGGGAAAAATAGTTAATATTGAAAGAGTCCTTTTCTTTGAAATTTTGTCAAATATTAAATACAGCCAATATTGCCACTTACCTAAAGTTTGATGTGCAACTTGTGGCCACAAGAAAAACTATTAAATTTTAAAGGGCTAGAACTATGGCTTTGGGGAACCAAACTGAATTTTAAGCAACAGCAAAGCTTTTAAAATATTAGAAGAACCCACAACTGGAAGAATGTGAGAAAACAGCTTGCACTTGCAGCCAGAAAGGGTGGTGAAGGGGAGCTGGCTTGGCTGCCAGCTTGGCCAGGGCTCCGGAATAATAGAATAACCAGGTGTTTATCATCTAATTGTTTTCACTCACAGTCTAGTGACTTGTTGAGCTACTAACTTTCCATCCCTGAGTGGGTAACGGAGTGCGGAACATACTGTGGATGGCGGTGCTGTGTGTACCGCCCTGTTCTACCTAAGGATGTTTCGGGCCTAGGTGGTGCACTCATATGGCAGTGTCACCTCGTGACACTGTAGCCATGTTCACCTGTGGAAGTTCACTCTATGAAGCTTGTGCAGTGATAAAATTTTATCTAGGAACATATGAAGGTAGAAGAATGTAGAATGTAATGACTATGAGACAGCATTCCTGGGAGGGCAGAGCAGGTGGAATCCTTTCCGGGGTCCCCATGTCTTCCTGGACACATTGCAGATGACAACTCTAGGATGGAATCTTCACTATTATTATCTTTATTATTGAGAGGATGGTATCTTTATTATTATTATCTTTATTGCTAAGAGGATGGTATCTTTATTTTTCACTTTTCAGAGAGAATATTTTCTTACATTATCACAAGGCCACTGCGTTTCTAGACTCCTGGTTTCGTCATCGATTTTAATCTCTTAAAAATTTGCACCAGTGATCTTCCTGTGCCATTTCCCTGCTGGAGCCCATTTTCCTTAATTGAATTATATTGGCTCAGTGCTATTGCCACCTTTTCTCACCCACAGAACAGTTTAGACTCTTCTGATGCTACCAGTTCTGAGCAGCTGGAGCTCACTTCTCAGCACCACTGCTAAATGGACTTTATTTTTTTAATTAGTAGAGGACACCTCCTGTCTTTACTCTGCCAGCTTTCCCTGCGACACATTACTGCTGTGGAGCTGTGGTCATGATGCTCTTTCCTGTGGAGGTTTGTAGACCTGCGGCAGACACTGACCTTATGAGATGAAAGTTATTGATTTAAATCCAGAGTTCACATAAGGCTTGGGCTCTACTGGTTATAACTGCTTTTTCAATAATAAGTACAGGATAGGTAAATATCCATCATTTCAGTTAGTTAATAAAAATATACAGCTTTTTAGAAATTTATATGGAAGGAAAGACAAAATGTCTCAAGCAAAAAAGGCTGAGACCATCATGTCCACTTTCTTGGTTCTCTGGTTCTTCCTTTTCCTTCCATTAAGCTTTCTGTCTCAGGAAATGCTGCGTCATCCACAAAACCACTTTTGCTGGACACCTGAAGTCCTCCTTGTCTGCGCTGTCTTCCTCAGTAACCTAAGCAGAAAGTCCTTCACTGTTTGCTTCCGTTCCTCTCCACCGCCCCTTCCTTTTCCATGTCGTGGTATTTTATGAAAAGAAGAATAAAGATGCGCCATGTGCAACTCCAATTAATGCAACTACTAACTCCAATTACTGCAAACATTGGATGCCATACCATGCGCTACGACAAATAATATTAACAGTACCGAAAAATAGGATGGGAGACCTAGAGGAAGAAGGGAGAGGGGAGAAGGAAGGGGAAGGGAGTTAAAAACATAAGGAGAGAAATGTGCTGAAATAGTACGTGTAACCGATTTCCCAAGAGGACTGTAAAGTACAGGAAATGCAAACGTAGAAATAAAACGAAAATGTTTTCAAGAGGGCCTTCTAGTTGATTTGGCCTCTTTCTACTCTTGCCCACAGTGATTGATTCTTTGTAAAGAAACAACAGACATCTTGTTCACATGTAAAGTAGAGGATGTCGCTGGCCCTCGAAAGCGCCCAGGAGCGTGATGGCGTTTGTGATGAAATCCGAGCTCCTTGTGTTGGTTTGCAGAGCCCTGCTATCTTTGGTCTCCTAGTCACTGTGCTTCCTCTTACTTGTGTAATAAGCCAGTTAGATGGTCAGTCTTACATTGGAGTCTTTATATAAGTTTGTCTCTGTGTTTTTCTCCTGTACTGTCCGTACAGCTCATTTCTTTCCTTGCCAGGTATCTCAGTCTTCTCATGGGTTTCTCTACTGACTACCTGCAGCATTTACCTGCTTCTAGGTCTCAATGTCTTACATGTTTTCTTTTTTACTGATTAATGAATCTGTCATTTTAATACTTTTCTGTTTATTGAAATCACATTAGAACAAATCATTTCACAACAGAGATTGTAACTGTCTTGTGCACTTTTTTTTTAAAAGAAAAAGCACATGCAATGTATAAATAAATCATTAATTTTATAAGCCATTTATCTAAACCTTCTTTGTACTGAGGAGTAAGTGGTGGAAACTGAGTCCAGAACAACTGTGGCTGAAATGATTCTTCTTCACCCATGGTCTAGATTTTTATTATCTGTTTATCATATGCTAAGGTAATTACTACATGTTGTAGATAAGGAGGTCAGAAAAATACATGTCTCCCATATCTCTAAGAAATTTGCAAGTTAGTTCAAAACAAGTACCCTCCCTAATCAAAACATTAGTGTAAATTTGGTATTTCAGGAAACTGCAATTAAGAACATGAGCTTTGAGAGTGTCTTGTTGGAAAGAAGAACATCCTCAAAGGGAGAAGTTGTGCAAAGTTGAGAGGAATCATTAAAACATGAGGGAACAAAGAAAGGCTGGTGAGGGTAGTGTGGAGTAGGGCGTTAGCCTGGAGTCAGGAGAGAGGAAGGGGTGGGTGAGGCCGAGGCAAGAACCCTAAGACATCAGCATCTGCGTATTTTGTCAGAATTGAGAGAAGGAGGTCAGGAAAGTACAGGCTTCAGTGAGAACTGACATGATGAGATTAAAGTTCTCAAGTAATCAATTTGTTAACTAAAGTGGACATTATGGCGTTTAGTCAGAGGGAGGTTACTGATGACTCTAGGAGAATTTTAGTGAAGTAAGGTGGGTAGATATTTGAATGTATGAAGTAAAGGAGGGAATTACTAGTTAAGAGGACACAGCACATGGAAGAAGGTAATTAAGCATCTCTTAAATATAAATCTATTATTTCCTAGTCAGTTCCAAACTGCAAAACAATTTGTATATGTTTAAATAATTGACAGAGTAATTATAAATGGAGAAAATAAATTTTGATGGTATTTAGGCTTGAGTACCATCTTAATTGCATACATAGTTAAATCAAAAATTGTCAAGTGTCCCACAGCAAACACACATAATTGGGCAAAATAATAATTGATAAAGCAGACATATAGTACGCACAACATGTAATTGGTTACAGTATAATTGACCTGGCTCTTAACACAGTTCCTAGTCCTTAACTGCATATATTGCTGCCCACATGGGAAATCTCACAAAGGAACTATAGTAACTGTTTAGATGAATCTTGCAGTTTACTTCTCAGTAGCATTCTACAAACACTTCACACCCACAATTTAGTATTTTTACAGATGTCTCTGAAGGGATGAATAGATTTACACCCATAATCTGAATTGAGCCAGGAGTAAATAGACTTCTGAATTTGCTTTTGGCCCTTCCACAGAACTCAAGGCCTATCCAAACTAGGAAGAAACGTGAACCATCTCCAGCCCTGTCTATCTCCCGTCCTATTATGGCAAACGTAGCAGATCTGAATTTTTTTTGCCATAACTTGTCAGAGATAAGAGCTTGTTCCCATGCTGAAGACAGTATAAAAGTTTATGATCTTATTGACTTCACACAGTTCCATCAGACCTCAGTATTATTGATTTAATGACTCTTTCCTCCTCCCCGTTTTTCTCATTCAAGTCCATAGCTACCCCTTGGTTTATTAGAGTGCCAGTACTCAGGGCTTTTTTATTACTTATCTACAAACTCATTTTGAAGGATATCTGCCCATAAATTACTCACCAACCATTTAGATACAGATCCAGAATATAATAAATATCAAGAAATTGGAGAAAACAGACCTGAGAAGAGCTCAGATCTCTTTTCGCTCTGTTTGTTGATTGCACTTCCGACAAAATTTGAAATAAAGAGGAATTTAAAGGGAAATGTCACCTGGCGTGTGGTATATCTGTGCCTTGTAGCAGATGGCGTGGCTCTACACGGGGAGAGGGATGAGACGCCACACGCGTGGCTGGAGTGGAAGGATTCTGAGCGACTGGTGTTCCTGGGCAGTAGCCGGCAGGCTCTGGCATTAGCAGCTTTATTATGTTCAGCTGTGGGCTGAGCAGTCCTGGCTCCTAATGTTTGCAGCACTATAACAGCTGTCCCTCTGCTTCATGCAGGGTGACGTGTAAAGTGACGGTAGCAGGTGGGAAGATTGATAGGATGGAGGTGGATGGGGAGATAATGTGCTTTAGTCTAACTTTCATTTACAGAGGAAGAAAAGGAAGCATGGATTTTACTTTAAAAATGGGTTTTGCTGTTTAAAAAGAATTATATGAGAAAGGTAATACTGTGCCCCATTTTGAAAATTTTCTAAATTATAGTTCCCATGAATCTTGTGTTGTATACAAAAATTGGACGCCCTACTGTGAAGTCATAGTCAGGAAGAGAGTGAGTTTTCAAACACATTGGCCTTTAAAGAAGCTTAGCATGCATTTAGCAGCATGATATTTGCAAATATTGGGGTGTCATTTACAAACATCAGGAATAGTTTTTGTCTTGCTTCTATCCTAAATGACTCTAAGAATGGAAGAGATGAAGGTCTCTGATTAGAGATTGTTGTGTCATTTCACTTGTTGACCACCTTATGTAGTAATATTGGTTTTCTAAGAAGATTGTTCTAATATTTTCAAATTGTTTTAAGGCATCCTTAGCTGATAATGGTTTGTACTTTCAGCAGTGCATAGCCTGTTTGCATGTTAATCATCTCCCCAAACAACTGAGAACTGTGCACATGGGCTCAGGGTAGTTCCCTAAATGCTACAGATAGACATGTGCTGGTTCCCAGGAACAGTCTCCTCATTCCGTTAGGTGGTAACAAACGGATTTTGCTGTTGGTGTCATGCTAATCAGATATGTGTGCTATGCGTTTTAACATTTTTACGTTGCTACTTGACGTGAAGCACCAGTAACATAGTATGAAAATTGTGTCTACATTTCTGTGCCATATGGTTTTTGTCCACACACTGCTGAAGCAACTAGCTAATTCAATAAATGCAATCAAACAAATTGTACATACAGAGGAATATTGTAACAGCATCTAGTATTGAGCTAATGGCATTAGTGGTACAGCCTCAATGACACTTTATTATGGGTAAACAAAGAAATGTAAGACAGAAGGTTGTGAAAACTGCACTTAGCGAAGTGTCTATGCAAACTCAATTTTAGTCTCCATTCCTCACAGTCATTTCAATCTCTTTTGTGTCTTCTTATCACTTTTTGAAGCAAAACTACTCACATTAATACTTCTAAAATTATGACAAAAGACATAGTCCCAAAAATGTTTGTTATTTTCCTTCATAAGTGGGATAATGATTATTTTAGGCCAAAGATAGTTAATGTAAATAAACTTGAATGAGTATGGATGAACTTCAAGTAAACACATTACATTGAAATCCAAAGTGCCCCACTCTGCTGGGTACTGAATTACATTTTAAGTGACCTAGTTACAAGGAATGTGTATTTCTTAGTTACAAGGAATGTGTATTTCCCCAATTACTGTATTATTCTACGTTTTACTCTTAGCATGCTGATATGGTATGTGGTTAAATATGTAAAAATGGGAAAGAAAATTGAAATACAAACAACCAAAGTAAAAATTCAATATTAGAAAAAGAAAAAAAAATGAGAGTACATATATATTTTCTGGTTGCTGAGACAAAACATTTAAAGTCATAAAGTAGAAGAGAAAGTGCATTTTTGACACACAGATTCAGTCTATTGTTGGCTTGCTGCAAGATAGAAGAACCCTAATGAGAAGGTGTGGCAAAAGAAAGCTTTTCAACTATGGCATCCAGGAAACAAAGCTCAAGAGAGGTGCTAAGGACAAGAACACACTACCAGGGCACTGTCCCAGTCATCCAGCTACAATCAGGCCCTATCTCCTAATAGTATGTTCAGCTACTATAATCATCAGAGGAAGAATTCACTGATGAGTGCAGTGCTCCATTATTCCATCAGCTTCTAAACTATGAGATTTTGGAGAGACATTTTATATCTAAAATTGATATTTAAAAGACTCATGCCCATCTGACTATGCAAAATGCATCCGGTGTATCTCTAAAAGTCACCAAGTCTTAAGGGTTCTAGTATTGCTGAAAAGTTGAGGTAAAAAATGTCTTGTGAGATTCA
Organism: Hydrochoerus hydrochaeris; assembly: GCA_004027455.1. NCBI lineage: Eukaryota > Metazoa > Chordata > Mammalia > Rodentia > Hydrochaeridae > Hydrochoerus > Hydrochoerus hydrochaeris. Next base: position 302,603 of record PVLA01000761.1, read on the forward strand.
AAGCAAAGACTGAGAACCAGCAGGGCAAACATAAAATCCTGCAGCTCTGTGTCCAGTGCCTCAGACAGATTGTCATAAATTGTGAGTTCTGTAGGACTGGTACAACACTGCTAGTTATGGCCCCCACACTCTCTCTTTTGGGGTGGCTTCACTCACTGTCTGTGGCTTTTCTTAACAGATTTTCTATGTTGTTGACATCTCTAACTTTTGGGGTCTCCACTGCATATTTGGCTTCACTCTCATAGCTTCACACATAGCTCTCTTTGAGGCACATTATTTGTTCTCCCTAGCTTTCTTCTGAAATCTAGGTTGAAAATTCTCTGACTCCACAAATTTTGCATTTGGCATGCCTGTCTTAGCTACTTTCTCATTTCTGAGACACTATCAAACATCAACAATTTAAAAGAAAGATTTATTTGGGCTCACAGTTTGTAGTAGTTTCAGTCTACAATACACTGGTTCCAAGTCAGGGCAGCAAGACAGAGGAAAAGTACTTTCACTGAATGGTGGCAGGAAGCAGAGGGAGACTAAGGAAGCAGGGTGCAGATACACTCTTCCAATCATCCCCAAGAGATCCACCTCCTACCAACACCTCATTTGGCTAAAAACACATTAGTGGACTAATCCATTGATAAGTATCAAGCCCCCATGATCTGATCACCTCTTAAAAGCTCCACAGAAAAGGGTATGAGGATTTAGTGGGGCATCCAGAATAAACCACAACATTGCCTATAAAACCAATGCCCACATAGGTAGCTCTGGTGTCCTGCTGCAAGTGGGAGAAGTAGCTGGGTCCCCTTGGACTATGGATGCAGTGGCCTCTGGGTATCTGGGTAGCTGAGTTCAGAATCAATTACATAGGCCTCTCCTTCTAAAGCAGGAGTCCCAGGGGTTCTTTTCTCAAATTAAAGCATTTATAGTTTTGAGTCTGTGATGGGGGTCCTGCTGATCCCTAAAATTTTCTCAACCTTTCTTTAATATTATCCTAATATAAATGTAATGTATTTGATTTGTTTTTAATGGTGATCTTTCAGCAGACTCTTTCACTGTGACTCCAACTTTTTAGACATTTTTTACAACTTTAAGCTTTTCAAATAATTAAGCTCTGACTTTTGTCACTGATTTTCACTGTAGATCTCCTTTAAAGTGTCTAACAGTATCCATACTGCAGCCTGAGTGCTGAGATACTTTGAAATTTCATGCACCATATCAATTAGTATGCATACCTTAATCTCAGTATCCTGCAAAGTCTCATAACATAGGCAAAACGAAAGTTTTTTTTTCCGTTAGAGTACAACACACATCATCTCTAGTTCTATAGCCAATTAAGTTTTTTTCCTTGTTATCAGTTCCTGAGCCTAACCTTTAATTTCCACGTTCCTAACAGCATCTTGTTTTAATGAATTCCACCACTATTCCAAATCAAGCATCACTCACAGTACTCTAAAGCTTTTTCAGCCTACACCTCCAAATTTCTCCAAATTCCTTCTGCAAACTAGGTGTGGAGACTTCTGAACCACAAGGTCAAATATACTCAGAGAATCAACCTCACTTCTCTGATACCAATATCTCTATTATTCTCTTTCCATCTCCTTGGATGTGGCTTCTTCACAAACTTGACCAGACTGTTTATCTTTGTACATTTTTAGTTCTGTTCCCTGGAGTGGATATCATTCTCATCAACCTTCCTCTATGTTCTTCACACTGCTACGTTAAATTGGCTATGTAGGATCTTCAGAGAAGCTGCTCCCTCTCTGTGCCCCACAAAGAAGAGAGAGGATTTCCATGGAAGGTCTGGATTTCCGTCTAATACTACACATTAGCTTAAATGAACATCTTTGAATCAAGAATCACAAAGTGACTTATGTGTGAAGTACATAAGAGTTAATAAGGAAAGTTGGATATTAAACTTGAAGGTGAGATGCTATTAAAAAGAAAAAATGGACAAATACTCCCAGATTGCTCAAAACATCAAAATTCTAACTACAAATTCTATTTAACCAGTAAAATAGAGTTGGTTTATGATTTGAATGTTAGCCTATCCTGAAAGTTTCATTTCTAATTTGCAATTTTTCCTGTGACAAAATAAAATCTTCCAAAGTTCATATTTTTCCATCTTTACTGTTATTCTTTTATTACCAATTTGTGCTGCCTAAAACTATCTTGATTTGTGGATGAAAGCCCTGATGAATTCTCCAAGCTGTAATTTTCTCATTTACAGACAATAAAATGATTTATTATGCTTTTATAAAACTCTTTCTGATGCAAAATCGTGTCCTAAAGTTAAATGAAACTTCTCTATATTAAAATGGTCCACGCGCCTGTTCTAGACCATTTCTAATTATCTTCAGTTAGTTGGCTCTGCTACGCTCTAACATTCCTTAGGTACATCTATATGAAACTTTATGTATCTCTACGATAATGAATCTAAAAAGGCTCTTATCTATCAATGTCATGAATAGTATAAGAAAAATATTAGAATTTGTGAACCAAAAGGAACAGTGCATCCAAAGCATTACTTACTTTCCTATATGTCCTGAGAAATATGCAAAGTATTGCTCAGGCTGCAGATTGGTGGAAGTTACAAGCCAAGTGAGGAAACAGGAGCTTTAAAAGACTGTCTTCTATGGTTGTATAATGACCCGGTTCCAATTGTCCCATCAACCTCCAAATCATGGTACCATGAAATCACTGGGAATAGGACAATTGTCCTCAGTGACAACATATTTTTTTCCTGCCTCCTGCCACTCTACAAGCATTCCATCATCATAGGTTATGGTGTCTGTATCCAAAAGGCAGCCACACATTTGACAGCATTTGAATTTGTGGATTGTTCAAAGGAACCTTTTCCTCCAGTCAGGCTGGGCACAACAATTAACATAGCGTGGATTCTGCCATTCTCAAGTTTCTGATTTGTTTTGATGTCAGGAACACAAAGATCATATTCCTTTTGTTAGAATACTAAGCTCAAAGGAATAGTATTCAGAAGGAGCAATTACTAAAGTTGAGTAGGTCAATAAGTATGTCTGTAAGAGGTGAGTAGGAGGGTCACGTGATGCTGGAGTTACAGTACCAAATATCACAGCCACTACAGCATAGCTTGGACTAAGATATAGCTACTAAGAGATATATCTTTTTTCCACAACCTCTAAGCACAAAGAAAGGTGCTACAGTAACTATTGTTACTGGAGCAAATAATTTTGTGAAATATGGGAGTCTGAGCCCTGTAACCTCTAAATGCCTGTTTCAGAGCTAGCATTCAGTGATTCTAAAAGAATTTGGCATGTCCCTGTGCTCCTGCACATTATCTCTTAATGCTGTGCTTTCTTTCATAGACGAGGTTTCTGAGGACAGGCCCAGGAGCCAGGAGGAGAATGATAATTCATGATTAACAGGAACGCCACCTGTCTCAAGATAGCCTTCCTGAGAAAGGTCAGCTGTGGCTGGGAGTAAATACTGTTCTCCGGCAGAATAAAAGTGCTACATTATATGGTCCTTTCCCTGCTCATTTTTGCCTTTTGTACTCTTGCCTTTGCAAATGTTGACTTCCTGGGAAAGCACGAAAGGTCAGAAGCGAGTATGTTAAAGAGGTGAACACGTTTCTTTTTCATTTGTGTTTATATGGCTAAGGAAGACGGAACTAGAAGAAAAGTGGATTTGTCCTTGAACTGAGGGGCTAAAGCTGCTGTCTTCTTGAATAAGACTATCACAAGCCTGGGAGAAGATATCAAATACTGCTGCAATAATGATTTACATGCAGAAGAGGAAAATGAATCCGTGTTAGGTCTGATGTTATCTGACTGACCAGTCACTTTTGGCAAACAAAATTCAGTGCCTGAGAAGTTCCAGCTTGGAGAATTAAGACGCCTGGAGAAAACTGTTACTGACATAGGAAATGCTCAAATACAAGGTGAACAGGACACAGACATACTCAAATGTGAAAAGGTCCATTAGGAGAAAGTTTTATAAAAACAGAGAAATGCTTTGAACAGGATAAACAGCGATGAAACCGTTCCTCCATGGACTACTGCTCAGGCTAATACTTAAATTCATTGACGTTAGAGTGGCTCAGGTGTTAATGCTGTCCAATCCTATTACTTTACTGCTGTGTCATTCATCCAAACAAATAAAAACAACCCACTGAAGTATGAGTTCTTTTACTTACTCAATGATGCCTGTACCAATCTTAATATTTGAGATATGTTGGTAGAGAAATAATTTAATATCTAACACTAGTTGCCAATATTTTTTATACTTTCTCAGGGTAAATACAAACACATATATACATAGGCTTATACATAATTGTCTATCTATAATTTTGCTGGGAATTAAAAATAAACAAGTGTTACTGACAGTTCCATAATTTTGTAGCACACATTCACACAGAAAAAGAGTATATCCTCAGAGGTAATGACTGCTCTTTCTTTCTTTCTTTCTTTCTTTCTTTCTTTCTTTCTTTCTTTCTTTCTTTCTTTCTTTCTTTCTTGGATAAATGCATTGCATTGACCTTATTTTCTCATGCCACAAATTTAGAAATTAATTATGAATTGGCACCATGCCTTGAATTGGCATTTGGAGCATTTTGACCTATAGTACTATTATCTGGACCAGAATAAATTTATTCTCCCTCCCCTCTTCCCATTTTTTAGTGTGCATAGTTTTCCTTTTTCTCCTCTTCCTCCCTTTTCCTGCTGTTTTTCTTCCTTTGTTTCTGCCATGCTTTAAGATACAAGGAACAGAACTCTTTTGATTTTGCATCTTAAGCCTATCAAGGTTTCTGACAAATATGTTAGAAGCTTGTCTCATTGTTCAAAGATGCCCCATAGGTTACTCTGCAATCAAGCAATGGGAATCATTCTCAGTACTTGAAGAGACAAAGTGCAAGATAGGGACATACTTAGGGATAGGGCTGGAGAGCTGAGAGTACAGCTAAGGAGAGAGTGTGGAACACGATAGCTAGTCGGCAATTGCAAAAAGAGGAATTGCACCTGAGGCTGGAGACAAACGTTAATGAGAAACATATGCCAAGCATGGATGCCAGGGGCCCAATGAAAGCAGTTGGTACTAAATATACTTGAATGGTGAATGTTTGAGACTATTATTACTATTTGTGAATTTCCAAGATGTCAAACATTACAGATTGTTACTGTTTCAGGAACAAGGGGATCAAGAGATAGAGGACGGAGGGCAGGGGATAGGGGATGAAAGAAGTATTTGAGATGAGTTATGCACACGGACCGGCTCTGCACAAGGATGTAAGAATGCACCACACACATGGACCAATAAGCTAAAGTAAAATAGAGAATCGCAGAAAAACTCCAAATTATTAACGGTTCATTTTTAACAATGTCTTCTTTCTCATGTCTCAGACACCATGAAACAGACTGTTCACATGAACATGTCGGAACATGAATTTCCATGCTTTTGAGTGGAGTGTGCTATTTTTTCTTAAATGACGACTTAGTTTAAGGAAGTACTGTTTGTTAAGCTTGTGCTGACGAATTAAAGGATTCTTGCATAAATGTGTGCTCACATTCATCTTTCATTGCCTTCAAAATCACATTAAAAGGAAATGAGCCCAAAGAATTTGCTATATATTTAGTTTAATTTCATTTACTCACTCTTTTATGATTTATGAAAACTTCGAATGGCCCCCGTCTTCTTAAGTTAATTCTGGACGTGATGATTATCCTTCATTGCCTGAGTCATCTCCGCATGGGTGTCCTGCAGCATCAGTCCGGTCCATCGGCCCCAGCCAGAGGTCCTGCCACACCGTGTCCCTTCCTGACTTCCTTGCTTGTGTGAGCACCGTCATCGGTCTCCTAGTCATCCACAAAGGGAAGCTTATACTTCACTCAGATCCCTCTCTCTCTTCACCTCAAATCGTATCATTTGTCATTACATGAATTTGACTCTGTTTTTGTAACAGTTGAATCATCTTCCTTCTCTTCATTCCTTTCTCTTTGATTCTAATTTAGGCCACCGTTATTTCTACTGCACATTGAGACAAATATTTACTTCGTATTTTTCTTGTTTCAATCAACTGATTCATATTAATTGTTCTGAAGTTCAATTATTTCTTCTTCAGTGTCTCCTCTTTCCCTATGGGAGAAGACCCAAATGGATCAGTGAAAATATAATCTTTCCAATATTACTTTGATTAGATGATTTTCATCACCATGAAAAAATGCTTTTTTATTTTAAAAAAATGTAAAAGAAAGGAAAATCATGCCCCAGCCCCACTTTCTTTTCCAGCAACTGCCCCATTTATTTTCTTCTCCCTAGAGCAAAACTTCTTGAATCAGTGTACAAGCGCACTGATTGTCTTCATTTCTCCTGTCACACGGCCTCTTGAACACATTCCAATCAAGTTTTGCACTAACTAAACTTACAGTCCTCAAGGTCATAACTTGGTGTCACTGTATGCCATATCATTTTTCAATCTTCATTTTACTTGGCCTATCAAAATATTTTGGTAGCTGATTACCTTTGCATTCTTAAAACACTTTCCCCCCCCCCCGTCTCAGTTTCTGTATTTGGATTTTTCTCCCATTATTCTGGCTTTTCCTTGTTAGATTATTTTGAATGAAGTCCCTTGTTATGGCCAGTTCCCAAATATTGGCACCCACTTGGCTGACCTTGAATCCTTCTCCACCAACATTTACTCAATTAGATTATTTCAGTCTTATCATTTTACATACCATTTATTTATATACCATTTTATATACCATTTATATTATATTACATTATTATACTTCTATCTCATATCTACATTTCTCTTTTATAGTTCAGCCCAATGCATCTAACTGCTCCAGTAACACATCCAGCTGGCTAGCTGGGGTGCATATCAAAATTAATATGCATTAATTGAGTTCTTCATGTTCTAATAAAAAGCAAAGCCAAATTAACTAAAAATAATGGCTTCTGTAGTCTTCCTCCACCCATCATTCTTTCAGTATCTGAGGCCAGAAGCGTTAAGATAGCTATCTCCTACTTCACTTTCCTTCACACGTCACAACTCCCCTCTATCCCGGGCCCTCATGATCATCTTGACATACTATTCTCTTCTCTCATCTGGATTATGGGCCCGGCCTTCTCACAGCTTCTACTTCTGATTCCTGCTAGCTTGTCTCTATGATATAGGCCGATAGTTGAAAAGTAAAAACTAGGCTGAGCTCCTTTTATGGCCAAACCCTCCATCAGTTTCCCAAACCTCACAGACTAAATATGAACGCGTTTACTGTTTTGCACAGGGCCCTCAGTGAAGTGGTGGTAAGTTCTCTTTCTGGCCCATCGTGCAGTAAGTTTCCCTTCGTTACCTGTCCACCCACATCCTCCCGTTCCTGACCTGCTTCCTCTGCAGGGCCTTGTGCTAGCATTGTGTTTCTTTGTTTCTGATAAACATGTTTTCACTCACACATCCAGATGATTGATGCATGCTGTGATGAAAAAGTCACTTTCTCAAAGAAGTCACTTCTTCGGCTCCTCCCTCCAGCCCTTCCTGATTCTGTTTTTTGTGTTCTTTCCCTTTGTGTCATTTTCTACTGTGATGTGTATTTTAACTGTTAATCTTGCGTGACATTTGTCACTCCAATGTATTGATGGCAAATATTTTTGTCTCCTTCGTGCACTACTAGATCAATGCCTAGAACTGCACATAGCACACGGCAGGTGTCCAGTAATGAACTGTGAGTCGATTACTGTACTTTCTACTATTTACATTTTGGTGCAAAAATACATGTGCTTTTGCCAGATGCACAACCGTTTCTTTTCCTTCCTTTCTTTGATTGAGTAGCTTCTTCCTTTGCCTGGAATATCTTTCCTCCTTTTTCTCAACCTCTGCAAGTTTAAATCTCTTATACTTTCGCATGGATTTAAAAAGTTACACTGTCTACTGTAACTTTACAATTTTTTTTTCAATCCAAAGTGCTCTGGACTTTGTTTTGGTGCCCATTATAAATTGGCCCCAACCAAAAGTAGCCTCTTTCCTTTCTGAGGACCCTTAGCATTTAGTCAGCTTGTACGTCTCACACTGGCACTCAGATCCCTCTGCTCTTCCTCTCTGAACCCTGCGTCCAGAGCCATCTGTGTGGTCTTTTCCTTCCAGACTTTAGACACGTTAGGGTCGACTCTCTTGTTACAGTATTATTCCCCATATGTCTCTGTTTTGCTCTGCTTTCTTTTTATTGCTCTTTTCATTTCTCTAACCTTAACATTCAGAGAGTGCCCCAAAGAGCTTGATATGTTTCTATTTCTTTATATATTTCTCCTCTCCCTGAAATAATTTTCAATCAAAGTAGATTTTAAACTATGGTTTTCAGAGGCTAGGGATTTTGCAGTTTCTCACTGTAGAGAGAAAAGGGGGAGTAAGAGAATCGAATTCCTAGAATCTTTCCACATGGTTAGTCTTAGCTCCTATAACCTTTATAACTATTTAGTGTACCAGAAATGTACACAGGTGAGTGCACACATGCATACTGTGTCTTTGACAAAACAACTCTTTTTTCTTAAACATATATATTTTTAAAGTATATACACTTATATACTTTTTTTTTTTGAGACCGAGTCTTGCTATGCAGTTCAGGCTGGCCTTGAACTCACTTTGCAGTCCAGGATAGTCTTGAACTCACAATGACCCTCCTGCCTCAGCCTCCCAAAGGCTGGGGTTACAGGTGTGTGGAACCACGCCCGGCTTTAAAGCTGGATATATTAAGTAGAGCAATTTCCAACTTCCTTTTGAATCAAGTCCCAGACCATATTTATAATATCGTTTTGAACTTGATAAAGCTGCAAGTAGCAGTCCTTGTCTAGGTTCAAATTCTTCCAAATAAAATCATAATAGAGCAACAAGATGCTTTATTGACTTCACTTACAGCATCTTCTCTTTATAGATGGTTAAAATAAGCCCCAAGAGTGATTAACTGGTTCATATTCACAGTATTAGTACAAAAGTTGATCAAAAATAAGAAATTTAGGTTTCATCAGAAAAAACATTCTATACTCCATCCTGCCAAAATATCGAGTATCTTCATCAGCTTTATATTGATCCGATACATTCTCCAGCCTGTTGAATGTGAAACCTGCCTTCATTTATCAAGTATTCTGTGTTTAATGGGCAAAGTTTTCTAGTGACCATTTCTATAGCAGAACATTTCTAGTCTTGTTCTATGTAACAAGTTTTCCAGTTTTAGAGTCAGCATTATGAAAAAATAGAGATAAAAATGAAAAAAATAACTAATAAATACAATTTATGGAAAATCGTATAGTTGATTGTGAAGATTAAATCCTTATTTGATGACTCCAGAAGGATGGGAATTATTTAGGAGGCTCAGCAGGGGGTTAATAGGACAATCATGAAGGTAGACATCTCAGATTAATTTTCTGCCCTGTCATCTACAGCATGAGATCTTGAGCAATTCATTTGATATTTCTAAGCCTTTGGTTCCTCATCAAGCATTAAAATGGCAACAATAATAATATTGTTGCATAGATTAAATTAGATAAATCATGCAAGAGACATTGTATCGGGTTATTTTCTTAATAAACTGTGGGGATCGTCAACTGAGTGACACACACTGAGTAAAAATACAAAATTAACAATGAATGTATTACATTATTAATGTGATTCCTAATGTCACACACAGACTGGATAATCTTACCTGTTTGTTGTTACACACTGTGTATTTATGATGAAACTCTGAACCCCCATCTGCTCTTCTGGTTTTAGTACAGAGCTGCCTAACACATAACGAATAATAAATTTTTGTTTCTGTATCTTTCAGTTGGTACAAATATGTCATCTATCACATAATGTTCCTTGTCTGCAGCCTCGCACAGATCTGATGATGCGTGACTGTGCTTTATGTTGTTTATTTAGTTTAAACTGAAGGAACAAAACAGACCAACTTACCTGTGCCATCACATCTTCTAAGCCAATATCAAATGCCTTGGTGAGGTTAATGTAATTTGTATGCAGATTCCTGGGAGGAAGAGGGAACTGCTGACCTCCTGTTCTGCTGCTTGGAGTCTCCGTGGACCCTGAAACAGAGTTTAAAATATTAATGCATTGAATAATAAATTAGAGTACATAGTAAATGAGGTGTGAGCACAACAACTTTAATTAGTTTTGCACACATTTTAGTGATTGTTTGGCCATTAACTCCAGCAAATATAAAAATGCAAGGGGAAAAAAAAGATGTACGAGCTCCTTATTACTTAGCTTTGTTTTAGCTGAAGCATTTGCAAAGATGTATATCATTTTAATTTTAGTTCCAAAGGCTTTTATGTAAATTAATTGCATTGGAGAATTGGCAAGAACATTTTATTCAATTTGGAACAGCAGTGATTATAAGCTTTACATTAATATAACAACAATTTAACAATGGCTGATAGATGGGCCACAGCCATGCAATTATCAAAAGTGAGCCACTCTCTTGATCTCTAATTAGGTCTATAAGCAAATAGAGTTTTGCCGGCACTAATTGCCATATTAAAGTTGGCAGTGAGGTAGCAAGCGAGCTCATGTTAAGGTAGTCAGCACAGGGTGCTGTTTATCCAAAGATTTTTCCATTTTCTGATTCAATCAGATATGTAATTCAATTATATATGTTGTGGAAATAGACATTTAAGGGAATTGGAAAGTGGTCTGCTTCTCTTTCTCTATGACCATTTGTCTCCTTAACTGCAGGCATCAGTACTCGTTGTTTGAAGTACTGGGTTATATTTTCCTCCCTCTCTCCTTGCTTAGACTCCTGTCCTCTAATAGCTCTTACTCGGCACCCAGGACGTCCCGTGCTTCGTGCCAGACAAATACGCAGATGGAAGATGGACAATTCCTTGATTTGCTGCTCCATTTTAGCAGGGATTAAAAAACACTTAGAGGGGATTTGGAAGGCATTTGAGCTAGATATTGTGGGACCAATTTTAAAGGACCCAGGAAATCCCTTTATTCTTTTCAGTTATTGACTAAAAGCTTGGCCCATTATGTAATAGACTATTTGTTTTAATTTTTTTCTGTAGCTTATTCCAATGGGTACATCAATAACACTTCACAGGAAAAGGCATTTTCATTTAGGCATCAGGCCAAGTTTAAACTAGATCTGGCAAAGGTGATTTTCTAGGAAAAAGTCTATAAGAAATTAAACTAGAAAGATCAGTAAAAGGGTAGATTTTAAATGATCTCACCTCAAAAAAGTATTAATATATGAAGTAATGCATGTGTTAATTAGCTTGGTTTACACAGTCCACACTGTGTATATTTCAAATCACCTGATATATGATATAAATTCATACCATGTATCAATTTAAAAATATGTCATGCATGTGTGTTTCTAAAAGGAGGCTGAACACTTTAAATACTTCCAATATAAAAGAACAGGTCTGGAACTGTTTTCAAAACAGACCTCAAGTAACACAAATGTCTACAGCAAAGAATGTCATCTAATGCTACCATGAAGTAATTTCAGATCTTAGCCTAAATCCTTTGGACTCGTAGCAGTGCCATGCAAAGAAATAATATGCAAAGTCCCCAAAGAGCAAAATGTGAAAGCATAGGATAATTACTTGTGGAAAAGTATATAAAACATGAGCACTGTTGTGCATGTCATTATAAAACACATGAAAAAGACTTATATTCCTTTCTCTTTCATGCATTAGGGCTTCACTGTCACTGGTAATTACTACTCACCCTAGGAAAGGGAATGTTGTGTTTGAGCTCTTTTGCACTTAACCGTTACTTGTTGGACAAATAGGAGGGTGGAGTGGTTTGCCCGTAGCTTACATGGCAAGAGGCACATCTCAAATGAAGAGCAGAACTGGCATCTCCTTGTCTGGCCCAAAGGATGTTGTGCAACAGGAGAGAGAAAAGCCCTTCTCTGAGCTTTTCTGAGCATGAGGGCTAGTGATCAACTTGAGCAAAATTGATAGAGTCTGACTTCCTGTTCACAACCTTGAGTCACCAGCACAATGCCACTAATGGAACCTGCCATCAGAATAAATAACAGAAATCTCAAAAGCTGTGTGTGAATTTGCACAATGCAGAGGAGGAGGGAGCAAAGCCAGGGGAATCCTTGGGCAGGGGAGCAAGCTCACAAAGATGAATGTGCTCATGAGCGCATCACAGCAAGAAACCAGCCTCTTAGGTACTTCCCCTGAGCAAGAGAAGAAGTAGTTAAAAAATAAAATAAAATAAATAGAAGAGCAATAGTTGGCTCCCACAGTTGAATTTCTGTCCCTTGTTATGGCGTTCCTAGATTACGCTCATCCTTTCAATGAACCATGAATTCATACAGCCTTGTGTGATTGTGTTGTGCAGATAGAAATTATAGAAACTGAGAGGGTATGACCTTCTCTTCATCCTCAGCCTGGACTCTGGCATTCATGAAAGTAACCCCTCACCGCATTGCGGGAATAGGTTCAGAGACTCTTTGACATGCTCACTGATAGCAAAGCTGTCTGCTGGAGAGGGAGAGGGAGACAACTCAGCTTTTGGAGGGTCCATTGGTGGAAAGTTGCCCTGGCAAGTGTCTATGGAGAACCTGTTCTTTGTCTCAGGTTTATATAATCTTAGTGCTCAAACTTTCAATGTATGCTTGTGTGGTGGAAGACTGAGTGTGTGAGAAAGAGTACCTAATTTCAGACAAATACTGTTCAAAATGTTACTTTTTTCTGTCAGGCCCATGACTTGCTAACTCTTTTTACAATTATTTTGTCATAATTTTATGTGACTGGCAAAAGGCTACCACTTGCAGCTTGGTAGCAATCCTGACAATTCTTTACCTGGATGAAGAAAATAAACTCCTCAAACTTTAGCAAACATTAAAAAGAACAGCTACTCTTTGACTACCTACCCCATCCAGAATGTTTTTACTCCATGCCTGAATGTGCATATATTTCATTTTTACAATTTTATTAAAATGCGAGTATTATCTTTTAAATTCTCTTACAAAAATATTTATTGCTAATACATATTCATAGTACACAATTTTTACGTTCATTGTGGGGGAGTGGATATGTGTACATAATGGATCTTAATGCTTTTTATTTCACTTCACCTCTCTTCCTCCTTCTCTTCCTTCATCTCAAGATCCCTGTCTCATTTACCAAATATCTATCTTCCCACTTCCTATTGTCTCTGTTTTCCTTTGCTCTTTAAATTATTTATTTCTGAGCTTTCTAATTTAAGAGGAGTCCAAAGATCCAGTATTTTAAAACTAACATTCTAGCACTGTGTCTCGGTGAGATATTCCTTGGGTCATTGGAAAGATCACTGGGTCCCAAGGGTCACAGTAGCCAGGTTACTTTACATCAGGTTCATTGTTGATAACAGGAAGTCCCTGGCATAAATGATCTTCAAGTAATCCTCTTTCTAAAAATTCTGTGTTTTAATGTTATTTGTATTAAGGTTTTGTGTTGTTCTCCAATGCTTAGCATGATTAAACTTTTACCATCACATCAAAAAGAACACCCACTTAAACAACTGGAAAATCATAGATAAGTAACAGTGAGTTTACAGCAGATGAGGATGAAGGGAATGGTTAGTTGCTGCAGGAGAGTGACTAAGACCCTGGAAAAGGCCACGTTGACCTCCTGAGAGGATTGTGATGCCTATAGCAAAGCACTATGTACCTGAGTCACAGCAGACATCTACCAGGACTGAAAGATGGACCTCAGAGACAGCTGAATTGAGAAATTGTACCCTGAAGTGACCCTGGCTAGTAACAGTGATGAAGAGCTTTAGCTATGAGTTTTGAATCCAGTTTTGGGTGTATTTCATATCACTTGATGTCTGTTTTTTCATAACTTTGACCTATATAGGTCAGTAGAGTGTTGCAAAGGAAGAAACTCCAGATGTCAAGAGTCAGACAAGAATTGAAGTCACTGAGAGGTTGGGTGTCTGGATTCATGGCACATGCTCTAGTTTTGTCTTAGGATTTCAGAGTTCTAGCAAGGTTTTCATCCCAAAATTCTATAGCCAATTTACTCTGCAGGAGATATGCATCATTGGACTGAGGCTAAATGGTCATTTTTTTTTTAATGTGCTTGCCCTTAATTAATAGTTTAGTCTTTCAGAGCTTCCTCTGTTACACTTAAGTGGGTTTTGTACTTGGTTTTGCATGACAATAGGTTTGTTGCCCCATTCCAGTGCAGAAAAGCAACCAATTAGTTCTAGCTCCCCATTCCTTCTCACTTCTGTGAACAACTGCCCTGTTTATAATTGCTTAAGTACAACTAATGCAACTCAACAAGATCATAGCTGGACACTGCTAATGCACTTACTTAAAAGATGATTAAATTTGTTAAGCATTTGGACCAATACAGTTCCTAATAAATGCATTGGAAAGATATGACAGCCTGGGTGAGTGAGTTAAAGACTCATTATTTGGACTACTAGTGTTTTCGCATTAAAATCATGATTCTTGTCAAGTCCATTAGCTGTTTTGCAAAAGAAGAGCTGTCATTTCATTAAGCTGCTCCACACATATTAGCAGCTCCAGGGTGAGTTCTGGTCACTTCTTGTCTATGTCATGATGCTCTCTGAGGGCTGACTTCCCCTGGTGTATGCCAGCAGCCTACAGGTCTTCATTGTGCGAGAAGATATCATGGGTCTAACTGAAGAACCAGCAATTTATTTAAGAAGTGTAGAAAGCCCTATTGTAAACTGTTGTCTTCTTAGTTGAATTACCTCAGTTTTCATAAAATAGAAAGAACCAAATCTATTGAAATCAGAGCATTAGGCAACCGACTAAATTTACTTTTTAGTGAAGGGTACAACACGGATTGGAATTCAGATCTTTTACTTTCTCATTCAGTGTTCTTTCCGATAAATCACACTGCCCCACAAATGGACTTCCTGTGTTAATTTCTCTAATTCTTCATTTAAATAATAAGTATCTATTGAACCATTCTATACAAGGCACTGTTCCAGTGATGGAGTTATATCAGTGAACAAGGTTAAATTCCTGCCTACAAGCCACTTAAATCAGCTTAGAAGTATATCATATAATGCTCAGTTAAATAAATCAGGAAAATGGAATGGAGAGAAATGAGACGCCCTTTAAAGTACGGGGTTAGGAAAAACCTGTGTGAGGCTGTGCTGCTAGAACAGCGAATTGGCCGAACGGAGGGTGAGAAACAAGTCACGCAGAGAAGAAAATTGCAAAGGCCCTGAGGCAAAAATAAATGTTGGGAGTTTGTGTCCACAGAATAGCAATGAAGCCAGTGTGTCCAATAGCGAGGTGGCTGATAATAGCAGGAGACAAGTACATATTTATAGATAGTGATTATTTCTTGTTCCTATATAAGTAAAATTGCAAACCTGGGGAAAAGAGAAAGAACATGCATCTTATTAAGAAGGCCAGTAAGTGGCTGTATAATATGGAAATATTAAATTTTCTCAATGATAAAAAAATTCAATCCAACAAATGACCCCTCGAGGCCAGTATTCTATCTTAAATTCAACCCACGTTGACTGAGCAGTGATAACGTGGAAGGCATTGGGAGGTACAGAGCCAAGTGGATGTGATTTTTCTTTCCTGAGACACGAGTGAAATAGCAAGAACAACAAGAATAAAAATGAATAGAACAAAGGAAAAGAAAAGATTAGTAAAGCAGACTGTAAGAAGACCTCAAGTGATGGGAAGGTTGGGAAGCTTACTGGAAGATGCAGACAGGTAAGTGCAGAGGTGACGGACTCACTGGGAGATACGTGCCTCAGACAGGGGCTGAGAGTCCCTAACAAGCTGAGGAATCAGGACGCGTGCGAGGAAGGAGGTGACTGGCAGCCGTGCCACGGGAGCGACAAGTCCTGCCTGGTTGGAACACAGAGTAAAGGGGATAAAATAGATAAAGTTAAAACAGTAACTTAAAAAAGCTTTAGATGTTTTGATTAGGAACTGGACCTAATTAATTGGGCAATAAACATGGGGTGTGCAAAAAATACAAAGAATGTTTAAATATTTTTTTAAGTTACAGTGAAAGACACATTACTTTTTATCCCCTTAAAAATACTATCTCTTACTTCAAACATGCTTGTTCCACTGTTCTTGTCACCTTCTGAATCAGTGCTCGTGAGGAAAAGGTAGGTTTGTGGGGCATCTACCATGGACTAGTAGGCGTGGCACCGTGCAACTTCCGGTTCTTCCCCGAGTCAAATCATCCTGGATGTTGAGTGTCCTCAAAGACTTCAAAACTTCAATGCATCCATGAGATCACAACTGAAAGTGCTGGTGGAAGAGGATGTGAACTGTGAACTGCTAAGTGCTGGCTGTGAGCAAGGCACTGGAAGACACGGAGCCAAGTGCTTGAGAGGCATTGAGGGCAGTGACTTTATTCCTGCAGTATTTTTAAAATTTAAGTACATTATATTTTTCCACTACATTTCTAGAGCTATTAATAGTTTTGTGCCAGAGTGACCATGACAATGGAAATGAATTGGATTCCTATTAGTTCTTTATGTAGTTATCATCAAGCAATAGAGGTATATTTTTGAAACTTTAAAAACTTTTGAAACTCTTAAGTTCCCTGAAATCTTACTTAGTACCTGTATCTATAGACAGGTAAAAATAGAACTTATTTGTTTTAAAGTGGGTGAGAATTCCTGACCTCTTAACCTCTTTTTCCACATCTGATGAAGTCTCAAAGGCATTTTTAAGGAAACCAAAGTTCATGAGAAACAGTCTAAAAACCATTCAGCTAAAGCACTGTGGATTTATCCTCATTTTAAACTCTTCATTTGGTAAAATGTTGCATTGCATTTTCTTTGTTTTAAAAGATGTTCTTTTCAAAAATGGGTGAGTTGCCACCACAGGCATCTCTATATTCTGCCCATTCTAGTGTTGGAGATGAGGTTATGGATATGACGAAAACACCTCATAGAGTGTAAGAGTCATTAGAGCAACCTGCTTATAACAGGCTTCAAAACCTTGGGATGCAGCAAATGGACTTTTAAGTGGTTACACAAATTTGAGGAAACATGAGTAAATTTCAGCCAACAGTAATCATGATCCATCCTTTTTAAAAGTTATTTTCCTAGTGTGAGCTCACTTATGTTCTTGCAGACTTT
Source organism: Hydrochoerus hydrochaeris (assembly GCA_004027455.1). Taxonomy (NCBI): domain Eukaryota; kingdom Metazoa; phylum Chordata; class Mammalia; order Rodentia; family Hydrochaeridae; genus Hydrochoerus; species Hydrochoerus hydrochaeris. Next base: position 319,665 of record PVLA01000761.1, read on the forward strand.
AATCTTCTGCAAATGGAAGCAAGGAGGTCAGTAGTGACATTTGTCGGCAAATGAGAATATCAAAAAGAGCAGAAATGAATGCAGATTCACCTCCCTTCTCGCTTATGCAACTAGATGCTAGATGTGAATGAACAGCACAACACTGATTTATGAGTTTCATTCAATTTTGAATTTGTCACTGGCTCAAAACAAGAGAACCTGTAGGATTTCTGAGTTCTCATAAATGCTATTTCCTCCATTTCCTTAGCCCCTTCTCTGCATTAGTTGCTCTGATTCCCCCAGAAAATTTACACATCTCTCTGAAGACATGCTTCTTCCTGTTACTATCAAGCTTTTACACTTGCCTGCCTCCCCTGTGAAGCTACTGTGAGATTGGAGCAGACCCGGGGAGTCGATGTCCTGTGCTACAGCAGGACCAGTGGATGCTAGTCAGCAGCACCTCAGGCCAGCAGCTGCTTCCACACAGGAATGTGTATGTGCTGGTGCTTGCCAGGCAGGCATTGTGCCACTGAACTACACCCTTGGACCCAATCTGTGTGGACTTTACCTCCAATTCTAAAATGGAAAGTCTTTCTTCTCTCTTGCCATAGAAAGAAATGGCAGGTAAAATCAGAGGAGAGTACCCCAAGAAAGATACCCTTTTACAATTAATTTAATGATATTTTAGATTAAGTTTTCTGGGTTTCTCATCTTTGTCAGTGAATTGGGAAACATATCCCAATATTTCATAGGTTTATCATATACATAATATAATCAAATCATATAAAATGAACCAACCCACTTGGAAATATCTAAAGTTTACATTTATTTTTAAAATTTTATTTGAAGAGGAAAAAAAAGCAAAACATAAAAAAGGGTAGAAACAATACAGAATTTCAGCAAAAAAACCAATAAGAAATCACTAGTTGATAAATTACATATTATCTTCTTAGACATAGTTGTTCAAGTTAAAAAATTAAAGCATACGAAGTGGACATTCAAACGGTGGGGCTGCAAACAGTTCTGTTCAATGATCCAATAAAAACTTAGCAATATGGTTATCAATCCTACACACTTAAACATACATGCAGTTATATCCTTCAGAGCATAAAGTTTACATTTGAATGAAAAAAGAAACATATGATGCATCCTGTTTCTGTAAAACACCAGAGGTTTAAATCAAGTCACCTTCACATCTTTGCTTGAGGGTTTTTTTTTCGTTTTTGGGTTTTATTTTTTGGGGGTACCGGGGATCAAACTCACAGCTGTGCACTTGCAAGGCAGGCGCTCGTGCCACTGAACTTAATCCCCAACCTTCACTCACTTTAAATCTAGAAAATAGCCAGAGGAATATGTGGTTAAGATAGAACAAAATAAATGAGACTTTACTGAATAAATTAAATCTTAGGGTTTATTTCTGGAAGCAGGAATTGGTATCACTTGAGCCAAGGATTAGTCAAAACAAGATAGAGAGAAGGAGAACATCGGTGCTTACTAATCTGTTTTTACAAATCTAGATTGAAAATACTGAGTGAAAGCTCACCTCCTCACAGAGTCCACTGCCTCAGACCTCTGGTGTGAGGTGTGGCATGCGACAGAGGGGCAGGAAGGTGTGGAGGGTGAGCAGCAGAGTCCAGGGATCTCTCCAAGCGGCAGATCCACTTTACCACTTTCATGTGCTGAACTCCCAGAATTGATTAAAGACTTGCAACTTATGAAAAACCCCAAAGCCAGCCGCTCTACTTTTCCAACTCTGCCTAAAGAACACCACTGATACCTATTTCACTGTCTATTAAAGCTATTATTCATGTCTACGGATAATTTTCACTATTACAAAATCTCAATTAGATTTCAAAGAAATCTGTTTCTTGTACTTACTCATTTTGTTTCTATCAGTTAGGCATAGCACCTACAAAAACTATACCTTCTCTTTTCCACAGTGGATTACAGATGCTGAAAGTCTGATAACTTACTTGATAGATCTGCTTTTCTTTCCATGAAAAGATTATAATAGTATGTTTTTAGAAGATAAGATTTCATAGATTATTACCAACCTGCATTCTCTACCATACAAGTGCTTCTGTTTGTTAGATTCAGAGTAATTACTTGAAAACTCTTCTTTTTAATATCACCCATATATGAGGAAATGAGCTAGACTATGTCCTGCTTGATTTGCATCAGTCTTATTAAATATTTATAGCTCAGATATCTGTTGCAAGGAGCATTCTTTTGTGATCTTTTGTAACTTAATGTTCTTATTGCTTCAACCTTAATTTCACAAATTTGGGAAGCTTAATATCATTATCAGAAGCTTGGAAGAAACTCAGAACCTCCCTTTTCAAGGTCATTCCTGGCTCTGGACATTAATCACTCTCAGTGCCAGTTGGATGGTAGTCTCCAGGTTCTTAAATACCTGCACTTTTCTTTTAACACCTAATTATCCTTGGTTTAACCTAAAACCCTTATGTCTCTCTTCTCATTACCACATCAAAAGAAATTCACCAGTGACCTCAGACTATGGTGATGGTTTCACTCAGGGTTAAGGATACTTATTTAAAATAATGTAAATTCCTTAAAGTAATCCTTGGTTGTGCAGGAAGTCCTTTAGCCATTTCTCACAGGCCTTTGGCCTCTGTACCACTTCTTGTCCAGGCCTCTTTTCTTAGCATTTTTCCATTCAGTAGTAAAACCACATGTCCTCCATTTTCTTCTCTAGAGCAATTTCATTCTCTTCTCATTTCCAAGCTTGCTGATGTCTCTGTTAAAACTTTGAAATTTCAGTGGGCCAGGGATGTAGCTCAATGGCACATCACCTGCCTGCCATGCTTGAGATCCTGAGTTCAATTTCTGGCACCAAAAAAAAAAAAAAAAAGATTTTAATTTGAAAGAATTCACTTTTGGTTAGAGAGATTTTTTTTCAGATCTTACATATGAGACAGGTTGTTGTTTCAGTTACATACTTATGTAGTATATTTAGTAGTTGAAATACCATCACATATTTTGAGTTTAATTTTAGTTAATGTTTTTGTTAGGTAGATTTGTAAAAAGCAAATAATCTAGCATAGAGCTTTGTGCATAGGTTTTTAAAACAGAGTAATGACATGAGATAATTACCTAGGTTGAATTGACTTTTATTTCCCAGTGTCTGGCCCCTGCTGAGAGCATTAAATATAAGCTATGGTAGGAATAAGGAGGCAAAGAGAGGAAAAAAGGATCAAGAGCCTGAATAATTCTCAAACTGGACAATCCAGCTATGAAATAACTTATCTCAGCACCCTACATCTGCAGTCTCTTAGAAATAGAAACATGATTCACAGCACTTTGCTCTGAAGCAGCTTCTTCCAGACCTGCAATAATAGCTGCTCTTGATGTTCAGGAAGGAAACCTGGGCAGGTGTTGTGTAACTTCCTTTTCATCGCCACCCCCAGGAGTGTGGTGTAAATTAAAAGGGCATTCATATTGTTATACCCACCAGGGAGGGAACAGTCTCCCAGCTTCACGATTCAGGGCTATGGAGATTAAGCATTGCTCAGTTTTCTAAATAAATGACTTTTCTGCTCTAGATGTTTAGGCAGAAAAGAACGCAGATAGGACGTGAGGGCACAGAGGAAGAAAGGTATTTTCAGGAAGTAAAGTGCTTGCACAGGACAGTGGGATTCCTGAATTAACCATGCTAACATTAACTGATGGGAATGTCCTGTCTGTGGTCTTGGTTTATTCCCATTTCAGCTGTGCTCTCTGCTTAAATTGGTGTGCTATGCTGAGGGAGTCTGACATGAATTCCCCATGTGCCTTGTGAGCCTCACGTCTATGATGATGGTCCACTGTGAGGGACCGAAACAGGAGGAAAACGCTAAAACTCACACATACCTTCAATTTCATTCCATTAAATGCTTACTTTAGAGCTTATATTTGTCATATGTATTCAACAAAGCTTTTCTATCACTTATATAAACCAAATATATGCAGATTTAATTTTTATAAGAACAGTTTGTGCTTATATCATTTGATCAGTTTTTTCATGTTTATATCTTGTCATTTGAGTTACTACTTTGAAAACAACAATATACAATACGTTAACCACTGTTAATCTTCTATTATCTTGTTTTGAAATTCTCTCCTTTTTTATTCTTTTTTCTCTTTAAAATAAAAAAGACAATTAGGAAATAATAAAATTGTGGATATTAGTATTCTAAAGGATTTGCTAACTCATCAGGTATCTGTCTACCAGAAGAGGCAAGAAAAACCTAGAAAACAATCTCACTTTGGCTGTGCCTAAAATATCAATGGGAACAAAGTGGCAGATAGTTTGGAAATGCCTGGATCTTTTCTTTATTCATGTTTCCCAGGAAATAAGATTGCTACAGAGAAGGAATGTTAATATCAAGGCGTGCTTTTAAATAGCAAATTAATGACTGAAGCAAATAAATACATGCTTCCTCTGCCTTTGTTATCCCCTACTTGGACACTTTGAACCCACAGATAGACCAAGAATTCATAATCCAGGCTTCTGTAGGATCATCTTCCATCATAACGAATGATGGAAGATAAGACACATCACACTTGAGTACAAAGGCAAGCATTTTCTTAATACTCTGCCTCACCAAGGAGGCTAAATTTGTCTACAGGTGCAGCAAACTGATGTGATAACTTAAGTTTTAATACTATGCAGTTTTGAAGCCTTAGAGTCTATCATGGCTAATACGAGTTATGAAAATGACCTGAGTTACAGGAATAGTTTATTGTGAGCTTTAAGTTTAGACTTAGGGCAGAACTTTGACTTTATTTACTTTTGGACAAAAATGTTTGCATAGAAATTGTCTATACACACCCAGAACAAAAGAAACAAAATAAGATTCTTCTAGCTCCAGAAATCTGGAAAATATATCAGTCAAAGCCAGTGCTAGCACATAACTTGATTTTTTTATTTCAAGTTTGAGCATTCTTTAACCTAAACTCCCTAAAAGGAAAGCTGGCAGGGACTCAGTTGAATGAGGTAAGATTCATGAAGATGGACACTTTCCTAAAGGATGATATTTTACTCTCTCCAACTAGGAAAACCAGCAGATATTCAAAATTGTTTTTCTGGGTCATGAAATAACAAGAGATTCGAGCTGATGTGCCCTGATGATTAAAAAAATCAAATAAACTAAAAATATGTTGGAACGAAGACTGGTGGGGACGCTCCATTGGGAGGGTAGTTTTTTTATGAGAGATTTTGTGTACAGTCACTGATTTATAACTTTTGCTTACCAGGAAAAGCATGGCCAGGCCACTTCTATCAGCAAAAAGGCACAGTTTTCAATCATATTCATATCCACTTGATTTGTTTTCGATTGCCCTCACATGCTTATTTTGCCCTGAGTTTGTTTTGAGTGGCACCAGTTTCTCATGAGTTAAGTTAAAGACAAAATAAATAAATAATGAAAAGCTTTTCAAGAACTTGAACATGGAATAGCTCCTCCCTTGTGTCCCAGTGGGGATTAAAGTCTAAGTGAGTTAGGAATAAACTCCAGCAGCCAATGAGCAGTCCTCGAATTGGCCCTGAGTCATTCTATCATCGTTTTATAATTACATCGTCACGTACGGAGGATTTACATGTGTTAAGATTCATTGCAAAATGTCACATGAGCACCTGCAATTTGGCATTCCAGTTTAAGCCCTAGTGTATCACATACTTGATTAATAAGCTCTAAAGTGCTGAAATGATTCTCTGTCATTAATCATATTCTCTTTTACCTCTATATTACCTGAAATCATTAGAGGAGAAGAAAGCCTGAAGTTCAATCAGCTACCTGCATGTTAATGCCATGACTCCACTCTTAGCTCCAAATAGGCTAAAAAAATTAAGTGGGAAATGATAACTAGATAAGGTTTTTATTTGAGGAGGATTGCGTGGTGATCTTCTGTGAACCAGATATGCAGTATTATGAAAATAACCTTTTGGTAATATCAATAGAATTCATATTAATGAGAAGAATGACAGATGTTTACCTACTAGGATAAGAATTTGAAGAGCTCTTGCTTTGGATAGACAGATGACTAGTAGGGTTTCAGGAATCCATGTCTTTGTTAAACTTTTGACATACTATAGAAATGATCCTTGACATTGTAGCCTTTTTTTTTTTTGTCAAACTTTTGAAACTTTTGAAATGGACCAAGCAAGCCAGGAAACTCCTTGACATCTTTTGATATCTTATTCGTTTTTTTAGACGTGCAATTCACTCCTTAGTCCTGAGCAGGAGACAATGCAGCCTCTTGGAGGCATAGCCCCACGAGTCTGTTTTTCAGTGAGACCCATTATCCTCCTGGTCTAGATGTTTAAAAAGATTGCAGCAAAATTCTGTACATCTCCAGTACAGTGCCATACAATTTACACCGTCTGGTCTACAGAGACTTCTTCTCTACTAGGAAAAACCTGCATTACTCTACATCTATGGATTGATGTCTACTGGAAATATTATAAAGAAGTATAGACTTTTATGAGTTGAAAGAAAAGATCTTTTCAATAAGATAAATCACTATAAGTGTTGGATTATAATATTGAAAGCGATTTTAATATTGAGGCTTGAGCTGGGAAGAGATATTTACCTTGACTCAAATAACTCTTATGTGCACATTATTTCTTATAATTCGCACATTAAGTCTTTTCATGTCAAGAATCCTGAAAGAACAACTTTGCTCCCTAACTTCCAATATGATGTTAGTAGAGTTATCTCTTAAATGTTCTGTCAGCTAAATGCAGCCTGCAATATGTAGAGCTATTGCTTCTTGCTTTATTTATTGACTAGCGTAATGGAATATGGTGCTTTTCCTAATTATTTTGTATTATTGAGTTGGCATCCAGAATGACTGAAGTGATCATGGAAAAGTGCCATGTTGGATTGAAACAGTCTCTTCCCACACTTGCATGAACTCAGCCATTCAGTGGGATCTTCTCTCATTATTTGTAAAGCCAGGGATTTGGACCGGGTGACTGTATCTGCTTTCTAAGAAACTTTGCTGAATCCACAGAGATATGAGATGTAGTTGATACAACACTGGCTCTTAGTATTTGCTGGTTAAATTATGCATTTATATGGCTATCAGAGAAGACACTGAATAAAGTTTAAAGGCATATAGTAATTTTGGAGGGGCAGGTGCTCAGAGTGATACAAGCCAGGAAGAACAGTAGGGCCTGAGAGTGTATCAACATCTTTCCCTTTCTGCTTACTAATATTTTAAGAAAAAATATTTATATTCATCTATGTATCTATCACCTATCTAATTATCTATGAATGTACATATGTATGTATGTATCTATCTATCGGCATGTATGTATACAAGTTTATGTATACAGTTTTACTTATAAAGTATATATAATGCCTAATTTACAAGTCATAGAAGTATAAAATATTCTTTATGCTGTATTTTATGGAGACATTGATTCTCATGAAATGTTTTTCTATCAGAATTTTATATCTGAAACCAGTCCACAGCTATACTTTAACCATGATTTGATAAACACTTTCTTTTTCATCTACTAACTCTTTCCTGGTAAATTTGTTGTCATTATATCTGAAGTGCTACACTATTAAACTATGTTTGCCTTGTACAAATTATACTAATTAAGTTGAAACCTTTTTCAAATTCAATGCCAACTTGTTAAGTGTGTGAATTTGCTTAGCAAATTTTCAGTGTCCAAACTCATGCCACCAGTGTGATACTAGTTAATACAGAGTTGATAAAGATGCACAATAACTATCCATTATAAAGTATTTCCATTAATTAGATATAATAGACATAGAAAAACTCAACTCAAAGTCACAAATAATAGCAAAATATAATGAAATAATTAGGAAATAATGATACTATCCAAATATTTATTACCTTCACCCTTAATATAGGTTATTTAAGTGTAAGCTTATATTAGTTAAATTTTTATAATATTTGTGTTTAACAACCAGGCTGCAAACCTTCCAAAAAATGAACAATTATCTCTGGGGCTGAGCATTTTTTGTTTCCAAAGTAGTTCTATGATTTAAGAGCTCTTAATATTTTAGAGTATAGTTTGGAAGTTCTTCACTTAGTTTGAAATATATTTAGTCTTGAGAGACATACGACATTTTTACTGTTGATGTACAGCTGGATAAACTGTGTAAATATGAAATTGTTGAACTACCTGAGGTTCTATGAGCGCAAATGGAAGCTAAGCGCACTTGTGTGCTTCATTCTGCCACTGCTGTGGTTACACAGAGTCATAGCTAGTGGACTGTCTGCAGCACTCATCACTCTAACTCCAGTAGACAATCCATAGCTGTCAGAAATTCAATTAGACATCTTCATATCACTTTCTTTTTTTCTACAAGATCTAATAGTTTGTCCTTAACTTATAAGTCATAGTTATGAAAATATATATAGAACTATGTGTTATTTGATCTATGTAAATATTATAAGATGATTCTGCCAAGATAATTAAGGTCTTTGACATCTCACAAGCTGATAATTTTTTAATGAAGGTATTCAAAATCTATTCTTTTAATAATTTTGCAATGCACCATACATTATTAACTATGGTCATTCCTAGTAATTGTATCACTCTTAAACTAATAACAAAATTGAGGAGGGGTTTGCTGGCGACTTTTAGAAAAATCTTTAAACCTTAAAAGTTGACCATGGTAAGCTATTTTTGCCCTCTTTTTCTTTTCCTTTTCTTTCCTTACCTCTCTCCCCTCCTTTGCTCCTCTTTCCATTTGACCATTTTCTTTCTACTTCACAATAGCTATTATACATTTTGGTCCTCATTTCTACTTTTGGATTCTCTTGCCCCCTTGTATATAACAAAGGAAGCAGGAGCTAAGATTTTACCTGGAAACCTTGGTATGTCCATAAATGTGTATGGTGTCATGGTGAAGCTGGTGAAAGCACTCAGACACAAAGGACCTGATGGCACTATTATAATGAGTATTGAATTCCTAGTTTCCCAGGGACTTTATCTTAATGTCATATTACATGATTTTCTTATTCTATTCCTTATCCCATATAACCACTTGTTAGTTGGAGCTAAAGATGTTCTGAGAGTGAGAGAGAATTGAAATTGAGTTATCAGAGAAAGTGTCAAAAGTTTTTGAAATGTTGCAGTTGTGTACAAATTGCAGAGTAGCAAACATAAAGAAGTATAAATTTTTGTATATACCTCAGCAACCTGAATTGAGTGACCTGATGTAATACCATTTCATGCTAGAAGCATTTGACAGTTTGAGTGACCATAAACTTAACAAAAGCCAGCAAAGAAACAAACGAGCAATAAATGCAACTATAATCTAGTGGAATTAATGTTTTTACAATTATACAGGCATACTATATAATTAGAAGAATGGATAAAATCACATGATCACCGCAAAGAGGTAGAGTCTGACAAAATCCAACATTCATTCCTGATAAAAACTCTGACAAAAATAGGTGCAGAAGGAACTAGCCTCAAACTGATAAAAACTATGAGAAATCCACAGCCAATATCATACTAAATAGGGGGAAAAACTGAAAGCATTTCCTCTAAAACCAGGAGTGGGACAAGGGCATCCACTCTTAGTACTCCTGTTAAATAGAATACTTGAACTGTTTTGTTGTTGTTTTGGGTACTGGAGATTTAAGTCACGACCTCATGTTTGCCAGGTGAAATTTTAAACAGAATGTTCTAGATGGAGAAAGAAATAAAAAGGATGTGAATAGGAAAGAAAGAGGTCAAGCAGTTTTGCTTGTAGATGTTATGATCCTTTATATAGAGAATCCAAACAAGGCCACTAAAAGACTTTAAGAGATAAATCACAAGTTTAGCAAATTGCCCAGATACAAAATCAAAACAAAAAAATCAGCATCATTCTTATATGACTCATTGGGAAAGAAATCAGAAAAATAATCCCATTTATGGTAGTTCAAAAAATATAAGTAATTAATCAAGAAGGTGAAAGATATCTATAGTGAAAATTATAGAATTCTCAAGAAAGAGATTGAAGAGAGCATTGGAAAATGGAAAGATGTTAACTGCTTCTGCACATACAGAAGCAATATTATTGAAATGGACATAGTACCAAAGTTGATGTATTTAATCAATACCAAATATACTTAATACCAAAACTGAGATTTAATGAAATTCCAACCAAAATAACAACAACATTCTCCACAGAACTAGACAAAGTGCCAACATTTATATAAAACCAGAAGAGAATTAGAAAAACCAAAATCATTTTGAGCACATAGAGTGAAGCAGGAGTCATCATAATCCTGGACATTGAGTTATACTATAAAACTTGAGTAATAAAAACAATAGTGCTGGGACAAAAATAGACACATAGACTAAATAAAATGGAAGATATACAAATACTCCATGCACCTTTAGCCATGTATTCTTTGATAAAAGGGCTACACACAAGTGCTGAAGAAAAGAGAGCCACCATTTTAGCAAATGGTGCTGGGGAAACTTCATTCATGTGCACAGTACAGAAGAAATAATCTAAACCCATATCTCTCACCCAGGACTAAAATCAAATTGAACAGATCAAAGACCTAGATTTATAAAAAACAGCAAATATGCTGGTAAACATAATAGGTAAAACCCTTGAAGACATAAGCACAGGACAGAACCTTCTGAACAAACCATCAAGTGCATAGAAAAAAATCCAATAATCAAAAACTGGAATTATACCAAATTAATATCTTCTGCCTGGCAAAGACAACAAGCAACAACAAAGTGAAAACAACCTATAGAATGAGAAAAAAATTCCAGCTATTATATAAAGAGCTTAAAATATTTAAACCCTATAAGACAAAAGACCCAAACAAAACTGGGCAATTGAAATGCATAGATGCATTTGAGAAGTAGAAATACACATGGCTAGTAAGTACATGCCCAAAAGCTCAACATCATTGGCTATTAGAGAAACGCAAATAAAAACAACATTGAGATTCTATATTACTCCAAAAATAATGACTCTCTTCAAGAAATCAGAAGTCAACACTGGCAAGCATGGAGGGGCAGGGGTACTCTACTGGTGGAAATGTAACCCAGTATAACCACCATGCAAATAAGCATAGCGATTCAAAAAAAAAACACCCTAAAAATTGAAATTCCATTTGAAACATCTATACATCTCAGTATCTTCCAGAAAATGTTAAAGCCACAATATTATAGACATACATATGTATCTATGTTTAAAGTAGCAGAATTCACAATAGCCAAATTATGGAAACTATGTAAACACCTATTAACAAGAAAATGGATAAAAACGTATTTGCATGATGAAGTATTTTCAGCCAGAAAGAAGTATAAATTTGAGTCATTTGTAGGAAATGGTATGTACCTTGAGACTAAAAATGTTAAGTGAAATGAATCAGATGCAAAAGGTTAAAATTGGATGGTTTCTTTTGTGCAAGAAACCCAAACTATAAATAATTTCAAAAGCAAAACAAAGGAGAGATGGAAGGAAACAAGGAAGGAGATGCTTGATGATGGAGAAAGGGGCTGGGGAAAAGCAATAGTATAGGATAGGTGAAAGGAGATCAAAATGATGAAGATATAGCATATATAGTTACTAATTTTCCAAAATAAATGCAATTGTTATACAGTGCAAACATACTAACAAGATAATACATATAGAATAAATACTGGATGTTATGGTTTGTGTTTGGATGTTCCCCTAAAGCCTCAAGCAGTCATGGAGGGCAGGCCTTTCAAAGGTGGCTGAGTTTAGGGTTTCTGATTGGTTCGTTGCCTAGCACTGGGATTGGCAGTGTGTGTGCTGCACCCACTCAGGGGCAGTGAGCTGGCATAAAATATAAGGGAAGGTGGCATGCTTTTCCCTTTTACTCTTTTGCTTTTGTTGCTTGCTGCCACGTGAATAGTTGCCCTTCAGGCATGCCATTCTGCCTTAGAGCCAGTTGAATATGGATTGAAATCCCCAAAAACTGTGAGCTAACAAGATAATATATGCAAAATAAATATTAGACCTTCTTAATTCAAACACAGGGCAGTATTTCATTAAAAAGTACATCACCAATACATTTCATTAAAAAGAACAGTTCTAAGTAATGCAAATTAAGCCTAATCCTTGCATGTATTCCTGTAGTAATGCTAAATGATGATGAAGTTATGAAATTATATAATATTTCATGGTCACATTTCCCTTACATTGCTCTTTTTCTAATTTTCTTAGAAATATCCTTAGAAATCTCTTACTTCATGCTTTGTCTTACTTTTTTCTATATTTTCCATCCTGCACATCTTAATATCTCCCTTCTTTATGTCTCCTATGCCACTCCTATATTTTTGGTAGTAGTGTTTTCTATTTATTAGTAACTTAATTTTTCCAGTGGATATGACCTTACATAGTATATATAAAGATTAGGTTTTCTAACTTCTCCTTCATCTCTGCTATTTAGCTTTATTTTTGAAATGAAATTCTTTATGGGTAAGTGAGAGAAATATAAAACAAAAATGTTCATAGTAAATAGGAAAACATATGTGACCATATTTAAATATAGGTAGCTTTAGAGACTATTTCAATAAGATTTAATTTAAAGGATAATTCCTCTACAACCTAGGCTGATCTAGTTTCATTTGAATGACATGCTTAACTGTCAGTATAATATTTTAACAGGTGTCAGGCACCTGACCAAGATCCCCAATCTACCAAGTGTGTGTATGATGATGGCTTAAATAAATGAAACAAGGGATACGATTTTAGGGCTCTAGGAGTATCAAAACCCTCTAGCAGAGTTCGAAACTCCCCAGGAATGTCTCTGGGGGGGGGGCCTGTATTTAATTTAGTTTTCAAACAAGGAAGGGGATAGAGTGGAATACTCAGGAAATTAAGCAGCATCTTGGGAGTGGTTCAAGGACTTTTCCAAGTAACAGACTATATTAATTTAGGACACTTATCTTCTGTTAATTTAGGAAAAGTATCTTAGGAGAAAGTCTCCAGATTGACTTTCACTGCAGGAGTGAAATGCCCGCAGCTACAATCGCTATCTTCTTAATTGGGGTTGGAGCCAGGTGTCCTCAGCTATGGCCTTATCTTGTCCTTTGAGGTGTAACTTTGTTCTTGGGTCAGCCACACCCAAGCCACGTCACAACCATGCACGTGTGTTCAGTTTCCAGCTTCAATGGCTCCCAACAACAGAGATATTACAACATTAACAAGTTTGTAAGATGTGATTAGATGTTGCACCCACATATTAAATAAAAATTATTGAGGAAACTGGGAACTTATTTAGAAGCATACTGTGAATTAGAAAAGTACAGTGCTTTCTGTTACAATGGACACCTGTGTTACTCAGTAGAGCAGCCACTAGTGCAGCAGGCAACTGACCTGGATGCTGTGAGTGGCTTTAAATTCGTTTAATTTTAATTCTTTATTAAAATGAATACTAAACTACCCACTAAATAAAGCACGGTTTTAACAAGAAGAAGACCCACAGAATGTGAATATCTGTTTCTATCCGTCACCAATGCATAGCAACACTTTGGAAAGAAGCAATTGACGTGATGGTGGAGACCAGGGTTGACAGGCCCAAAGTGCACAAGGAAAGGAAGGTTGAAAAGGCTCCGGCAGGAGCTTAAGCTGCTCTCCACAAGAAGAATCTTTTTCTTCAGAGAAATATCAGTTCTCCTCTTGCAACTTTCACCTACAAATATAAACCTCATATTATTGAGGATAATCCTGCTTTAATATCAACTGCTTGTAGGTGATAAACTCGCCTTAAAATACCTTCCTAGCAACACTTACATTAGTGTTTCATTACATAACTGGAGACCAAAGTATAACTAAATTGGCCTACAAAGACAGTTATTTCATTCATGTAGGTTGGTGACTACCACACTGAACATTGCAAATCTAGTAGAAAAAAACATGTAGGAGGGTACTAGAGATAACTCCACATACTGGAATAATGGTGACAGAAATGGAAGAACTTTATAACTATGTCATTAAGAGTAAGATGTACAGACCTAAAGAATGAGCCTTACTCTTCAAATAAGTGAGAGGAAGAATTATTATTTTTATAATATATTTTTAAAGATTAGACTAGGTATCCTGGAATCATAATGAATTTCTCATCTCTAGCACTCTGAGGGAAAGATGTAGTAAATTTTTCATGCCTGAAAGGAATGCCCACCTGTCATGTATGTTTCAGAAGGGAATCATATATGAGGCATGACATGAGGTAAATTAAGTTTTGTAGTTTTCACTTGTGCCCTGTTCACTATACAGTATGACTTTTCAACAACACTACCTTTTAAGGTAATCATGTATTGTATCAGTGTCTTGGTTACTTTTTTCTTGTTGTTTAGACAAAATACATGACACTCAAAATGGAGCAAGGAAAGATTCACTTAACTTACAACTTTTTGGAGGCTTTAGTTCATACTCAGCTGGCTCCAAGGCAGAGTGCCATGGCTGAGGGGCAATAATTCATGGTGGCCTCAAACAGCAAGAGTAAAAAGGGAAAAAGGGAAAAGCTCGACTTTTTCCCTCCCCTATATTGTATGTTAGTTACCCACCCCTAGATGGGTGCAGCATTCATGCCACAAATCCCAGCACTAGACAAGGAACCAATCACAAATATCAGATTCAGCTTTTTCCTTAACTGCACAGGGCTTGGGTGCCTACACAGACACAAACCATAACAATCAGGATATTTTTAAATGGAATAAGTCTTGGAAAAGAGAGGGGATTAAAAAAAAGATTTGAGAGGTGTTATGTATAGCTACCAACTCATCACAAAGAATGTGATCATCAGGTACAGCAAATGTGTACCAATAACTGTACAAAATAAAATTTGGAACAAATAAATGTAAAGAGCAAATGAGCTTCCACCAACATCATTTACAGCTACATTAGGTAGGTATGGGCTACAAGTGGGTAAGGAGGAGTCCTGGCAGAGAATGAAAGATACATCCTCTTGCTTCTGATATCACATGATGCTGGACAGTTGCCTGTTTTTCTGAAACACTCCTCAAAATCAAGATAGACATCAAATAGTTTTTCTACCAATTTTCTTTATGTCTTTGGCCAGTGCTTGGTAGAATACAGTGGAGCATTGAGGATAAAGAGCTCCTTGTGGTGAGACTAAAACATGGTCAGGGAAGCCCTGGTGGAGAGAAGGGTGAAGTTGACTGCACTCTTGCTCCCTTCTGGAACAGACCCAGTTATGACACGCAGAGGATGGAGATGGGGTGCTTTGTTGATTGTTTTTATACTCTATAAATCTAGATGCAAGGGCAACATCAGCAGGATTGTGCTTGTTTTCAGAACATCCTGCTCAAGCCAACTTGGAATTTGAGCAACCTGAGGAGCACTATTAGTTTGCCATGTTCACCAGAGCCTATTAGTTAAGCTTTTCAAATTATATGACATCAAGACTTTCCTCACACTCTCTGTTGTATCAACTAGAGCATAATTCTATTATTTTCTTTACTTTCTCCTTCCTTCCTTCCTTTTCCCTCTTTTGTTCCTCCTCCCCCTCTCCTTTCCACCTTCCATGCTCCCTCCCACCTTCTTTCCTTCCTGCTTTCCATCTTCTCTTCCCTTGCTCCCTCTTGCCCTTTCTTTCTTCTTGTCTTTATTTCCTTTCTTCCTCCATCACTTTCTTCATAGGCTCATGCATACATTGATTCATTCATTTCTTTTTTTCTCATTTTTTAATCCACTTTGGACTTATATGAGATATATATATATATATATATATATATATATATATAATTTAAGTCCACAGTGGATATAAATTTCATATATATATATGGCTAGCATACAAGTGGAATAAGAAAATGTAGGTATGAATTTGAGTAAAAGAAATCTAAGAAAGGTTACTTTGTACTATGCTTATTTTAAAATATTTTTAAACAAAGTTTGAGCTTCTATTTCAGTAATATATACTTTACCTATTAAAATTAAATCACAGCCAATAGCTATAAATTCTCAGATTTCATTCTATAATTTGTAACTAAAATCTATGCTATCTCAGGTCAACTTTCTGACATTCTGATTTTCTTTATCATCTTCAGAGTCAAGTCAAGACATTTATTTAATTAAATCACTGAAAATTTGTGAGAAAAAAATCTTACTCTGCATTCAATTCAGATCCACTTATATAAGGAATTAGTTTTTCTTCTTACTTATGGACAAAATGATGCACACGCACAGACCCAACACAGCTACATCTGGGCACGCACACAAGAGCATCATGGGACTCTTCCCCCACCACAACCCATGCCGAACACTAGTTCGGTGTTGAATGACTTACAGGCTGGAAGAAATATATATATAGTATTTATTTCCCCCAAAGACTTGGATTTACATTTGGAAAATTATAAAAAATATACTCATAGTAAGGACCTGTATATCTTTGTTTAACCTAACTAAATTTATTAACATGCTTTTGTATATCACACCTTTTAATCCATAACATTTAAATGTTTTTTCCACAAAATTCTGGATTCGTATAACTCACTTATAGAAATCCTATTTTAGAAGAAAGTCTTGAGGAATTAACATTACAGAGTGATGAAGTTGTAAGCTAATATTATAGTGTTGTTGTCCTTTGTAAATCACTCACCTCAGATACTAACCCAATACGCACCATGACAAAGTGTTTTTTTTTTTTTTAACACATTAACTGAAAAAGAAATTTCATTCTGATGCCAACTTGAGCTGTCCTCATGCAGGATCTTCACCAGTCACCACTGCTTCTCAAGAGGTCGCTCCTCTGTTCGTACACCTTGTCAACTAAGTCCAGCTAAGTTGGTTTACTATCTGGATTGCCTATTTGCTTTTAAATTTCTGGAAACGTTATAGTTTATATCTCAAATGTCTCCTAAAATTCTCGTGTTTCTTGAGGTGGAGCATTTGGAGGGTAATTTGATCCTGGATGTGCTGACTTCACATCTACATGTGCTATTAGGAGACAGACCCTGTCACTCGGTTACTCTGTTACTGAGCCACTCTGGCCAGACATTTGAAGGGTGCGTACTGTTCCCAGCCTCCCTGCTTTCTCTTTGCCATGAGTTGAGATTTCCTTCTCCTGACCTCCTACTCACAGTTTCTGCCTTGGAGCCAGCCAGTCATAAGCTGAAATCTCTGAAACCATGAACCAACATAAATATTTTCTCCTTTAAATAGAATATGTCAGGTATTTTGTCCTAGCAAAAGCAAAGGTGATTAATGCAGCTGTCTAAAATTAATTCCTTTTCCCTCCTCCTCTTTTGTCCTTCCCTGTGCTTTTATTTCCTCACTTCAAAAATTCCTGTTTATTTTAGTAGATATGTTCAGGTTTCACATTTATCATATAGTCTCCCCGATCTTTCCAATTGTATCAATAAGAAAAGTTTACTTATACTGCTTGCTGTTAAGTAAGTAGACACACACACACACACACACACAAACACACAGACTAGATGGGTGGGCTGTGAGCCTTCTGTGAAATAAGTTGCTTCTGATCTCAAGTGAGCAGACAGGTGTTCTACATATGATCATCCAGTGTGTTTTGCTATGTAACATTTTCCCAGTGTATATTTGCTACATATTATAACACGTGCATCTGTAGAATGCTTTTCAGTTGATAGAGTTTTGCCCAGCTTGAATCACAAAGCCAGGTTGCTTTGTACTGAGGGGGCTTTGGTCCTAGAAGCCAGCAGGAATCTTGGGCTAGAATACTGTCTGAAGAGAGACAAAATAATTGGTTAGAGTACAGAAGCCTTCAGACTTTCCCGACAAGTTTGTCACTTTGTTATTGTCTTGCCTAGGAGATATTTCCTCCCATTAGGCACAGAAACTTAAGTGGCTATTTGTGTTGGCTGAGTGGCAGTTTCTGTGGTACACTAGAATTGAGATTATCAAGATTTATTCTTTTTGCAATCATGTTGAGGTTGAGACTTGCTGTTATAAAACAGAAAGAACAGTGAGGAAAACCTCTATTTTCTCAATATCTGTGTGTCAGGTATTTAAGTCAACCATACAAATATAGGAACCAAATGCTGTCCCATCTTGAAAGTGTGAGCTGGGAAGAAAAAATCCAGAATATTACATCCCTTAAAAAATAGCCTACCTGTGTTGGAAGCATATATTATACATCACATTTGGCTCTTTGAGTTCCAAAATGAGCAACAAAGAAGTAATCGTACTCAGTAATTTCTCATTCCTTATCTTCTTCCTATGTCTAGTAATTTCTATTGCACATTCAGTTACCTAGAGTTCACTATTCCTTTATCTTTTGGGGGCTGCTTTCTGTGCAGTCTCCAAACCTAGGTAATCTCAAATTCCATGAATTGTCCCATATTCTTAAGTATTACATACAAAGCGAGTGTGTGGCTTTGGCCCATTTCCTAGCTCCTCTGGCCCATATTATTTTCCTCTGACTCCTTCCCCCAGTGTCTTTGCCTAATCCATCTCCTCCACTCACAGAACATGGAGGGGTAAACATGATTATCTCAGTGCCATGATATTAAACCACACCTCTCTGTGAAGATCCTTCCCCAGTGCCAGGTGCCCACAGCTGATGACAGGGCTTTGCTGGTGTGAGTCTTTTTTCCGATACTCTCACTACTCCTAAGCCACTGTCGGAATATCCAAGCCTTCAGGTGAGTGAAAAAGAGACTCATCTTAGCAAGACATACTGCCACCTGAGTAACTCACAATATTTAGACCTTCCTGAAACACTGTGATGGCAGGGGCTGAGGCAGGTGCAAAGAGAGCAATTATCCCCACGTACAGCTTTCCTGACAGTTACGGAATTTGTTGATTCTTTTGTATGACAAGTTACGAAGAGGATAGCTGTACTGAATATTTGCTCCCTGCAAATGTACAATGCTAACTCTTGAAATGAGGCTTTGGCAGAACCATGGTACGGTATCTTGTGCATTAATCAAACATAGCAGTTTCTTTGTTGCGCCTGGCTCTCTGCTGTTCTCACTGTTCTCGCAGAAACCCAAAGAGCAAGCTACAGCAATCGTGCCAACTTGACAAAGAGAGTCAATACATTTCAGTTACAGGGCAGCAAGCCAGCTTCCTAGCAAGTTGGAGTTCTAGGAGATGTTGAACTTCCTTGCTTTAGACTCTGCCTGGAGTGAACCCTGGGATCATAGATGGAGCTCCACTAGTTCTTACTTTACTGTGCATTTGGCTAGAGACAGGTGGGATCAATGTGAGCATCACTTAACCATGAAGCTACATAAAGGACAAAAGTAAATTTCAGGTATGCATTTGGATACAGAATCTCTTCCAACCTAGAGTCAGTTTCTTTACTTTTTACTCTTTTCCCTCAATTTTTTCAAGGTTAAGGTAAGCATGAAACACAAACCACCATATTAGGAGTGTCTGCTGTGAAATGAATCCTATAGATGGAAGGAAGGTCAAGAAATTGCATGACCAAACCCAGATCCTCATGCTAACCAGGCTGGCAACCTAACTCATAGTTTCTTATGATGATTTGGAATCCAGGAAATCAAAGAATATTTCCTTAAGAATTTCTTTTAAATTTTTTTTTGAAATTTAATTCATACTTTCCCCTCTTTCCCTCTCTACACCTGGGATGATTTAAACAAAGCCCCTGACCACTGTGCAGGAAACCATCTGGTACAATCTCAGCTATAAATCTTCAACTCGTCATACACTGGCTGGAGAATTAAGCAGCCCATCAGCAGAGGTAAAATTTATGAACCTCCTAGAGCTCACCCCAAGTACCAAGGAGAAGGGAAGTAATTCACTGAATAGCAAAGCCATTCTCAAAATTTGCCCTGCGGTTGGAAAATGTTCTGGAGGAAGTCACACGGGTCTTCCCTGAGGAGGTAGAGCTCTTAGCTACGGAGCCTGGGTGTAAATCTGCAGCACAGAAATGAGTGTCTTCCTGTACATGTGCAGAAATGTGGCCTGTGATACTGTTTAGCCCAATGGTCTTCAAATTAGAGGGGTTTTACTCTATGTGAGTTTTTCCCTTATCCAAAACGTGGCAAAATCCTGGTGTGGAACAAGAACAGGGAGTCATTTGCCCTGTAAAAACTAATGGAATAAACAGTAGCCTTTAAAATACACTCACAGAAGAAACTAAGTTTTAAATAGGCATATGTTTGCCTTGAAGCAAAATCAAGCATCCGAGTTTTTCCTCACTCTGTGCCTAATTCAAATTTTGCTTGGCAGTCTGCACATCCCGGGGAGGTAACCCCCAAAGATTTTGATAGGGTGGAAAGGAAGCTCTAAGAGCCAGGATCCAGTTTCTCAGCTGGCAAATATTTTCAGACTCTGGACAGTCCTCCCCCACGTCAGAGCCTTCTGCCCATGCACACAGAATCATGCTGAGCTCCAGTTTTGCTTTTCCGTCCAGGAAGATGGCAGCCACCATGTTGCCCAAGGCAGCCGATCGATGCATCTCGAACTTCCTGGCAAGTGCTACCCGCACGGTGTGTGGTGATGGATTTCATAGTGCCAGCCACTGTTTTATTCAGAGTCAGCAGGGAAGGCTGAAGCATGCGGAGTCTTCTTAGCATGAAGTTTGCCAAATAATCCTTCTCTGCCTTTTGGTTCTTTGGAGAGAGCTAACTGAGCATAGACTACTATCCACCTTTTCACCTTTCATTTTTGGTTTAGGATATTTTAGCATGGGGCTTCCCACAATGGAAGTTTCTAGAAATATTTCAGACACACGCATTGAATTTGGCAGAAAATGAGAAGTCAGTAATGATTCTTGTTTATCCAGGATTCTCTCATTCTTTATAAGACCTCTTTCTCCTCATTCCTGCAGCACACGTGCGCGCATCACATACGCACATACATACTCTCTCGGGAGCTGGTGTAATGTTCTTTTTCACCGAGTCACATGCACTGCGGTGTGCTTACAGATGCTCATGAAGATAGCTTCGTGAAGCTCCAGGGGGAAGAGAGTAAAAAAAAAAGAAAGATTCCATGCCAAACAAGAACATTCTGGGAAATGAAATACAGACAGTAAAGGGTATTTCAAAAGATGTATTGCCATGCCAGATCTCAGCTTCACAGATTTCTCTGTGTGTGCATGCTTGTGTGCATGCTTGTGTGTGTATTTAAATAACATTTGATAATGTATCTTCAGTACTGCAGAAATTAAAGCAATTAAAATGAAGGAAAACTTCTCTGCTATCTAGACATAACTGCTAGACATACCAGTATGAAAACAGTAGAGGTTAATTCAAACTATTCATATGCTTCATTTGTCTATATGATTTAGATTTAACTTCTTTATATGTATGGTCTTTTTTTGAGTCAGGGTCTCACCATGTAGTTCAGCCTGGTCTTGAAATCACAGTGCAGCCCCACTGGCACTGAATTCATGATGCCTCCTGGATCTTTCTGGCTCATCCTCCTGAGTGTGAGGTTACAGGCATGCACCACCACACCCAACGTCTCTGATATATACAGGTAGTATGTTGAGCACAAAGTTACATACACAATATATCATATACATATACTTACATACAATGATTATGTAGAATTAACTTTTGGATAAAGAATTTCTATGTAGCAGAAATCGCACACTTTACAGTTCCTGTTACATTTTATCAACTTTTCATTTACAACTTTTAACTGCAGTTTATAAAATACACATTCCTCAGTGGCCTTGGAAACACAGATTATATAGTACAGCATCATCTTTGATGGCTTTGGTGCCTGTGTGAAATGCATCATAATTTCCCCTTTTCACCCCCTTTCTCTCCCCTCCCTTTCCCTTTTTCCCATCTTTTGATCCCCTTCACTTTTTGAAAGATCTATCTCACTACTTTACTATCATCTTTAATTTTCCTCTTTATTTATGATTTGGGTCTCTCATATAATAGAAATCATGCTGTATTAAACTTACAAGTCTGGTTTACTTCTCTTAACATTGTTGTCTCTTGATGCCTCCATTTCCCTTCAGATGACTCAAGTTTATCTTTCTTCATGGAAGAGTTGTACTCCAGGGTGTGTGAAGACCATATTTTCTCTCTCCATTCATTTATTATGCACATGCAGGCCACTTATAAGATTTAACTATTGTGAGTTGTGCTGTTACAAACATGGGCATGCACAGATCTCAGAAGTATAATGCCTTTACCACTCTTGGGCAGATACCTGAAAGGGAAGTATCTGGATCAAATGGGATTTCTAGTATTGGTTTTTTGAGGAATCTCCAACTAATTTCTGTAGTGGTAGTACCAGTTCACATTCCCATTGACAGTGCAGCAGGGCTCCTTTTTCCCAGAAGCCTCACCAGTATTTGTTATTGGGTGATAGCATTTCTTTCTGACATGTCATGAAATCTTGGTATGGACTTAATTTGCATTTGATGAATAACCAGTGACATTGAACATTTCCCCCTGTATTAGCTGATCACTCCTATTTCTTTATGTGAAGCGTGAATTCATTTTACTTGCCCCTTTCTCGGTTGGGTCTTTTGGTTTTTTTGAGGGACAGCTGATTTTTTTGGAAGTCTCTATAGTCTAGCTATTAGTCTCCTGTATAACTGGCAAAATTTTTTCACACTCTATTCAGTAAGTTGTCTTTTCACTGTTGTTTTCTATTCTGTGCAAAATTTTAATTTGGTATATGTATATGTTTTATGAGAAGAAAGTTTGCAGGGCTTTTCATGTGCCTGCTGTGTGTTTTTCTGTGTTGACAAATTTCCTTTTTGTTTTAGCCCATTCATTTCTTTCCTGCCAGTTTTATGATTTTAAAATTACACATAGTAATAGATATATTAAGAATGACTTCCTCTTCTGTAGGTTGTAAATTATTTTTCCATGAAATCCTTTGTCACTTAACACTTTTCTGTAAATGTGACAACAAACCCTTTCTAATTAGAAAGTTACAGATTGAAATCTATTGACCTTTCATTTATAGCCTCTGTTTTGATTTATATTTAGAAAACCCTTCCCAATCACCTATCGTACAACCATATTTCCAGATTATCAGTTACTTTAATATGTTTTAAATTTACACACTTTAAACATCTGAAATATTCTTGAAGAGGAGAGAAGCTTAGGTTAAATAGCTATTGAGAATTTGTGTCAAGGATACAGTGAGTTAGAGAAGTAAATGGATCCAGTGATCTAGGTTTGATAATTGACAGTCAATCTGTATTGCAATTAACAAAATGTTGGCATTTTCATCATTAAAATGAGGAAAATCACTATTTCACTGAGCAAATGTTTTGACAGTTTATTTTTATTTGTTTATTTTACGGTTTATGGTGCATCTTATCAGCGTCTCCCCTTGCCAGTCTACTCACAGCCATGTCTCACAGTCTCTTTTTCCTGCAGCTACGATATGTCTTTTGCTCACTGATCATAGCAGAACTAGTCAATAGCCTCCTAATTGTTGGGGGCAGGAAGGTTTCATTCTTGTGTTGTTTCATTTCTCCACAGTATTGGATTATGTTTTCCTTAGGAACAATCTTATACGCTGATTTTTTTGCAAAATCAGATTTTTTTGTTTGAGACAGGGTCTTGCTAGGTAGTACAGGCCAGCCTTGAACTCGCTGGTGCACCACCACTCCCAGCTAACACTTCAAATATTAAAATAATTCTCCTTTTATACTTCCTATCTTTTCAGGTTGAATTCAGTTGTCACACACAAATTTGAGAAGCACCTTGAATGTTGATGCTCTCTTATTTTTCACATTTACCCTTGATAATTTTTAAACTGATTTCAAATTAATGTTTCTTCTTCATGTGCACTGCTACTAACCTAAGGCTGTCCTTCATCACCTCTGAGGCCAAAGGCACCTCACTGTCACTCATTTCTTTCCACACTCTGTCCTTCATGCTGCGATCAATGTGACTATTACTCATATACATCTGAACCTTTCATTCTTTTGCTCAAAGAGTTTCCATGATATCTCTTTGCCTCCAAGTTTATCTCTAATTTCTTCTTCAAATTTTCACAATATATTTAAAACCTGTATGTTTACTGCTAATTAATTTTATCTGTTTCTTATTCTTTGCTGTTTCTACTCTTTACTCAGTGTGTTAGGAAGGCTTCATTCTAGATTTAAGAAGGTCTGAGAGGCCAAATAGTGTGCTCCTAAGAGGGCAATATGTGCAGCCCAAGTTAGAGTGGAGATCTGAGAAGTTTGGAGAAGTCAGGAAAATGGATCATCTGAAGAAATTGCAGGAAGGGAGCAAAGCAGGTCCAAGAAAGAAGCCATGGGAGCTACAACCCCGAGACATATGGTAGGGGTAGAGTCATCACAGACCTTTGGAGTTCACATCTTGCCAAAGATTGCCTTGGAAGCTGCACATGAAAATACAGGATTTAATGTTTGCCCCAAAGGATTTTGGATTTACTTTGGTCTGATTCCTGTGCATCCACCTGTTTGAAGCTTTTGGAATGGAATTGTCTATCTTGTGCCACTGAATGTTGGCTGTATTTAAGTTTCTTTTCATTTATACAGGGCCTCACAGTTAAGCATTCGATTTAAATTTCAGAGAAGATTTGAGGCTTGAACTTTTCAACAGTGCTGAACCTGTTAGTGCAACAGCAAGCAGAAACACGAAAATGACACCCAACATTTGGAGGAAGATTCATTTAAGTCAACAGTCTCTGGTTGGGATCATTCCCAGAATATCCACCTCCAATCTCTTGTGATCTAGAGCTCTTATATGATACACAAGAAGTAAATACAGAGGCACAATGACTTGTCAACTGGGGACCGGTTCATGCAATGTGCATCATAGTGACCAGCTATGCACCACAGTGACCAGTCATTTCTAAGAGACAGGAGAAACTGGAACAGGAACTGTTACCTGAGCAACTAAGAACTGAGTTATACTGGCTAGAGGGGGAGTTTTCTGTTACATGAGAGTTTTGAAGAGTCTTAGAGATGGATTAAATGCCTTTTGTGTAAGGGAATATACATGAGTCTTTAGGGGCCAGAGGTGTAATATTGTATTTTATGACTAAAAGTCCCCCCAAAACCTCATGAAATCATGACACCAAACTTCTAGAATTTGTGATTGGTTCATAGTCCAAAACGGATTATGAGTGTGAATCTACACATGCCCTAGGGTGGTTAGCCTGCATGAAGTACAAGGGAGGAAAAGAGCGCTCTCTCTCTCTCTCTCTCTCTCTCTCTCTCTCTTTCTCTCTCTCTCTCTTCCTGTTCACTCCTTTTGCTTTTCCTGTCTTCCACCACCAGGAACTGTTGCCCTTCTGCCATGTTCCACCTTCCTTGGAGCTAGCAGATTATGGACTGACACCTTTACAAACTGTGAGCTAAATAAATCTTTCCCCCTTTAACTTTGAGTGCCAGGTGTTTTGTTTCAGCAATGAGAAAAGTAACTAAAACATAAACTAAAACAAGATTGAATCAAATGGAAAGGATTACAACAAAAATGGTGGTATGTTATATGGCTAGTGTCAGCAAGGCATGTAACACAGATGAAAATATTTTACTAGCATACCTATGGCATATAAAAAAAATCTGCATGAGTTTACTGCCTGTTCCCCAAAGACACCCTGTTCCCCTGTTCTCCAGCAGACACCCATGAAATGGGTTTTTATGTATATTAATGGACAGTTCCATGGGTTTGAGTGGGAAGTGGGAATTCAACTATGTGGCATTCTCTCTCTCTCTCTCTCTCTCTCTCTCTTTAGAGCATAACGGATTAATTAAAATTGTATAAGGATGAAAAGATGCCCAAGGTGAACATAAAGCAGAATGAAATTCATAGAAGCACATTAAGAGCACTGTATATCAGGGCTTACTGCACTGTAAACCAAAGGGACTTGGAGGCAACAACCCCAGCTCAGCCCTAGATTTTTACAGGACCTGTGCCTTGAAAGAGTGCACACAGTTGCAATGTGATCCCTTTACGCTCCTACAAAAAGAGGCTATGCAACAAATCCTTCCCTAGACCCAGCATGTTCCCTTCATAGTTAGACATTTCCTTTCACCAACTTTTGGTCATCTCATTTCCTAGATAAGTCTGTGCTCTAAAATAGCAGGATTTTGCATGTTGCCTGCTCACAAAACTCATTTGCTGGTTTGTTGATAGCTTTGTATCTCACAGAAGAGAGCAAAGCTCTTGTTTGCAAACAGCTTCTTCAGTTTCAAGTGTAGAGACTCAAGTGATGAAGCAGAGACTTGAAGTTATTCAGCTTTACAGTTATGTTTTAGCAGTGTAAATTATCAGACTATAGCATGGAAAATATATCCCCTGCTAAAATGGAGGTAAGAGCACTGATTGTGCAAGATTTTTATGAAGAATAAAGGAACCAACCCTATGTTAGCTAGCTTTTAGCTATTGTTACAAAATAACCTGATAACAGCAATTTAAAAAGGTTCATGGTTGCAGAGATTTTAGTCCATGGATAATTGGGTCTATGGTTTTTGTGATGAGCCAAGGCAAAAAACATCATGGCAGAAGGGTATGGTAAAGTCAAGCACCTTATGGCCCCCTAGAAACAGAGTCATGAGGAAAGAGCTAAAAATTCTCTCGTAAGGACCTTTTGCTTCTTCTGCTTTCAGTGCATCAAGCCCCAGCCTCCTGCAGTTAGGAGGGTCTGTCTTTCCCATCAGTGTACTGTTCCACATGTCAGTGGTTGACTTTGCTCCTTAAGAACTCTCCCAGACACACCAGAAAGTGTGCTTTACTAATTTTTAGGTATTTTAAAATCCAATCAAGTTGATAGTTGAATTTCACAAACCTAATCTGAAACATCGAACATAGAAACATCTAATGCATGGCCTGATAACTATTACATATTTAGGTGATTTCAAATTTTTTTCCTCCTCTTTTTTGTGTGTAAGATGGTCAGAACTGTTAAGTTTGTGTGTCCAGAGTTCAAATTAAGATGTGATGCAAATCTACCCTTTTAGTGTAATATTAATGACTCTTACCATAATTTTCCTCAATGAGATCAATAGATGGATTTCAGCAACTCCTCTCTGTTGGTCTTACTGTACTATCATGAACAAAGTAAAGAACATGGGACGTATGAGAAACAAGCAGAGATTATGGATCCACACACTTGACAATGATCGCCTCAGAGATGGAAAGGTTAGTGCCCATAACAAGGCTTGCTTCTAACCCTACAAATTTGAATACTTATCTCCAAATGCCATCCATATTTCCCACACTGTGGTACATTATCAGAGGACAAATGCCTCTTGTGAGATACTTAAAAATCTATTTTTTGTAGATGGAAAAGGTTCTAAATGTAGGCCAATGAAGTTACTTGTGGAAGGACGTGACACACCTTTATAATTTGGGTGACAAAGCAGGTAGAAGCATAATTTGAGGAACTAGTGAGCACTCTAATTATTTAAGGTGTGCTCTATATGGGGCAGGGGTTGGGGTATTCAGCCAAAGCTGACTCTCAGTGACTATCACCAGGTGTCTAAGTTATCCATAGTTGAGAAGATCACATCAGTAAAGGCTAGAGTCCAGTAGAAAGGCAAAATTTTCTGTTGCCAGTTACCTTAGAAAGATGGTAGCCTGTAGAATCATGTCACATATATGAAGATTCCTTTAGAGGTAAATTTTCTGCTCATGCTGGGACTGGTCATGTTCTTTTATGCAAATGGAGTAAGCATTACATTATGTGGAGGTTTGAGAAGGTATGAAATTTCTGAACTTGGAAACAGAAATTTATACTTCATGAGTCTTCCATTTAGATTATTGTGATTTATCTCCAGGAGGCCCTAGTTAAACTTAAATATAATAATTGGTAAAGAGGTAAATTAGTACCTACATGTACATTTTAATATAAGCATTTTTGTGACAAAAAGATTATAATGGATTTTAATCCATTTAGAGAAAGCTAGAGTGTAAGTTCAAATATGCAGTAATTTAGATCAATCTCCTTGAAGAGAGCAGAAGTCTAGCCACATTGTTAATACTATTTCTTTGGCAGATTTTTGTTAAATTTGACTCCTATTATGCCAAGTGGGGGATATTATTTTATTTATTTGTTTATTTGAATCCTAGGTAGAGGGACAAAACAATAACATGCAAGATGAATGATTTTTATCAAGTCTTTTCTGAACAGAAGCTTGAGGAATTAAACAAGTCCTGGTCTATGTATTAGGTATCAGTAGCTGCTTACATCACAATTTAACAAATTACCAGTAAACTATTTCCTTATTATCTTGTTGTATATGTCTACTTTCAGTAATAAGCTCTAGAATAATAATTTAAATGTGCATGGAAAAATTTGAATCACTGAGTCAGCACTTGGTTCTTCAAAGTTTGTGTGGAAAATGGAAAAAAAAAAACCACTAATCCAGTAAGTAATCTGAGTACCAATGAGAAAGGGAGCTTCAACTGAATTTACAGAGAAAATATGAATAATTGTAGAATCCAGGAACTCCTATTATCTAGTGTCATGGGTACTGCTTGCTTAATTTAGATAGTTTTAAGAAACCAGATTTATCCAGAGTACTCAGGTCTAGAATATCCCTGAAATGAAGGAGAAAAGATGGGAGGTTGAGGAGGCAGAACACCAGAGTAGGCAGCAAGATCTAGAAACCACATCTTAACTATTTCTAATTAATTTCCTACCTTCTTTCTGGACTGCTCAGATCTTCCACCCTGCCCACTCTGATTTCCCACACATTGGCTGCTTTGGTCATAGATGTGGTAAACATTATGGCTGCTCCACATGGGACCTAAGCAGACTGTGGTTCATTTAGAGTCACCCCTGGCCCACTGGTTGGCCTCTACTCTGTCCTCTATCTAAGACTTTTGAGCACACACAGTTCCTAACACGGAGATACCCGATCATTCCATTAAAGCTGCTGGCCATACTGTGTGTCCACCTGTGGAAAGAACAGTCATTCTTCATAATTGTTCAATTTACTCCTTTCTTTTTCCATTGTGCTCCGCATATTGTACAATGGCTACTTTACCAAGAAAACAACGAGGCTGTCCTTTGTAGTGCTTGTACTCCATGATGTCCAGGCTCTAGTCCTGTTTCTAGAAGAATAATCTGTGAAAACCTGAGGAAGTGATTCAATTGCAGCAGAGATAGAGAGTAGAGTTAGATGAAGACAAAATTCAAGTATCAGTGAAGTGTTGTGAATCACAAGCATTCAGAAAAACAGTGAAAAATAAATACACTGGTCCTTTGGGTAGGTGAGAAGAGGTATCTCTAAAGTCTAAGGGGCAAGAATGATGCATAAAAACAAAGAAGAGACCTTACCAATACTTGGAACAGAATCCTCTCCATTCAGCTTTCTACCTTTGGGTCAAGACGTCTGTTCTTTCCTTTCCAAAGGACTCCACTGTAATAGAATACATGCTGTTTTCTGTGCTATAGGAAGTGAGACACCAGTAATCACTCTCAAATACCTACCAGACAGTATTTTTTTAAAGGACAGCATAAACCCAACATAATGAGACCAGACTCTCAGCAACTGCTGTTACTGAGTTCTATATGAACGCTGCCTATAGGATTTATCTATCTGGTTAGTGGTATAGAAATATATAATTCTTATTCATGGATTTATCAGCACCTACTATTTGCAAAAGACATAATTTCTTCCCTTGAGGAAGTCACAATCTTTTAGGAGAAGTAAAAATTTGAATAATTAATAAAAACAGTGGCAATTGCTATACAGCCTACAAGGGAACCAAGGATTTTAAACAGACAGGGGAGATCATATCTATTAGTTGTTTTTGAAAGCAAATGAAATTCTCCAAATCCATCTCAGAACAGGTGATTCATGAGCTGCTTTTCACAAGACACAAGTGATTTTTCTAAATAGGTAAAGGCTTCCAGAGGATGAAAATTGCATGAATAATGCAATGAATTTATTGGAAAGAAAGTAGTCAATTGAAGTGCCTAAGCACAGGATATGCTATAAAATGGGGTGAGAATTTTCATGAGATGTGGTTTCAGTGGTAGAGGCCTCAATTTGCAAATAAACCCATGGTGAGGCGATACTAACTGCATCCCTTAGTAAAAGGCAGTCACTAGTGTGTGTGTGGAGGCAGTGTCATTAGAGCTGTGTGTTAGGAATTGCGCCAGCAGTTAGCAAAGGGTAGTAGAGATATGACCACAAGCGACGAGAACATTTGAAGCAATTTTATTGTTCTAGAAAAGAGGCTGAAAACTTAAGAAATATGGCAGTGGGAAAGTTGGATACAGAAAAAGTAGATCTACTTCAACTTAGAATTCGATATTATAGTCCTGGTGAAATACTGTGAGTCAGAATAAGGAAATATGTAATTAGATGACAGAGGACAAGGACTTTTTTTTTTTTAACTGAGGACAGATATACAAGACTTTAGTGGAAAAAACCATCATCCTATAGAAAAATAGCTCACCCTCTTTGGAAATATTTAGGTCTAAAGCTTTTTGAACCAGAGTATGTGGATTTAAAACTGTTGTTGCCACATTGTAATAGGGCAATTTGGGGAGGTTACTTAATGCTTCTGTGCTTTACTTCATACATCTGTAAAACAGGAATGATTATAATATCTGTCATTAACAGTGAGACTGTTGTGAGGATGAAATGATATATGCAAAGTCTGACACATTAAAGGCCAGTAAAATTCAGATATTAAAAGCAACTACTGACACGGTCAATCACAAACACATTGACTCCCAGTTCATCTTCTTTATCCTAAAGCATCTAGGTTATATCTGCAACTTTGTCTGTTTAGTGGGCATGGAATTTCAAGACGATCAAGCAACGTGTTTTTAAAATGGAGTTAGTTTATTTTTGCTGAAGAAATGTTGCACACCACACATTCCACACCTTTGTTCCATCAAGGAGCTATGAAGGTACAGTAGCTTGAGAAAGGTGTGTAGCGAAGCATCGTCATCATACATTCTTAACCTCAGTACTCTCGCAGGGATATTGAGATTCATGGCACCCAGGAAAACACAAACCACCTTCAGCAAAAAGACAGTGCCTATTAGAGCTGATGGCATCATCTCACATTATATGGAAGCAGAAAGGGAAATAAAAATAAAGAAGAAATGCCAAAGGAAGGAAATCTGTTAGAACACTAATCGGCAGGAAGACCTTGCGAGAGACTTAAAAAAAGAAAAAAAGTTCAGCTGAATCTTAATGTGCTGCTAAAGCCTCAAAAATAAGATGTAATTAAGTGCTTCTAACAAGGCTCTACTCGTCTGATGGTGAGCATGGAAAGACCGGCCTAATGAAATGTCATGGGGACGCTGCTTATAACGATCATATGCCCCGGATGCCAAATGGAGCTTTACCTGCTGGAGAAACAGTTATAGCGGAAAAGAACAAAAGTCTGCCAGCTGTTAGGAAGTAGAACAGAATGAGGCCCAGGGCCCTGGGGGGAAGAGGAAAATTAACACAGCCTGTGTTTGCCACTGTGCTTTTTTCTCTTGTGAATTCAGAATCGTACATTTCCCACTGGATGAAGGCCTTTTATGAAAGGAGCGTGGGACTTGGTGTCTGGACAGTGAAAATTTGGAGAGCAAGTTATAAATAAGATTTTATAGGGAGAAAGGGTAAGGTATACCTCGTAAGCTTTATAATAACTACCCTTATTATCCGCTTTGCTATTTTCCTTGAATTCACAATTTACCTACCTTCAGCTATTACCAGTTCAATTATCTGCTTAAATGAAAGCCCTTTGGAGAGATCTTCTCTGAACATCTTCTGGACAGTTGTCATTTCCCCCATTCCCTGGAGAATCTCTAGTCCATTTGTGCTGCTTCATTTTCCTCATAGAATTCTTCAGTTCATAAAATATTATTTGTTTATTGATTGTCCCACTCTACAATATCAGACCATTTCGTGTCCTGCTCAGGACATAAGATGAAAGTTCCCTGAGAACAGAAAACATCTCTCAGTGTGGCACAACACTGTCCTTATTGCTAAAGTAGAACCAAGACTGTGCTCAGGCTCCATGCGCTGATGCAGGCTGCAGTCATTCCTAGTACTCCGAAAGCCTGAGGCAGGAGGGTTTCAAGACCCAACCCACCCTGGGCCATTCAGCAATTTAGCAAGGTCTTATTTCAAAATTTAAAAAGGGCTGGTGATGTAGCTCAGTGCAAAGCTCCTAGGTTCAATCCTCAGTGCCAAAAAAAAGTATTTGGTGCTCTAGGGCTGTTTGAAATTAAAATTTAACCCAGGGATGTAAATATTTTCTTAATGCTGCCCAGCCTTATTTTACTTTCTCCTCTCTCCCCTCTGTCAGCTTTTCTTTTTTTAATCTTAAACTCAAGAGGTGGGGATTTAGGTCAGCAGTCTAAGGGCTGACCTGGCAAGTGTGAGGTTGTGAGTTTGATCCCAAACTTTACTCCTTTTCTTAGCTATCTCATTCAGTATCTTATTTTTCCAGTTCTATTCATTTCTCATTCTCTACCTGAGCATTCTCACCATTATATAAATGTGTCATGTTACTTCTCCTTTTAAAAATGACCAACCCTACCCCTACCAGTTATCACCTTGTTTTTCCAGTTGTCTTTATGGACATGTATTTATAGAGCTATCTTCACTGGCAGGGATGGAACTCATGACCTTGCACTTGCTAGGCAGGCGCTTATGCCACTGAGCTAAATCCCCAGCCCTTCACTGGTCTTAATCTTAAACTTTTCTTGAAAACTATTTCAAGGAGGATTGCTATTTGTCTCTTTTATATGAACACCACTGCGACCTCCATATTGTGTACTCCGGGAGGGTCTCCTCACTCATCTTTTGGATGTCTCAGGAGCAAAAGGCAGTTGAAAAGCCTTCCTTTTTAAAAACTGAAATTAACTGAGATGTCATAACTACACTATTAACTGGATCCACTAGAAGTGCCCGGTTGAATGAATTTTGAGAAATGGACGCATTCCCATGTGTAATCTTTGTGACTACTAAAACATTCACAGTGTGAGCATCTTCCACATTTTCCTATACTGTATCTCACACTCAGTTTTGCCCCATGTTAAACTTAAGGCAGTTATTTGTATGCTTCTTGTCACTATATAATAAATATGAGTTTCATAAATTTTAATATAAAAAGGGAGTCACACAGTAGGTCTTTTTTGGTATTTGCCACTGTTTTCTCTTTTATTTATTCATTCATTCATTTTTATTGCATTTATTCGTCACTTGTTTTTTATTACAGAGTGGCATTGCAGTGTTTGGACTGACCAATTCCTTCAGCACCGTTTACATTTGGGGGTCTCTCATCAATGTATGTTTATACCTACACAATCTGTAATGTGGATAGAAGTTCTTATTTTTGTTAAATAAATAGCCAGAGATTAAGTTCTGCACAATAAACAGGCAAGTTTAACTTTGAAAGTCATTGTTTCTAGAGAGATCGCACTGTTTCCCACCCTTGCACGGAAGCTAACAGCTGCTCCAAATCCTTGGTAACACTTGAAATTTTTAATCTTTTCACTTTAGCCATTCTAGATTGGACATAGTTATATTTCATTTTTATTTTAATTAATCTTTTCTTAGCACACGATGATGTTACTGACATTTTAATATATTTTGGTTATTTTTGTGTCTTCTTTGGTAATTTATATTTTTAAATATTTTCACTTTTAAAAAACAGCTAGTCAAACTCAGCACAAGCCCGCCTCAGGGGTAGGCTGCTCCCAACCACCACCTAGGGCCCGCCCTGCCACCGGGAACATCAGAAGATCTCAGCAGGCTCCAGTTAGTGTGAGAAAACTTGGAACTTTGCTCCCAGGTGGCAAACCTTGGACTATAGCAGATTGACTGTATCAGTGTGGGGAGTATATACCTAAAATAGAGGTGTACAGGGGATAAATAGGGCCAGTAATAAAACCCCCTCCAACTAACTGTAAGACTTTGGTGTGTCTGAGAAGAGTCTGTGTAATTCCCTCCTACACATAGAAAACACCAGGCAGAGTGAAAATGACAAAACAAAAAAGCAAAATGCAGTCTTAAACATATAGTTCACCAGAATCAAGTATAGGAGACATTGAAATAGAGGACCCCAAAAGTAACACACCT